>QXEO01000280.1:10702017-11230126 GCA_007115705.1 Dactylis glomerata | reverse complement strand
AAAAAGGCACTCCTCCAATGGAATGTGAAAGTTGGTCGGCACCCGATGGAATCGGTTAGCCATGGTTTGAGAAAGGAAAAAGGTGGGGAGGAGTGCAAAGCTATAAAAGAGCACCAAAGTGCCAATTAATCAAACATCTCGGAACCGCTCTCACTTGTTTAGTATGGAAGATATCAAGAACTCCGTTGCTAGTCGTTGACAAAAGCAACCACCTCTCAAAATAACTTTTACCTCTGTTTTACAAATGAAAAGCTCTAGCACATGTTTAATCCCTGCTTCCCTCTGCGAAGGGCCTATCTTTTACTTTTATGTTGAGTCAACATATTTCCCTATGTCTCAAGCAAGCATTTGAGTTGTTATGTTTCACTCATCCATATGTTGATCTGTTTAATCATGTCTATTATCTTCCTTTTTTGTATAATGCTTTTGTCTGAAGGAATATATCTTTGAAAGCTTTCTTTGAATGCAAAAGTTTACTTTGTTGAGCATATAGTCTTTGCTATATTAGCTCTATTTTAAAAGGCTCCGTTTTAAAAGAGAGAACAGTTTGTTCTCCACCCTTCGACCAAGAACTAAGGTTTGCCATTGCCAATTATAATTTACCTTGTGCATCTTTACATGTGATTCCCTTTTACCTATTGCAAGTCTACATCTTATAAAGGGAAGTTGCTGTCTATTATAATTTGTGCCTTAGTGAATGTGATGCTTCTTGTCCGTATTTTGATTACCGACACTTCACTCCATAAACCTGTGGTCATGTTTACCGAGTTTAGTTTTCGCTTGGGGACAAGCGAGGTCTAAGCTTGGGGGGTTGATACGTCCAATTTGCGTCACTATTTTGTATCATAATTTACTGTTATTCATTGATATATTTCATATTTAGATAAGTTACTTATGTTATTTCCTTTGTTTTCACATGTTTGATGATCATTGGAGGAGTTGCTGCCGGAGTCAGGATTCTGCTGGAAAAAGGACCGTCAAGAGACCATATTTTGAAGATCAGGAAAATTCCAGAAAAATACCCAGAAATTATATTTTCCCAGAAGACTCAGGAAGCCAGAAGGGGGAGTCGAGAGGAGCCAGAGGGCTCCACACGCCAGGGCGGCGTGGGCCCACCCCTAGCCGTGCCAGCCCTGCGTGGGGCTGCCCTGGCCCACCTCTGGTCTCGCCCCTCCGCGTACATCATCGTCCCCGAAAACCTAAGTCAAGGGGAGCTCAGAGTAGACACAGCCGCCTCTGCGGGGCGGAGAACACCAGAAAGAAAAAGCTCTCCGGCAGGGAGAAATCTGCCGGGGGAAATTCCTTCCCGGAGAGGGGAGATCGTTGCCATCGTCATCACCATCGCACTGGACTTCATCGGGATCATCATCATCATCATCTCCATCACTAGCACCTTCATCTCCACCATCACCACGCCGTCCCACTGTAACATCTTGAGTTGGATCTTGTTATATTCATAGGGGAAACTTTCCCGGTGTTGATTACTCTTGTAGTTGATGCTATTGGGTGGAACCGTTGAATTAAGGTTTATGTTCAGATTGTTATTTACCATTGTTTCACCTCTGATCATGATGCATATGATGTCTCGTGAGTAGTTCGTTTAGTTCTTGAGGACATGGGAGAAGTCGAGATGTTAGTAGTGAATTATTGTTGAGAAATATTTAATGGTTTGATATTGTTGTGGTGCTATTTCACTAGTTGTGTCATGTGAACGTCGACTACATGATACTTCACCATTTATGGGCCTAGTGAGATGCATTGTGTATTTGGCTACCGACTGTGGGGTTGCTGGAGTGACAGAAACCTAAACCTCCGTTGGGAAACCATTGCACCAGGGAGCGTAGGATCCTAGAGTTTAAGGCTGTGGTTAGATTTATCTTAATTACTTTCTTGTATTTGTGGATGCTTGCAAGGGGTATAATCACAAGTGTGTATTTATCCTAGTAAGGGTAGTGCGCTAGCACAGGTTCGCCCCCATAACACTTACCAAACCAATGAATACTATTGGCTCTATGAAGCGAAAGCTCTTGACTGGAAAACTCCCGTGTGTCCTCGAGAACGTTTGGTTATTATAAGTACACAACTGGCTTGTCCTTTGCTGAATAAAGGATTGGGCTACTTGCTGCAATTGTTACTACTGTCTTTTATTTACTCGCACTTTATTTACTTGTATTACCAAATACTCCTGAAAACCTGTTTGCTAGTATTTACAGTGATTCCTTGGTCAAAACTGCTCATCAACACCTTCTGCTCCTCGTTGGGTTCGACACTCTTATTTATCGAAAGTACTACGATACACCCCCTATACTTGTGGGTCATCACTGCCCTACATGATTAAGATCACCGTTATGTAATTCTACATGTTTGGTTTGTTGGGATCCGATGAATATTGGTGTTATGATTGAGTTGCTATACTGAAATTTATCTTATGTTATCTCTATGTTGTTTATGATCTTGCATGCTCTCCGTTGTTAGTAGCTATCTTGGCCGAGTAGTTGCTAGTGACTCCAAGAGGGGGTATTTATGCTCGATAGTGGGTTCATGCCTCTATTTAATCTGGGGGAGTGACAGAAATCTCTAAGGTTGTAGATGTGCTGTTGCTACTAGGGAGAAAACAACATTCATATGCTCAAGGGCATATGCTTTATTTACATTACACACTTTGCTTAATGCAATTATCTGTTGTTCCCAACTTAATACTTGTGGAGTTCTCAGATTGATTCACCACAAGTGGATTATTAGTCATAGATGCAGTTGGATGGCGGTCTATGTATTTTGTTGTAATGCCCAGAGTAAATCACATAGTGATCTTCTTGACATATCACGTTTATCTTTATTCTATCAATTGCCCAACTATAATTTGTTTACCCAGCATGTGTTATTTATCTTATGGACAGACACCACTAGTGAACTGTGGACCCTGGTCCTATTTCCATCATATTGCTATCACCTGTTTACTTTACTCGCACTGTTTACTTTACTCGCATGCTATTATCACTTTCCACTCGATACGCTCAAACCCTTTGTTTCAAGCAAACCGGTGAGATTGACAACGTCATCGCAAGTTGGGAACAAAGTACTTGGTTGTGTTGTGTGCAGGTTCCGTGTTGCAGCTAGCAAGCAAAGCTTGGACGAGGCACCATTTATAAATTGTCTGAAGCTGTCGCAAACTAGTCCGCATCACCTTCAATCGTATTGTCTGCTCTTCTCCTGATCGACATACCTTGGTTCTTAACTGAGGGAAAACTTGCTGCTATATTCATCAAAACCTTCTCTTGGGGTTTTCCAACTAGCCGGTCATTTAATTTCATACACCATCGACTCGGCCCCATCAAGTTTTCTGGCGCTGTTGTTGGGGAATTGAAGAAGAAGAAACTCCTACATCAACTATATTTTCCCCCATCAACTTGGCACCATAAAACATCATCATTGACATATTTTACGGCACAAGAATCACTGGCGACATTGATTATTAGTCCTAGGTGAACATTCCAGTTGCAGTGGGACCTCCACCATCACGCATACCATGGTCCCACTGCCTACCATTCTAGGTCGACAACCACCATGGTTGCTCACTACTAGTCATGTTAATTGAGAAAGTAGAACCTTTGCTTTTGAATGCAATAATAATAATACCACCAGTATATTCGCAAGTAATTTGCTAAAGATAAACAAGAGATATGAGCAAGAGTGAACTTGCCTTTTTGACTGCAAGATTATGCAAGTCAAGGTCTTTGATACGAAAGAAATCCCAATTCTATAATAGCAATCATCATTCGGTAGGGGTGATGTTAGAAATCTGCAGCATAATATGCATAATATATGATATGCATCGATCTAAGCGTAACCTAACTCCGATGATTTGTTATCATTGAGTTATGGTGATTTCTTTATAATGTGTTGCACTTTTAGGCTCCAACGAACATACAATGTTGTGAAAGGTTTTAGGTTAACTTACAATATTATACAAGTAGAAGATTGCAACTTAGAAGAAGATTAGTGTTTAAGGGTTTAGTATCAACTCATGTTACAAAAGAATGGCAGTTAGAGGTGAAGACATGAAGGTACAATTTTAGTTGCATCTTATGATTATTGTTAACCTAATTGATCAGGAACAAGCAATGTTGAAGTAAACCATATCAATAGAGTAATACCTAGTTATTGTTAGGGTTGACAACAATCTTAAGATAACTTAGGGTTTTAATTTGTAACTAAAAGGGAATGGTTTGATGCTATTTTCTAGGTATCTCAAAAGAATAACTTTTGAAGAACACATTCTTTAAAAGGGTAATTAGTATTTAACTCATTTTAAGTGATCACAATTATTCTTAGGAATTTGGTTAATTAATAGAACATAATTCTTCTTATTATAAGTTTCTAGGTCTTAACTTATAATGTTAAAGTAATTGAGTTAATCATTCATCATGGTTGAATTGAGCACTTAGAGCTAACTACATATTTACTGAATGAAAGTTGGGAAATAACTTTAAATACAAGTTATTATTTATTTGTTGATGTTCTTAATAATTTTTCATACTTTTAAAATTATCTATATAAAATAACTCTAGTGATTTAAGTTCTAATGACAAAGTTGAATTTAAGATCCTATAATAATAAAGTAGTAACTACAATAAGGTTGTTTTAGTGTAAAAATATTTACTACATTTTTAGAGAAATGATTTGATTCCTAAATTTGATTTAAATTCATATTGAGAAATAGTACTTAGACATGTTTTTAAATTGCACTCAAAATTATTCCACACAAGTATATAATATTATAGTGCAAATAGATAGGTCTTATTTTTGTGATCATTTTGGTATATTACATGTATTTTTTGATTTAATATGAGATAGTTATGAATTTTCTAAGCTTTTAACATTTTATGGAATTTGAAATTAACAGTGAATAATTTTTGTACCCGCAGGTAACCTAGCCCCAGAGACTGACTACTAGTCCAGGGCCAGGTCAGCTGCCACGTTGGCAGGACTTGGTAAAAAATGTTGACTGGGTGCTGGTGCTCACCGCTGCCGAGGTGGTCGTCGATGGTGCTGGTGTTCTACAGCACCCGTGGACAAACGATTAGGTTGATTAGAACTAGGCCACTACGAGGAACCACCTGGTAGCATCGCCGCTTGGGAATGGTCACCGGAGTGAGCTCATCTGCGGTGACGAACTCCAGCCTAACAACGAATGCGAGCTACAAACACCTAAATGATATAACAAGATGCTCCAAAGGTGCGCAAGATTACCCTGATTTGGATGGATAGATTGATGAGGTCGATTAGAGAGGATAGCGAGCACACCGTCACGGATTCCGGTGATCTTCTGTGGGAGGAAATGGACAAATTCGACCCCCTCCATGCTTCCCTTGATGCGAAACTCCTCCTAGATGATCTACACGACGAGGCACTCCTCCTCGACCTCTCTAGTGACTCTGAGGCGATCTCCATCGATGGCTACCAGGAGAACTCCGGCGAGCCCCCTTGGCTTGGTGAAGATTGCAGTGAGAAATAGAGAGGGATTGCGAGAGATTTAGAAGGCGGAGAAGCATCAGGGTTCTTTGGCGGTGCTTGGGGGAGATAGAGCCAGGCAAGGTCGAGGTCGGCATTCTCCTGTCGGCGATGGTGCAGATGCATTGGCAACTCGAGATGCCATTTGGGCGCGCATCTTGACGCTCTGACTAGCAAAGTAGAGGGAAATATCTGGGAGATGATCTGGCTGATATTTGAAGGCAGGCATGCTTATCTACTATGATGATGTGGAGTTCACCGGCACGGTGGGAGACATGCAGAGGAAAAAGAAGATGGATCCTTCTTTTGACGAGTGGGCTCCATGTGTTGGTGACTGTACCGAAACGGTACGCTTACTAGTCTCTTGGTGAGCTGGCTGATGGGCCGTGCTGGTGGGCTTCGGTCCACTAGCCGATTTCGCCTTTTTCTGCTTGACTTTTTTTTCCATTTTCTATCTTGCTATTTGAATTTCTAATTTGAATTCCAAGCTATTTTGCAAGAATTTTAAGTTTATGACCCCTCTCAAAAGATAACTATGTTTCTACTGGCACAATACCTTGCCATGGATATATGTGTATATGCAATTGTACACAATAAATTCTTGAGGTTGTTAAGGTTTTTATCAGGGGTCTTAATAGAAATGATTTTAAAGATTCCATTTTAGTGTTCCTTCTTAGGAGTATAGAGACACTATATTTGTATTTGAGTGAAAGGAGAACCATTATTTATAATAATCGCTAGCATTGGATTTCCTAGTTAGGTATATGTATCTATGAACATGTTGCTCTTAATTGGATATCAAGATTCATGCCCATGTTAATATGTACGAGTTGATCACTGAATAAACATTATGATTGATATTAAAAGAATTAAGATTTGGGTAGACTTATAGGATTTAGATATGAGATATGATTCTAGGGTTTACCCAAGATCAAAAAGTAATGCACAAATTGAAATATGAATAGTAGAATAGGGGTCCAATGGAATAGATGAAAAGGAATGGAGTTTGAATAATATTGCACCCACTAACCTTAGAAGATATTGGTCACTCCTAAGATAGGATTAGTGTGGCCTCAATAGCCTAAGTAGTAATCTAGGATTTTAGGCTTGTGGTATTGTCGGGACCCCCGGGATCTAAGCTATACAGAGATGTTATGTGTATTAGTCACGCTAGCAATGAGTGATACTGGGGTTACCAGTCCCAGGCTGGAACACCATCAGCAGGCAGGCCAAAATTAAACATCGGCTCTACACATCTCGAAGCGCCATGAAACTAATCATAACCAAGACTGCATAACAGAGAGCTCGAGAATCTTAAACCCCTCTCGTGCACTTTATATCCATACACGCATCATGCATGAGATGGGTAACCAAATTTGGTACACAACAGTGACTCTATGACTCAAAGGTAATATTGTAAAGCTCTTACCTGAGCAATGATCCAAAGGATTACAAACAAAGGTCACTGACCAACATTACATCAAACAACGAAAGGAAGGTTATGCTATTAGACATAGCAAGGATGACATGGCCTAAGAGGCCAGAAGCATAACAGCGACAACCCATTCCGCAGCCCCAAGCTGCTATCTGGGAACCCCAAGCTACTCGTCGGTGTCGATCTTCGTACGAAACTCATTTTCGTTGTGGAACTTACTCTGTAGCAAAAATATCAACAAAGGGGGGGTGAGTACATAAGGTACTCAACAAGACTTACGTATCCTATTAGCTAAACTTGGTTAAGAAAGGATTTTTGTGGAGTTGTTTGCATAAAGCCATCTTTATTTGCATAAAACAAGTAAGAGTAGAACCTCGACTACTCAGAGCATTTTAAAGGGGTAAGAAAGAGATATCTTTAATCATTGAGACATCCAATCAAAATCACCAGAACCTATCCACTAGGATCACCCCCTCTTTCCACCTAGAGGAAGCATCCTAAGCTCACATCAATTGCTAAGTTTTACGATTAGGTTAAAGTTGTCTATGATCATCATGTCTGTTCCCAAGTCGTCCATAACCGTGGACACGGCTTTTCGAAAAGATTTAACCCTGCAGGGGTGCACAACTTTACCCACACGTGCCGACCGACTCTTAGCGCCGTACATTACACACTTCCCTTGGTGTGCCGGCAGAGGGTGGTCGACCAAGACCTTTCCGTTACTTCGTCTAAACCATGAGTTCACTAAAAGAGGGAAGCTCCGTCGTAATGGGTCCAGTCCCAAAGTCGGTCCCTCTAATTGTGTGCAGGGGTTGGTTTATCAGAGGCCGCACCTCAAGCAACCCTGGCCACGTTCAAAACAAAGTTTAAACACCCAAATAAGGTGACCTATGAACAGACTAGGCAAGTTGGGGTCGAGGGGGTTCCCATAAACCCCCATGTGGCTGTACGCTCAGTCTTGGTTCAAGAGGCGAGAACTCGGGTCCTAGGGTCGGCAAGAATGAGTCAAATAATCACATCCCATGTGGCAGCTCATCCAAGCCTTTAGCATGTTTATTCACCACCTTCAATCATCAAACCATGTTATCCTAACATACTAGGTTCATTTGCAGCTCCGATTCATTAACCATATGTACTAGAGTAAACAACTAAGCATGGCTAAGCATTACAGATATATAAAAGCTCTAGCAACGCACACAAGCAAAACCTAGTTATGCTAGGAGCAGTGGATCAGGGTATCTAGGTGACAAGAATGGAACATGCATTAGATAGGATAACTCTACCTATCGATAAAAGACAGTTGAACCGTATGTTGCAAAATAGTAAGTTTTGAAATACTTTGAAACCATAGGTTTAGAGGGGGCTGCTTGCCTTATTGTTGATAACCAAATAAGATAGATATCTAGGATTATTCTTCTTGAATAATACGTCGATGGGCCGAGATTGGTCCTCGATATTGCCCATTCGATGTCGTTGCTCACATCAACTCCGGATCCTACTAGGAGGCAGAAACACACCAGAAAAGAGAACAACATTCAATACATGGCACTGATGCACAAACAGATATGATGACATGAAATGTTAATAAGTTTGAATTGAACCCTACAACATATTGAGCAAGTTTGATATGGTTTGAATGCATTAGGGTTAGCATTCCAGCAAACCCTAATTTGAATAACAAGGTACAATTGGTTCTTCTATTTTAGACAGGGTTTAAACTTGCTTAATCATGCATGATTTTGACATAAACATGTAGATCACAATTTAAGGATCATTTTGATATATTATACACATTTCTATGATAAATAGGAAATATTCTGTGAATTTTATAAGTTTCAGTTGATTTCTGAAATGTTTCTGGAAATAAAAACAGGCGCAGGGACTTTTTATACCGAGGCCAGACCTAGCCGCAGTGGCTGACAGAGGGGGCCTGAGGACACCTCAGCAGGCCACGCTGGCCAAGAAGCCACAGCCGGTTGAACCAGTCAACGGCAGGGCCGACGCGGCGGCAGTGCTCTGGCGAGGCACCAGAACGGCGCGGGTGAGCGAGCGCGGTGGCGGGAAGAGGTGCAGGAGCACTAGGTGCTCACCAGGAGGACGTTGGCGGGGTAGGGGAAGGTCGGAGAAGGCTCTGTGGCGACTCCATGGACGCCGGCAGTGACAGTCAGAGCAGGCGCACGCGGGGAGGCGGCTTGGGGACGCGCAGCTCCAGGGGGAGGAATCCAGCCATCCGAGGGGATCTTCTTGGAGCTCCGCAGACCGGCGGTGAGGACTGGGACACAGCAGCAGAGGAGATCGAGCAGCGGCATCGCGGCGGTTGCTTCGGCCGCTCAAGAGAGAGGAAGAGAGGGCGAGGAAGAGGGAGAAGATAGGCAAGTGAGAGAGAGAGAGAGAGAGGAAGGCGGCAGGGGGTCTTATCCCCTCGTCGGGTCAGTGGGCGGCAGCGTGCATCTCCTCGGGAGATCGGGCGACGGGGAGCAGTACACCGAGCTGCTTGGCGTCTCCACGAAGAAGACGATGAAGAGAAGGCCGGCTGGGCCTCGTTGGGCCAACCTGGGCCAGAGGCTGGGCTACTATCTTTTGTGCTGCGCAGCAGATAAGAGAGAGGGAGAGCTGGCTGGCCAGAAACAGCCCAGCAAGGGAGAGAGAAGAGATTTTCCATTTTCTGCTTTCAAGTTTTGAAATATTCTATGGTTTTTTGCAAATATTTAGATGTTTCAAACTGATTGAAATATATGAAATACGTACTGGCCTTCAGCACATATATTAGAAGGTCCACACATTTTTGGTTTTGTGTTTCTGAAATATTTGAAGAAAATGTTTTACCGATAGATAGAGTTTGAGCATTTGAGGGTTTCACTCTAATTTTAAATGCAAATTTTTTATTAGGGTATTTTGATGATGCTAAATGATGCAAATGCAACTATTTACAAACATGAGCTATTACAGTTCTACCCTCCTTACAAGAATCTCGACCCCGAGATTCCTAGATAAGAAAAGAGGGAAGGGTTGATGATGTTTTCAATACCACAAAGATCTTCATTCTTGGAGAGGTTGATATGTTGCATCACGACGAGTTGAATTCATCCTTTAGGATCTTCTTTCCAACTGTACTGATGAAAAGAGGGAAAACTCTGGAAAGATGGATTTTCTTGAAGATTGAGTATTCCATGGTCAACACATGGAAACAAGGTTTCATAAACATGTTTTGAGCTGACAAACACGAAACACCTAAAGGTAGCAGAAGGAATGGGAAAGTTCCAAATTTGATACCCCAAGCCATGAGTACCTTTGAGGTGTACTCGCAAACGATCAAAAGGGAAGCATTGGATGTGCAATATGGTTGTTGGAAGGAAAGGCTCAAATCTAGTTTGCTTTCTTTGAAAACATTGTTTCTCATGTCGATATAGCATGTCTAGAACCTTGTTCTACGACATCTCTATATCCTTATTAAAAACTGTTATAGAACTTTTTTAGTAAAACTCTAGGAAGGGGTAACCCAAAGGAAAGGGTGAAACAATGGCCAACGAAGTGTGAAAGATTAGTCATGGAGTGGAATTGTTTCTTATACCATGAAGGGGTACACCGTTGAATTGGGAGACTCGTAGAACACCCATGATTAAAAGTCTTGGGCCATCATATGACTGACGAATTCACACAATGTTTTAGTTGATTAGAACTTCAAGTATAGACAAGGGGGAGGGTGAAACACTTCGAGTGTGAAAGATCATCCATAGGGTGGGTTTGCTCTAGAAGGAGTTGTTGACACAGGATAAGGATTCTAAAAGATTGGCTAAGATACATTTAGAAGTTTTGCTTCTAATGTTCTCCTTGATGTACTAGATACCAATATCAAGCTTATGACAAGCCTTCAATCAGTCATCAAGTAAAGGTCAGACTTCAGGATTGAAAAGAGAGACCATAAGGGTAACTTTTAGGATAAGTCACATGAAATCCTAATGGAGAGTGGTTGTTCTTGAAACATCAAGGGATGATGGCAATAGGCCTTCCGGCTAGTTGTGTCAACCACAACATTAACCTTGCCGAATTTCAAAGAGACCTATGTCAAACCTTGAGGAACACCAACCATCATTGCTGCTTGAGATTTAGCTCTAGTTAGATGAAATCATACTTCAGACTTAGTATGTACGAATGGAAAGTTTCAATGGATGCCATCGAGATAGTGTTGCTAGATTCTCAAGATATGGGCTACAATGTCAGTCTCCAAAAAGATAAGTAAGATTGCGATTGCCAAAAGACAATTGCACCAGCAGGAGCTTATTGCAATGAAATACAACCGAGTCCTTGTTGGGAGAACGTGAAAGTAGATATTGAAGGTCTTGAACTTTTTCTCATTCTTGAATAAATCAGTCAGTGGCTTGTTGTGCATATAGAGAATTTTTAAGAGGATGGAGGCAACAACCTGTCATCTCCAGAATAACCCGCACATGCATGACCAATTTGGGATGATTCCCGAGGAAACAAAGAAAAATCTTCTTGAATTCACGGCAACAACTTTCAACAATTGCACGTGAACAAAAGAGAGAAATTCACTTCCAACATCCAGAACTCATACTTCGTGATGACACAAATATGGTTCTAACAAGTTTCCAACATTTATGCCAAATGTCCAATATGAATGTCTTCAAACATGGAGAGAGTAAGGATGTTGTCAATGGGCTCAACAACAAACTTATTTATATGCTCCAATAAGATGGACTCATATATTGCAGGAACAAGGCAAAAATATTGGTCAGACCGAAGGACATAAAGTGTACTCAAGTGAATACCATGAGTAGGAACACCGTCGAGATAGTCCTTGGGGCTGAATTTGATTTGATGATAGCCCAAAATGAAATCAAAGATTGGAAGATAGTAGATCCAAAGAAAAGATATTATCTTGCTTCAACACAAACAAAACTAGACATCCCTTAAGAAGGAACAAGGCCAGATAAAGCTTTTGTCTTTCAACTCTCCAAGTTGGCGATTAAGCTCAACCAACTATTCCAGGGTATCCAGTATAGATTCTTAGAGAAAGAAGTGATTCAGAGAACCAGCTTATTCATGAACTTTACAAACCGGTCATGTGAAAACATGGCGATGCTTCTAGAAAGACATCCAGAATATCACGAACCACCAGTATGTCACTAAGTTCAAGAGGGAACCTTGATTTAGAAGGAAAGCGACATGGTCATGAGAGTTTTGGCACAAACCTAACTCTTTGACCAAAGATATGTGCCTGAATTACGGACTTGGCAACATAGTGAAACTTTGCTTAGTGATTGGTTAACCAATCATGCTAAGAGTGATGCAAAGGACCTTGGATTTCAAAGCAATACGATTTACTATGGATCTCGGATGGCCACAACAATAAGCATACCCAACATTCCAAGCATGACCAGCTCAGAGAAAGGGTGAGCAAAGATGTGTAAGAGCATCACTTCATCAAGTAAGGCCATGAGACTTTGCACAACCTCTTGGTATAAAAGAGTGTGATACTCTAAGGTGGAACAGAGCAGAAGCTACATAGAGCTTATATTATGTGGATTACAACACTTTGACCCGGTCCTAGAAATGGACGAGGTACTGGAGTTTGTTTCTCCTGATATTCCAAAATGGAATGGCTTGACAATACCACAAGAGTAACATGCACTGGAATACACCAATGCACGTTTACAACTTGGCTGCAAACTCGCAGACGAGGTTCGGAAAGTAACTTAAGATAAGGAACACACTTAGAACGAATCCTTAGATATGGATGCACAAGTCAACATCTTATGTAAACTAATGCTGACAGGAAGGGTGTGGCAGAGTGACGGACATAAAGATGAGAATCACATAGAGAACTCTTGTCGTGATCCATTTGGTTCCATGAGAGAACATCTGTCATAGCTAGTGGAAGGGAAAGTTCTTTGTTGCGGCAATTCAATTATGACTGCAACCACAAGCTTGAAAGGCAAACCATTTTGAGCTAATGACAAATTAGTAACACAAGGTTGCGACAAAATGGATCTTGGGTTAAAGGCCAGCTTCATGTACTAGGATCCAGCACAATCCGGGACCTTCGGTTCAAGTCCATGTGTAAACCATGAAGAAAGGAGTAACTACTAACTGAGCAACTCAGAGGATGCCACAAGGTAGTAATCACGAAGTAACTTCTAGAACAAGGAAGGGCTTTTGAAGTATCCAACAATAGAGAGGCATACAAGGTGAAAGAAATCCTTGAAGGGAATCCATGAGGTAAAGATATTTCAATGAAAAGAAATCTTCGAACTGCATCTTCTTGCTTTAGCTGAGAGTATGAAGAATACTATGTAGGTCAACTGGTTTAGAGACGACATGCCCACGAGGGACCTAAGTTTTGAATAACCAGAAGAGATAGAAAAACCTTTTCCAAAACAATAGGAAAGGATAAGAAGCTCATAACTAAGATTTATGGAGATAAGGAATAAAAAAAACCTTACCTACATTTTGCAACTCATTTTTAGCTTTCAAATAGTTTTAACAAACACTAGACTCAACATCGGCCAATAGCAAGGGTTTCCTATAGACAGTCATGCTCTGATACCAAAGCCTGTCGAGACCCCCGGGATCTAAGCTATACAGAGATGTTATGTGTATTAGTCACGCTAGCAATGAGTGATACTGGAGTTACCAGTCCCAGGCCGAAACACCATCAGCAGGCAGGCCGGAATTAAACATCGGCTCTACACATCTCAAAGCGCCGCGAAACTAATCATAACCAAGATTGCATAACAGAGAGCTCGAGAATCTTAAACCCCTCTCGTGCACTTTATATCCATCCACGCATCATGCACGAGAAGGGTAACCAAAGTTGGTACACAACAGTGACTTTACGACTCAAAGGTAATATTGTAAAGCTCTTACCTGAGCAAAGATCCAAAGGATTACAAACAAAGGTCACTGACCAACATTACATCAAACAATGGAAGGAAGGTTATGCTATTAGACATAGCAAGGATGACATGGCCTAAGAGGCCAGAAGCATAACAGCGACAACCCATTCCGCAGCCCCAAGCTGCTATCTGGGAACCCCAAGCTACTCGTCAGTGTCGATCTTCGTACGGAACTCATCTTCGTTGTGGAACTTACTCTGCAGCAAAAATATCAACAAAGGGGGGTGAGTACATAAGGTACTCAACAAGACTTACGTATCCTATTAGCTAAACTTGGTTAAGAAAGGCTTTTTGTGGAGTTGTTTGCATAAAGCCATCTTTATTTGCATAAAACAAGTAAGAGTAGAACCTCGACTACTTAGAACATTTTAAAGGGGTAAGAAAGCGATATCTTTAATCATTGAGACATCCACCGAATCAAAATCACCAGAACCTATCCACTAGGATCACCCCCTCTTTCCACCTAGAGGAAGCATCCTAAGCTCACATCAATTTCCAAGTTTTACGATTAGGTTAAAGTTGTCTATGATCATCACGTCCGTTCCCAAGTCGTCCATAACCGTGGACATGGGTTTTCGAAAAGATTTAACCCTGCAGGGGTGCACAACTTTACCCACACATGCCGACCGACTCTTAGCACCGTACATTACACACTTTCCTTGGTGTGCCGGTAGAGGGTGGTCGACCAAGACCTTTTCGTTACTTCGTCTAAACCATGAGTTCACTAAAAGAGGGAAGCTCCGCCGTAACGGGTCCAGTCCCGAAGTCGGTCCCTCTAATTGTGTGCAGGGGTTGGTTTTCCAGAGGCCGCACCTCAAGCAACCCTGGCCACGTTCAAAACAAATTTTAAACACCCAAATAAAGTGACTCGTGAACAGACTAGGCAAGTTGGGGTCGAGGGGGTTCCCATAAACCCCCGTGTGGCTGTACGCTCAGTCTTGGTTCAAGAGGCGAGAACTCGGGTCCTAGGGTCGGCAAGAATGAGTCAAATAACCACATCCCATGTGGCGGCTCATCCAAGCCTTTAGCATGTTTATTCACCACCTTCAATCATCAAACCACGTTATCCTAACATACTAGGTTCATTTGCAGCTCCGATTCATTAACCATATGTACCAGAGTAAACAACTAAGCATGGCTAAGCATTACAGATATATAAAAGCTCTAGCAACGCACACAAGCAAAACCTAGTTATGCTAGGAGCAGTGGATCAGGGTATTTAGGCGACAAGAATGGACCATGCATTAGATAGGATAACTCTACCTATCGATAAAAGACAGTTGAACCGTATGTTGCAAAATAGTAAGTTTTGAAATACTTTGAAACCATAGGTTTAGAGGGGGGCTGCTTGCCTTATTGTTGATAACCAAATAAGATAGATATCCAGGATTCTTCTTCTTGAATAATACGTCGATGGGCAGATATTGGTCCTCGGTATTGCCCATCCGATGTCGTTGCTCACATCAACTCCGGATCCTACCGGGAGGCAGAAACACACCAGAAAAGAGAACAACATTCAATACATGGCATTGATGCGGAAACAGATATGATGACATGACATGTTAATATGTTTGAATTGAACCCTACAACATATTGAGCAAGTTTGATAGGGTTTGAATGCATTAGGGTTAGCATTCTGGCAAATCCTAATTTGAATAACAGGGTACAATTGGTTCTTCTATTTTAGACAGGGTTTAAACTTGCTTAATCATGCATGAATTTGACATAAACATGTGGATCACAATTTTAGGATCATTTTGATATATTATACACATTTGTATGATAAACAGGAAATATTATGTGAATTTTAGAAGTTTCAATTGATTTCTGAAATGTTTCTGGAAATAAAAACAGGCACAGGGACTTTTTATACCGAGGCCAGACCTAGCCGCAGTGGCTGACAGAGGGGGCCCGAGGACACCTCAGCAGGCCACGTTGGCCAAGAAGCCGCAGCTAGTTGAACCGGTCATCGGCAGGGCCGACGCGGCGGCAGTGCTCCGGTGAGGCACCGGAACGGCGCCGGTGAGCGAGCGCGGTGGCGGGAAGAGGTGCAGGAGCACCGGGTGCTCACCAGGAGTACATTGGCGGGGTGGGGGAAGGTCGGAGAAGGCTCTGTGGTGACTCCATGGACACCGGAAGTGGCGGTCGGAGCAGGCGCATGCGGGGAGGCGGCTTGGGGACGCGCAGCTCCAGGGGGAGGAATCCAGCCATCCCAGGGGATCTTCTCGGAGCTTCGTAGACCGGCGGTAAGGACTGGGATGCAGCAGCAGAGGAGATCGAGCGGTGGCATCGCGGCGGTTGCTTCGGCCACTCGGGAGAGAGGAAGAGAGGGCGAGGAAGAGGGAGAAGATAGGCAAGTGTGAGAGAGAGAGAGAGAGGAAGGCGGCAGGGGGTCTTATCCCCTCGTCGGGTCAGCGGGCGGCGGCGTGCATCTCCTCGGGAGATCGGGCGACGGGGAGCAGTACACCGAGCTGCTTGGCATCTCCACGAAGAAGACGATGAAGAGAAGGCCGGCTAGGCCTCGTTGGGCTGACCTGGGCCGGAGGCTGGGCTACTATCTGTTGTGCTACGCAGCAGATAAGAGAGAGGGAGAGCTGGCTGGCCAGAAATAGCCCAACAAGGGAGAGAGAAGAGATTTTCCATTTTCTGCCTTCAAGTTTTGAAATATTCTATGGTTGATTGCAAATATTTAGAGGTTTCAAACTGATTGAAATATATGAAATACGTAGTGGCCTTCAGCACATATATTAGAAGGTCCACACATTTTTGGTTTTGTGTTTCCGAAACATTTGAAGAAAATATTTTATCGATGGATAGAGTTTGAGCATTTGAGGGTTTTCACTCTAATTTTAAATGCAAATTTTTTATTAGGGTATTTTGATGATGCTAAATGATGCAAATGCAACTATTTACAAACATGGGCTGTTACAGGTATCCTCCAGCTATATCAATTTGCTTGCTTAATTAAAACATGTACATTACCAAGGGTCCCTCCTGTTGGCTCTCCATAAGAGTGTGATGCGGGCAGGATAACCACCCAATTGGGAACTCCAAGAGGAAGGTATGATGAGAACAGTAGCAAGTCTTTCCCTCAATAAGAAACTGAGGTTTGTTGATCCAGTAGGAAAAAGCTAAACTTGAGAAGGTGATGCTTGCTAGCTTCGTGACACTCCAGCAAGGGCGCCATTTACGACTCTTGTTGGTGCGTCTTCAACTAGTAGCAACGTGGAACCTGCACACAACACAACCAAGTACTTTGCTCCCAACTTACGATGAGGTTGTCAATCTCACCGGTTTGCTGTAAACAAAGGTATGAGCGTATCGAGTGGAAAATAGTAGTAGTATGCGAGAAAGTAAACAGTGCGAGTAATAGTAAAATGGTGTAACAATGTAATGGAAATTGGACCGGGGTCCACAGTTCACTAGTGGTGTCTCTCCATAAGATGAATAACAACATGCTGGGTAAACAAATTATAGTTGGGCAATTGATAGAATAAAGATAACGTGCATATGTCACGAGGATCACTATGAGATTTACTCTAGGCAATACAAAAAAATACATAGACCACCATGCAACTGCATCTATGACTAATAATCCACCCACGGGGATATCATCCGAACACCCCATGAGTATTAAGTTGCGAACAACAGATAACTGCATTAAGCAAAGTGTGTAATGTAAAAAAAATGAATGTCCTTGGACACAAGAATGTTGTTTTCTCCCTAGTGGCAATAACACATCTACAACCTTAGAGGTTTCTGTCACTCCCCCAGATTAAATAGAGGCATGAACCCAACTATCGAGCATAAATACCCCCTCTTGGAGTCACTAGTATCTACTTGGCCAAGATAGCTACTAACAACGGAGAGCATGCAAGATCATAGCCAACATAGAGATTACATAAGATAATATTCAGCACATCAACTTAACATAACACCGATATTCATCGGAACCCAACAAACACAACATGTAGAATTACACAAAGGTGATCTCGATCATGTAAGGCAGCTCACGAGATCTAAACATGAAGCACATGGTGGAGAAGACAACCATCTAGCTACTGCTATGGACCCATAGTCCAAGGTAGACTACTCAATCATCGCGCCGGAGGCAAGCATGGCGATGAAGAAGACCTCCGGTGGTGATTCCCCTCTCCGGCAGGGTGCCGAGAAGAGCTTCTGAACCCTCCCAATCTTGGCTCGATGATGGCAGCGGATCGCGATGTGTTTCTGGAAAATTGATCGGGTCCTTAGGTTTTTCCCGTCGGGGGGTCTTTATAGGCGAAGGGGTAGCGCCAGAGGTGGGCCAGGGGGCCCTCACCACAGGTGGGCATGGGCCAGGGGCAGGCCGCGCCCCCTGGTGGTGTGGCCGCCCTGTGGCCCCCCTCTGTCTCCTCTTCAGACTTCTGGAAGCTTCGTTAAATAATAGGAGGTTCAGCTTTTGTTTTGTCCAATTCCGAGAATATTTCCTGTGTAACTTTTCTGAAACACAAAAACAACAGAAAACAGGGAACTGGCACTGTGGCATCTTGTTAATAGGTTAGTTTCGGAAAATGCATAAAAATGCCACGAAGTGTAACGAAACACTAAGCAAATGGTGTAAGAACAAGCATGGAGCATCAAAAATTATAGATACGTTTGAGACGTATTAGCATCCCCAAGCTTAACTCCTGCTTGTCCTCGAGTAGATAAGTGATAACAAAAGAATAATTTTTGAGGTGACATGCATCATCACAATCTTGATCATCTATGTAAGCATTGAGTGCTGGGATCAAAAGAACTTAAAACATGGGCATGAAAGACATAATCTTGATAGAAGAAACTTAGTAACCATGTTATAACATGAAAAAGAATACAAATGAAAGATCATGAAAATGAAACAATGAAAGTCAAACGTGTGTTCAAATCATATAGAAAAACATAGCAAATGGTTTTCAGCTTGTCCTTCATGGAGAGCAAAACATAAATGCATAGGACACCTTCAAGTTTAAGAGGGCGACTAGATACAAATAATTTAAGAACAAGTGAAACCAAAATCATGAGTCAATCAATGATAAACTTTGGGACTATGCACATTAAACTCAGAATGACAACTATGCTCTCTTAGACGGTGCATAAATATAGAAGGTGGTGACTCAACATAAAAGTAAAAGAAAGGCCCTTCGCAGAGGGAAGTTGTGATTGCGAGTTATATAAACCTTCAAAAATTATGGTACTTACTAGCTTTGAGCTCTCATTGCCCCCATCATAAGCATCTTGAATGGTTAAAGTTAATGCGAGTACAATTATGAAGCATATGCTTGACAAATCATTAGTTGAAAACCTCGTGTCCTGTGAAGTACGAATACCCAAACCTCATGCTACTCAACTTAGAGTCCCAATCAAGCTCTTGTCATTGTAAGTATACACGTATCATCGGGAACCGCCCATGGGGTACCTCCATGCCCAATGACATGGAACAAGCCCACATCAAAATGACAGGACAAACAGACAATGAACACCTCGGCATTACTTTTATTTACCATTGGTATAGCTTTTTATTTTGAGATGCGTCGTCGAATATTCACTATGGGCATGCTGTAAATTTCCACCATGAATTATGCATGGCTTAGATTGGCGGTCCAGGCGTTTCTCTAACACGTATACAAACTCCATGATCCCGCAAGATTCCCAATTTATTTCACATCGCGAGTATCCATAAACAAAAGATCACGATATCAACTCAAATAAGAAGTGCAATGTTGAAAGCTTGCCCCATGACGGCATGGCTGGGCTAATTTCCAACTTAAAACTTACAAGCATAACAACTCAACATAAGAGAGCCACAATATCAAATTTTTAAGAACGAGAAAAGTAAAGTGTGCCATCAGGTTCGTGAGATCTTTACTGACTAATTTTCGCATAACACCAAAAAGAGTTTAATTTGAAGGATAGATAAAAGCAAGTCAAATGTACTTTGGAATAGCAAATTGCTAATAGGTATGTATGGTGGACACATTGGAACAACTTGGTTTTTAGGAGTTGGATGCACAAGTAGAGCTCATAGTCAGTACAAAATGAGGGCTAGCAAAAGACTGGGAGCAACCAACTAAGAGAGCAATAACGGCCATAATCATGCATAGCGACAAAAAATCATTAAGAGAAGTATAAGATGGCATCAAAAGTCAAAAACTAAATGATCATAGAGGCTTATGGCAACTTTGTATGAGTCAAACATGTTGTAAGTATGCGCCAAGTCAACCCAAATAAAGCATCAAGGAGAAAACCAAATTAATGCTTCCAAATAATAAAAACAACGCATTATTTTTTCAAAGGCTCATTAAGCAATCTCAGTCATTTGAGACATGTCATGCTACAGAAAAACCACTAAGCATACTATCAAAATGATATCAAGCATGACATGCAAAAGTCTAAGCCACAGTCTAAACAAGCCCCTTTTTGTACCACTTTTTTGCATGAATTTTTTTCTCTTTTCCAACACCATTTGAACCTTTTTGAAACAACTCTTTTGATGAAAACCAATATGGACCAGAGGTCAAAATACACCTTTATATAAATATATAACAAGATCTGAACAAAAATCAAGGCAAAAAACAAAAGCTAAACGCAATAGCAGAAAAAGAGAACACTCGTTGAACGATAAGAGTGAAAAATGGAGTATTCTTGGCAAATGAAAAACAAGTAAATCTTCTCCAAAGAAATTTGTTGGGGTCCAACCATTTATTGCAGCAAGCAAAACAAAACAAAACTAAAAGCAAAAGTAAAGACGCTCCAAGAAAAACGCATAGTGCATGAAGCAATAAAAATATAGTGTGTTGAAAGGTGACCTAATTTTTGCCGATGAAGAAGGGGTGCCTCAGGGGCATCCCCAAGCTTTGACGCTTGTACCTCTTGGATATTTCTTGGGGTGCGTGGGCATCCCCAAGCTTGAGCTTTTATCCATTCTTCAACTCATCTCATCATTCTCCAATCCCTACACTTGAAAACTTCCTATATACAAAACTCAACACAATTCTATTAGCAACATTAGTGTAAGCATAATAATGAATCAACAGCTTTTTGGTTCATATTTCAACTCAAAACCACCACATATAAAGAATATACTACCGTAGCAACTTCCCCAAAAGTTCCGTGATCAAAAGAACTAAAAAAGAAAGCGATCGAGAGGCAAACACAAATAGTGGCAGAAATCTGTCAAAACAGAACAACTGACAAAGGTCGATTTTTTAGAGGGTTTTCTGTTGCCCAAATCAAAAAGTGTAAAACTAATGAAAGTTTGTATATAACCTCGGGCATATGCACAAGAAATCGCAGGTCAAAAAGATATTCTGAGAATGTTCACGAATTTTTATGGTGCAGCACCGAAATCTGTTTCAGGACAGCAACATCCCCAAATCTTACCTCACTCAAATTAGAGGTTTCTCTTGGCACAACAAAGAAATAAAAATGATAAGGAGCAGTTATTAAAGTAGCAATAACTTCGAATACTCAAATAAAAGAAAAATAACTGAAAGTAAAATAATGGGTTATCTCCCAAGAGTGCTTTTCTTTAACGCCTTTGAGCTAGGCGCAGAAACTGCAAATCAAGTATTATCAAAAGAAGCATTAAGATCAATTGCAGAAGTCTTTTCAACAATAAAATAAATTGTGTCCAAATGAGTATTTGAGGATCCCTTGTAATCACGTTTTGGTACACTACTTTCATCAAAAAGATTTTCAGGACAAATCCAATTAAAATTCTTTTCCAAAGCTTCATGCATTCCTACAAGTTTGCAAGGTATTGGTACTTTGAAATCTTCTTTGGTTGTACCAACAACTTTGACAGGCGAACCAAGCATATTAAAATGCTTAAAAACTTTCCTAGCTTCAATAACAACATCTCTAAATTCTCTATGCAAAGTCTCCAAGATAAAATCTTTCTTTTTGGAGTCTTCAATATCATGAAGCTTAAGAAACATGTGTTGCATAAAAGGATTAAGGCTAGCAAACCTAGCTTCCAACATGTGAACTAAATAAGCAGAAGCAACTTCATAACTCAGAGCAAGCTCAGCCAAAGATTTATCCTCAACATCTTTATGCATGCTAATATGGTTAAAGAACTCCTCAATATTACTTTTCCCAATAATAGAACCACTACCTATTGAGAGGTCCTCCAAAACATACTTAGGGAACAACATAATGAACTAAGAGTAATAAAGTAACAACTATAAAGGAAACTATTTTTTTGTAATTTTGATATAACGATGGAAGCAAAAATAAAGTAAAGCAAAACTAAAACAAAGTAAAGGATGTGCATGCGAAACTCCCCTTGCAGAAGTCTTCTTTTTCCCTGGGAACGGCGCCAGAAAAATAGCTTGATGCGGGCAGGATAACCACCCAGTTGGGAACCCCAAGAGGAAGGTATGATGAGAACAGTAGCAAGTCTTTCCCTCAATAAGAAACTGAGGTTTGTCGATCCAGTAGGAAAAAGCAAAACTTCAGAAGGTGATGCTTGCAAGCTTCATGACACTCCAGCAAGGGTGCCGTTTACGACTCTTGTTGGTGCGTCTTCAACTAGTAGCAATGTAGAACCTGCACATAACACAACCAAGTACTTTGCTCCCAACTTAGGATGAGGTTATCAACCTCACCGGTTTGCTGTAAACAAAGGTATGAGCGTATCGAGTGGAAAATAGTAGTATTATGCGAGAAAGTAAATAGTGCAAGTAATAGTAAAACGGTGTAACAATGTAAAGGAAATTGGACCGGGGTCCACAGTTCACTAGTGGTGTCTCTCCATAAGATAAATAACAACATGCTGGGTAAAGAAATTACAGTTGGGCAATTGATAGAATAAAGATAACGTGCATATGTCACGAGGATCACTATGAGATTTACTCTGGGCATTACAAAAAAATACATAGACTGCCATCCAATTGCATCTATGACTAATAATCCATCCACGGGGATATCGTCCGAATACCCCACGAGTATTAAGTTGCGAACAATAGATAACTGCATTAAGCAAAGTGTGTAATGTAAACAAAACGAATGTCCTTGGACACAAGAATGTTGTTTTCTCGCTAGTGGCAACAGCACATCTACAACCTTAGAGGTTTCTGTCACTCCCCCAGATTAAATAGAGGCATAAACCCAACTATCGACCATAAATACCCCCTCTTGGAGTCACTAGTAACTACTTGGCCAAGATAGCTACTAACAACAGAGAGCATGCAAGATCATAAACAACATAGAGATAATATTCAGCACATCAACTTAACATAACACCAATATTCATCGGATCCCAACAAACACAACATGTAGAATTACACAAAGGTGATCTCGATCATGTAAGGCAGCTCACGATATCTAAACATGAAGCACATGGTGGAGAAGACAACCATCTAGCTACTGTTATGGACCCATAGTCCAAGGTAGACTACTCACTCATCGCACCGGAGACAAGCATGTCGATGAAGAAGACCTCTGGTGGTGATTCCCCTCTCCGGCAGGGTGCCGGGAAGAGCTTCTGGACCCTTCCGATCTTGGGTCAGTGACGGCGGTGGATCGCGATGTGTCTCTGGAAAATTGATCGGGTCTTTAGGTTTTTCCCATCGGGGGGTCTTTATAGGCGAAGGGGCGGTGCTAGATGTAGGCCAGGGGGCCCTCACCATAGGTGGGCGTGGGCCAGGGGCAGGCCGCACCCCTGGTGGTGTGGCCGCCCTGTGCCCCCCCTCCATCTCCTCTTCAGACTTCTAGAAGCTTCGTTAAATAATAGGAGGTTTGGCTTTTGTTTCTTCCAATTCCGAGAATATTTCCTGTGTAACTTTTCTGAAACACAAAACAACAAAAAACGGGGAACTGGCACTGTGGCATCTTGTTAATAGGTTAGTTCCGGAAAATGCATAAAAACGCCACAAAGTGTAACAAAACACTAAGCAAATGGTGTAAGAACAAGCATGGAGCATCAAAAATTATAGATACATTTGAGACATATCAGAGTGCTTCCCTCGTAAACAAGGGTAGGTTTTCTTATGATGGATGATATCTGCTTATCAAACTAGGTTTCATAGATAACCTACTATCTTTAACCAACAAGTACAATCATGTAGTATACATGATCCTCTTATTTCCTTCATCAACTCCCATGAGGATTTATTTTATTTCTTGATCACTCTCATCCTAAATCCATGTTCTGAGCTTGACACAAAGCTCTTACATAATCTTATTAGGATAACCTTTATCATTTCTACTCCTAAGGTTAATCAACTCAACCCCCTTTGAGTGCTTAACTAAACATCATTCTTACTCCTCCTCAAGGGCTTATGATTAAGATCATCATCAATACTTGCCCTTGAGATCAAGTTAATCCAATCAAGGCATTACCCTAGATGTTGACTTCTAGGGATAGGATACTATACTAATCCACATTCCACTTTGTCCAGGCATCAATACTTGATTGTATCTACCTTCAGAGATTAAGAATATAACCTCCACCATTGTGGTGTTCCAATATAGGATTTACCTCCCACCACATGAATGCTACTTCTCTGGTATCAACCTTCTATGTACCATAATTTGGTTAGCTTTGATCCATTGACTTCACATATGTCACTCTCCCACTTCATGTGACATGGGAATGATCATTTTGATCCATTGATCATATAGCTTAGGTTTCTACTTGGTTAATCATTTGTTCCACACTCAATGTGATATCATGATGATCATTACAATCCCTTGATCATAGGGCTTGGGGTTCCATTTCACGAATCAAAGTCCATAGTTAACTTGTACTAAGCTATTCTCCCAGAACATCCATATAGCTAAGAGAACTTCATATCACCTCTTACTCCAAGTGACTACACATTGGATAATCTCCTTAGAAGTGGTTCTAATCTCCTTGTGGTCTACACCTCACCTCTAGTTGGGATATCTCCACTACCTAACTTGGTATTTGGTTACTCTCTCCTACTTCTAAGTTTCTAATTTATACCCTAAGGGTCTAATTCCATCAACTGGTTGCTACACTCTCCCCCTTAGGCTTTCCTAAAGGTCTCTCGAAGAAATCTGTGGTGTACCCACACAATTGTGGATATCCGGTAAGAGTTCTTCGATTATATGTTTAGGTAGGGTGTCTATTCTACTCTTGGAAGTATGCACTTACCCAAAAGTTCTAAAGGTTGATGAGAATTGGGATTTCCCATCGTTATCTATCCACATTCGAATGGTAGGATATATACAAAGCCACGGGAGAAATCTGGTAGAGTTTCTCTTGTAACGGAGGACATCCACGACAGGCAGTTGTATATATTGAACAAGATATGAACTAACAAGGATATACATGAATCAATGGCTTCAACGGGTTATTACTAACATGAAAACCTATGGAAATCTCACAAGTCTTAGTCCGTAGAGAAAGACTACAGCTCAAAGATAAGAAAAGGTATTGCTAACGTCTTAACCACCAATTTCCAATTCAAGATTTCGGGACTAGGGATCAATGTTATACAGAAATGTTATGTGTTTTAGTCACGCTAGCAACAAGGGTTACTGGGGTTACCACTCCCAGGCTGAGTAAAGTAGCAGGCAATACCGGAATGGATCATCGGTACTACAACACCTCAATTGACCCGTGATGTACTAAGCATAACCAAGGCTGCATAACAACAAGCTCAACTGCCTCAAACTCAAATGTAGCTAACCTAATTAGTGGTTCTTCTAATCATACTCCTTTATTCAGAGCTTGATTGCAAGAATTTAACCATTGGAATTCTTTTAATTGTCACATGTAAGGTGACTTTGCTTGCATTCCCTTCTTGTTTGGCTTCCTTCTTCTGGTAATTCCTTCATATTTGTCTTGACTTACTTAGGAACTTGTCTCTCCCTCACACGAATCCTTTAACCCTCTAGATCAATTCCATGAAGTAAGAACTTGATAGTGCAACATGCATTTGCGTATCAGAGTTAAATTTCATGTATGGATCTAGTCAATCAATAAAAATCCAAGAAAAATCCAAATATGTGCTGGCAACATACATCATCATAAGCCCATTGAGTAAAACATCTCTAAAGTTTAGGCTTATATGTGTACTTTATAGCACCAAATAATATAGGTTTATATCATGCTATATTGCACATAGTGGTGGACTACTACTCTTTGTCTCAATATTTACTCTAATTGCCCAATTGCAAGCAAATAAATTTGAGCAAAAGGGTTTTGGGAGTTTCATGGCTGATCTAAACGTGTCTTCCTATTATTCTACAACTTACCTTCTGTTCTATTGAAGACTATCCCCTCATGATCTCTCGAAACTTCTAGCATAGCTACTCTAAACACCTACTTTGCTAAGTATGGTTCACACAACTCCATGATGTTCATGGGGTTCTCTGTTGTGCTTTGATCAATCTGCTCCAACTAGGGCTACAGTTCTTTCATATTTAGACTAGTTACCATAGTTTGGAACACTTCATTCATCCTTCTTCTTAAGCATCTTCATCCTTAGCAGAGGATTGCTGGTTTACTACAAAGTTCATCTCCATCATGTAAAGATTCTCATGTGAATCTCACATGCTCCAAGCTTCTACACAGTGGGTACTTCTTACTTGTATATGGAATTCTTGAGTATCCACAAACATGACTTAACCTTGGGGTCCTACTATCTCATATAGTTTCACTTCATCACTTGACATCATTGTGCTATAGTTTCGGATGACTCAAGCTTAACATAACGACCTTGGTATACTTCTTCCAATAGGATAGTTCCCATTCCGGTTGTATCCTCTCTTTGGACTACCATGTGTTGTATACCAATTATGATCTACTTCCATCCATTGTGTAGGCTTTAATGATGTCATAACTACTTGGTATGGAACAAGATATGTAGCTTCACTTAAGAAGACAGGTAAGAAATTTGACTCAAGTGTGTCAGGAGTATTCTTTTATTGAATATCCATCTCAAGTCGTAAGAAGAATGGTTTAGATAAGATGGCTTCCTATAGTCACTACCAAACCTACAGGTCTCCTATTAAAGGGTTTTAATCCTAGGGTCAAAGCGTTTGCTCTGATACCAACTATGGTGACCCAGCATACCACTGCATGTGTAGTATGCAAGTCGTTGACTGTCACATCCCAAAAATTGGAATGTGAAAATAAATAAAAATAAGAACAATGTTTGTTTGTCTAGATTTAAAATTTCACAAGGAATTAAAACTTTTGATTTATTTAAAAAGCCTTATTAGAAAAACTATTTCAAACTTTCTATTATTCCTTGAAGAATGCATTTGAGAAAATAAGATTTCAAAATACTATTTTGTATTTATTCAATTCCTATGCAAGCATATTTGCAAGGGAAATATTTACAAAATACTTTATAAAGTTTACATTTCCTAAAATGGGGATGAAAATATTTTCAAGGATTACTTTAAAGATATTATTAGGTTTTAAGATTTTTTCCCCTTCAAACTCTAATCCAATTTTTGCATTATGCAATAAATCCCTTTAGGCCAAATTATAAGGTTTTCTTAAAAATATTATTTTGTTTTGACAACTTGTTTCTTACTGTTCTAGATTGTCGTGTTGAATTTTAGGAAATTTTACAAATCAGTTTGAATCATTTTGGAACCAAATTGAAATAGTTATGAAAAAAAAAGAGAAAAAAAATGCAAACGATCCGAACTGGGCCGGCCCATCTAGACCGACCGACCCACCTAACCGGTCATCTTCCTCCTTGAGCATGTACATGTTCTGTACGTTTACAGAAACTATGGTGTCCACCTTCCCCTTCTATTCCCCCTAATTCTAGCGACTCTTTATTGTCGTCTTCAAGACGAAAATTACTCCACATTCAATTCTGGTCCTATTCAGGTAATTAAAATCATAATTCGTTTCCTTAATCTCCAAAACCGTCCGGGTGCACCGAATGTCGCCGGTTGGCATACACCTCCCGATCTCTCTCCTCGGTCCATTATAAGAAGAACCGAGAGAAGCACCGCATGCTCCTCCTTCTCCTCCTTCATTTTCGTTCTAAAAATTTCCCCAGATATGCCCTGTACAACCCGTAATATCCATGCCAATCTTACCCACAAATTCGAGTTCATCATCAGATGCCGTCTGCGTGAGTGATCATATCGATGAATCCTCACACCAGAATACTCCCTGATTCAAGGGCTACCTACTAGACATGGTGTTGCATCATATTCTCTCCGTTGGCCGCGATGTCATCGGAGTTCATCGGACTAGTACATTGCGTAGGTAAACTTCTGGCTTGATTTCTTTTACCCGTCGACTCCTCTCACTGTTGCCTACCTCCAGGACATGATCTTGTGTCATCTTATTGTTGTTGTTTGTGCCGCCCGTCGTCCGGCCGCATCTTCTAAACCATTTTTCGTTTCTATTCCACAGCACAGTAACCTCATCGTCGACCTCCGACAGTCACTGCCGCCTCATCGTACTCGAGTCGCGCCTCGACGCCGTCGAAGGAACCGGGAGTGAACACCCCATATGGGGATGGCGGACGGAAGCTCCCGCACACCTTCGTGTATCTCTCCGTCGCCTAAGATCGCCGAAACGCCACCGCCAGAGCTGGCCATGGTCGTCTTCGGGAGCGCTGCCTGACTACAACATGGTATGCGCATATTCTCGTCAGTTCATCCGTATTGTAATAGATCAGTTGTAATCTGAACAAGTTCCAGTCAATAATAGCTTCCTACGTAGCTTTCTACGTGTTTTTTTTTTCTAATCATGCACGCATCGATCGATCAGTACGTTTTGTGCTAGCTGATGCCCAACTTTGATATAGTTTTATAGATCCAAAATTAGTAAATTTTATATCACTGGATTCAGGAAAATGAGAAGAACACACAGGAATAGAGAAACTTGAGTTTTGAATATTTTTGAATTATTCAAATTTAAATTGTAAGTTTGAGTATATTTGAAAATAGTTCAATTTCTATAGTTCCTATGAGCAAATTTCCTACTGCAAGATTGTTTCTTGTGATCGTACCTATCCACAAAACCATTTATGCTTTTTACACACTATTTTGAGATAATTTCATTATTATCAATCCTATGTGCCTAGTATAAGTTATTCAAATTACAATTGAGCTATTTGAGTAATTTAACAAATCAGTGAAACACCATCTCACTAGTATTACATCGATCGGAGCGGTACAACAGAAACATCATAGATCCAAGGTAGGTGCATAGGATTACAAATTTCATCATATAGAAGATCTTCAGAACCTCCTCAATAGGTAGAGGTTTAGTTCTGGCAATTACAAATGAGAAGGAACAACGAGAAGACTAAACTAAGCTACAACTAATGCAGATGGTTTGCTACATAACTACCCTAGCTACTTAGGTTCTAGGATTAGGGAATTGGGTCCCTTCTATTCCTATTCTAGTTTTCCACCAAGCTTGGTGTAGTCGTTAATTCTACTGATAGTTCTGACATTGGTCGGGGACTTCATCTTCATCTTTAGTGTCTCGAGGTTGCCTCCCGTGTTGCCTCTAATCTAAGCAAGGGTTAAGAGGGAGTGGGGTGAGTAACGAGCGTTACCCAGCAAGTTCATATAAGGATTAAGGTGTTTGCTGCACTATCTACAGCCTTAGACCCAAGAGTCATTTGGCAATGCAAGTTTTTGTAAACATTTCTTCAAGAGGTTGCTTTTATTCAGAAGAACTATGTCCATCAGCCTTCACAGGTTGATTAGAGCTTCGATGGGCTCCTTTCCTGCCGTGTTCGTAGCTCCTTCCCAGAATAGGGAGTATCCAGATACTTTCTTACACTCTGCAGAGGTGGTCACTTGTACCCATAAGAGATCAAAGCCTTGCTGCACATCTGAGTTGCATGCTTGTCCACACTTCCTTTGTGTGGGGCCCAGTTGTTGATCCAAGCCAATCGATGTTCCTTCCCACGACCTTGCATACCCACCCTTTTGCAGCTCCAACTTCGGTTCGCTACCCATGCCGGTCTACTCTTATGGTAGTTGCCAACCTCGGTATACTTGTCCTCGACAATATGTTACCCCGCCAGTCATCTTACACTTATGGTAATATCCAACCTCGGTAATCTACCCCCATTGTTGCCGCAATCCATCATAGACCGCCAGAACCATGGAATTATTATGGGGATTCCACCCATACCGAAGCTCCTCGCAGGGAGACAACTGCTCCGGAACAGCACGTTTGAAAGTCAAGTGTGTGTTTTAACCATATAGAAAAACATAGCAAAGTGGTTTTTAGCTTGTCCTTCATGGAATGGCAAAACATAAATGCATAGGACACCTTCAAGTTTAAGAGGGCGACTAGATACAAATAATTTAAGAACAAGCAAAACCATAATCACGAATCAATCAATAATATTTTGGGACTATGCACATTAAACTCAGAATGACAACTATGCTCTCTTAGACGGTGCATAAAGGTAGAAGGTGGAGACTCAACATAAAAGTAAAAGAAAGGGCCATTCGTAGAGGGAAGCAGTGATTGCAAGTTTTATAAACCTCCAAAAATTATGATACTTACTAGCTTTGAGCTCTCATTGCCCCCATCATAGGCATCTTGAATGGTTAAGGTTAATGCAAGTACAATTATGAAGCATATGCTTAATAAATCATAAGTTGAAAATCTCATGTCCCGTGAAGTACGAATACCCAAACCTCATGCTAGTCGACTTAGGTCCCAAGCAAGTTCTTGTCATTGTAAGCATACATGTATCATTGAGAACGCCAATGGGGTAACTCTTGCTTGATGACATGGAACAAGCCCACATCAAAATGAGAAGATAAACAGACAATGAACACCTCGGCATCTCTTTTATTTACCATGGGCATAGCTTTTTATTTTGAGATGCGTCGTCGAATGTCCACTATGGGTATGCTATAAATTTCCACCATGAATGATGCATGGCTTAGATTAGCGGCCCTGGCATTTCTCTAACACATATACAAACTCCATGAGCTCACAAGTTTCCAACTCATTTCACATTGCAGGTATCCATAAACAAAAGATCACAATATCAACTAAATGAGAGAAAGTGCAATGTTGAAAGCTTGCCCCATGATGGCATGGCTGGGCTAACTTCCATCTTACAAATTGCAAGCATAATGTTAACATAAGAGAGCCACAATGTCCAATTTATTAAAAGCAAGAAAAGGAAAGTGTGTTGTCAGGTTCGTGAGAGCTTTACTGACTAATTTTCACATAACACAAAAAGTTTAATTTGAAGGATAGATAAAAGTAAGACGAATGTGCTAGGAATAGCAAATTGCTAATAGGTAGATATGGTGGACTCATTAGAAAACTTTGGTTTTTGGGAGTTGGATGCACGAGAAGTATTCCCTCTTAGTACAAAATGAAAGATAGCAAAAGACTGGGAGCGACCAACTAAGAGAGCAATAACGGCCATAATCATGCATAGCGACAAAACATCATTAACCAAAGCACAAAGTGGTATCACAAGTCAAAAACAAAATGATCATAGAGGCTTATCGCGACTTGTTAAAGTCAAACATGTTGTAAGCATGCGCCAAGTCAACCCAAATAAAGCAATGATACGTCTCAAACGTATCCATAATTTTTGATGCTCCATGCTTGTTTTTACACCATTTGCTTAGTGTTTTGTTACACTTCGTGGCACTTTTATGCATTTTCCAGAACTAACCTACTAACAAGTCGCCACAGTGCCAGTTCCATGTTTTCTACAATTTTTGTGTTTCAGAAAAGTTACACAGGAAATATTCTCGAAATTGGACGAAACCAAAGCCAGTCGCCCAGAATTTTACCGTAGCTTCCAAAGAACAGAAGAGGAGACGGAGTGGGGCCACGAGGTTGCCTCACACCAGGGCAGCGCAGCCCAGGGCTTGGCCGCGCCACCTATGTGTGAGAACACCTCGGTCCACTTCTGATGATGCCCCTTCGCCTATAAAGACCCCCCGACGAGAAAAACCTAAGGCCCCGATCAGTTTTCTAGAACACATCGCGATCCGCCGCCGCCGTTAACCCGAAGATCGGGAGGGTCCAGAAGCTCTTCCTGGCACCCTGCCAGAGAGGGGAATCACCACCGGAGGTCTTCTTCATCGCCATGCTAGCCTCCGGAGCGATGAGTGAGTAGTCTACCTTGGACTATGGGTCCATAGTAGTAGCTAGATGGTTGTCTTCTCCACCATGTGCTTCATGTTTAGATCTCATGAGCTGCCCTACATGATTGAGATCACCATTATGTAATTCTACATGTTTGGTTTGTTGGGATCTGATGAATATTGGTGTTATGCTTGAGTTGAAGTACTAAAATTTATCTTTTGTTATCTCTATGTTGTTTATGATCTTGCATGCTCTCTGTTGTTAGTAGCTATCTTGGCCGAGTAGTTGCTAGTGACTCCAAGAGGGGGTATTTATGCTCGATATTGGGTTCATGCCTCTATTTAATCTGGGGGAGTGACAGAAACCTCTAAGGTTGTAGATGTGCTGTTCCTACTAGGGGGAAAACAAGATTCATATGCTCGAGGGCATATGCTTTGTTTACATTACACACTTTGCTTAATGCAATTATCTGTTGTTCGCAACTTAATACTCATGGGGTGTTTGGACGATATCCATGTGAGTGGATTATTAGTCATAGATGCAGTTGGATGGCGGTCTATGTATTTTGTTGTAATGCCCAGAGTAAATCTCATAGTGATCCTCTCATCATATGCACGTTATCTTTATTCTATCAATTGCCCATCTGTAATTCATTTACCCAGCTTGTATTAATTTATCTTATGGAGAGACACCGCTAGTGAATTGTGGACTGTGACGCCCCGCCTTTTACTAAAGGCAGAACTTCTGTGTATCTGTGCCATTCCCTGGATCAGTAGATAGCACCACAGTACAAAATGAGAAATCATTGCAATAGCATCAATATTACAACGTAAATCCAGTTACATAGGTATTCAACCTTACGAGTACACAGCATAAAGCATAGATTGCAGTGAGCTTCCATCTTCATCAAGTGCCACAGGCAGACATGTTGGAATGTAAGCTCGAGATCCTACTCCTGGTTCCTTACTTGAAATAAAACCTGCACGTTTGAATATGCAGCCCCAGAGGGGTCAGTACGATGATTTACTGGCAAATGACACATATTTGGTGGCATTTTATGGAAAGACTATACTACATGACATTTGGCTGGTGGATCTTATAGGCTGATTTGCATAAAGCCAATTTTATCCTATAATCCATTTTAATACTTTCTTTCAACAATTTTTATTTTTCAAGGGTCAAGACAACCCCCATACACTACATACTGGCCGGTATGTAGTTCTGGGCGCAACTCAACAAAATTTGGAACCTCAGGCACCACCACTTCTTGGAGTGTATGGTCCTTAGTTCCTACCTAGAGGTTTCTAGACAAATTTTAATAATTTAGAATCGGTGATGAGATTATTCCGTACATTCCATGTCTAGAGACTCAATTGTCCATAACCGAGGACACGGCTAATCGATTAGATTTAAACACCTTGCAAGGGTTGTGCACTTTCACCTTACGATTCATTTTATGCCCATACATAAAATGAAACGAGACCTTTTAGAAGGAGAGGGCAACTAACTGGCAAGATCCGCTCCCAACCTATAATTTTTCTACCACCGTCTTCTTGCACCTAGTCGCACTCCCACATTCTAATCAGTCAAGACAGAGCCCATAATGTCATAAGGCTGCACTGGAAGTACAATAAGCATGGAAGACATAGCCATCTCTTTGTTCCTGGGTGGCCATCCCGAGCGGTATTCGGTTCCCACATCCTCTTATGAGGCTTGCGTCCCCGAATCCACCTACCTCACCACATCCTCTTATGAGGCTTGCGTCCCCGAATCCACCTACCTCACCTCATCTTATCAAACCATTCCACCCAGGTGTTTCATTTTAGTTGAAGTTCTTAACTTTTCACAAAACACTTTTCAAGTGATCTTAGCATGGCATCAGTATTAACAAAGCATTTAGCATCCTAACAGAAGGGGTTTGAGGGATTGCTACACACTACTAGGATCTAAGCATTTGATAAAACAGTTGAGTAAAACACCTATCATGCATACTACAAGAGGTGAACATACTAATGCATAATAAAAAATGGGTAGGGGACATGTGTGTCACTTGCCTTTTTGAAGATCGCGATGTTTCGCTTCTCTCAACTAAGCACGTAGCTCTTCGCACAAACTATAGCACAGAAATAACATAACATAAACATACCATACAAACACAATCAAACAAACAAACAATTGAAAGGTGTTTGTTTAACAATTCATATTATTCAAAATGTTATGATAGAAAGATTTGGTAGGGGATCATGAATTGTGAGATATGGATTTGAGAGCTTAGTTGGGTAAGATCAATATGATTGGAGAGATAATTGGACTAGGCATAATATAATTGATAAAGTTTTTATGCTTTATCAAAGCATATAGGAGTTTTAGGAATGGCTCATGTGAAATAACTTACACAAGAATCAATTTGTGCAACTACAACACTATTGAGTAAATGTGACAACAATTACTCTTGAATAGCTTCTATTGCACTTAGGAACTGGGCTAGGTTTTAAGAATGCTTGAACAACTCAATTAGCACATTTGCAAGTTGAATAGTTCAATACATGTGAACAAAACTAAGTAGGCATTGGATTGGGATGGTCAAGTGATTGGAAAAAGATTGACCCTCCAAGATTACAATGTAATGATAATAATCCTAGGCTTGGCATAGGTATGAATAGAGTTTAGAATAACTCATGTGAATATATTCACATAGGTATAGAATAGTGCAACAGAACACTACTGAATAAAGTGTGACAACACTTATTCATAATAGTAATAGTTACACATAGGATTGGGTGTGTATGATTGATATGGCTCAATTGGTTCATTGATCAACATGGTATATAACATATACTATGGTACAGGTTATAACAACTCCATGTTAATAGAACCTAAGTTTGAGTTGAATTCATATTCTACTCAAGTAGCACAATTGCAATTTTGAATATATATGAATTAGACAAGGTATAACGAGTGAGATCTTTATGCTTTATCAAAGCATATTGAATCTTGGATTATCTCATGTGGGTAAACCACATAAGATACAAAATAGTGCAATAGCAATACTATTGAATAAGTGTGATAACAATTATTCTTAAATAGTATATATTACACTTAGGCAATGGGCTAGGGTTCATGAAGCATTGAGTTACTCAATTAACTCATTTGTTAATTGAATAGTTATACACATGAAATCAGGATCAGGTGGACAGATGATTGAGTATGGGTAGATAACATTTGAGATTATGGTTTAAGGTTTCAATGGAGTATAGGATAGATGCTATAATGTTGATTAGATCAATACCATAGTAGCAAAGGTAGAAACTAAGGTTGATAGTATCACACCTTACTCAAATGACACATTTGTAATTTGAATAAGTGGGTACTATGCAAGATAGGTCTAAGTGAATAAGATCTTGATCAAGATGGTATTTAGATAACCTTGATGACTAGGTATGATCATGAGATTTGCTATGGTAGAAGGAATCACTAAATGAAATAGGAATAAAATTTATCTATATAGGAACTACTCAAATTCTCATATTAGAATTTGAATAATTGTGATATGGTTCAAGAAATTATGGGAGTGATGCTACTGGATAGCTTGCAGTAAAACAAAGCTACTGCAATTGGAATCACTCTAAAATAAATTTTAGAACTCAAGATATGGTCAAATTAGTGATTTGGATAGATTTGAATGCACAAAGTGTGTGCACGTATCAAATTTGATATTTCTTGATCCTATGATGTTCTACAAGTTGAGAGGAATCCAGAGACTACAAAATTGTAATTTTTGGGATTATCAGAACAAAAGATATGAATTAATCAAGCTAACAGAAGGTTTGATTCCAATTTGAAAATAGTTTCAAATTGAACCCATAAAATATAAGATTTTATTGTACTACTAGATTCTAGACTTCCTAAGGATTCCAACGGTATATTATTTGATATTTTTGGATGCAGGGATCAAAAGATATGAATTATCAAAGTTTTGGATGGAATCTGGTTTGAAAAGCTAATTCGAAATTCTGTTTCAACAGAGGGCTGCCACGTGGCTGTTCCTGATTGGAGGATACCTCTTCGTGCGGATCAGGGTTTTCAGCCGTCGGATCTAAAGTGGATTGGGTGGTCTAGATCTGCTCACACCGGTTCAGTAAGTGATCTATTATGGACCGCTGGATTTAGATCTGAAGGTGCAGAAGAAAAGAGAGGGGAGATCTCACCGGCTAGGGTTCCGGCGGGGCTTCCCGGTGAGGAGCGGCACTGTTGGTCGGCGGCGAGCTCGCTCCGGTGGTCGTCGATGATGAGGGATTGGCGGACGATAAGTGGAAGAGGACGGCGAACCCGGGAGTTTGATCGGCGACGTCGGACTCTTCCTGTGGTGAGGCCAGAGAGTGGCTGGAGACGGCGGCGACCTCGGGTGTCGACGGCGTGCTCGTTCTGCTGCGAGATTAGACAAGGGAAAGTATCAGCGTGATCTCCAGGGACAGGGAAGTACTCCAGTGAAGAGAAGGGGGCGCGGGGTGGTCTGGGATCACCGGATTTTGAGGTCTTTGCCCGCAGCGATGGCAGATTCCGGCGAGAGATTACTCGGGCCTGGCAGTGCAATCGGGAGAGGGAAAAAGGGGGAAGAGGAGAGGAGGTTGAGGCCTTCTTATAGGCGCGGGCGTGCGACAGGAGGGGCAGGTGAGTAATGGGGGAGAGGGCGACGGTCACGGTGACGTTTCCAGTGGAGAAGTAACGGCCGGAGGTTGATGGAGGAGCTGACAGGTGGGTCCCACCTGTCGGCGAGGGGGAGAGAGGATGGCTGTACTGATTCGAGAGAAGGGCTAGATGGGCCACGGGCTCCTTTTCCGATCTGGGCCGAGGGGTTCCCCGAGTCCCTTTCCTCTTTTTTTTTGTTCTAACTCTTTTTCATTTTCTGTTTCCTTTATTCCTTCACAGATTTGCATTTTAAAATCAAACGACTTCAAACCAAAAGCAAAAGTTTTATAAAATTTAAAATAACATTTTTAAAACAGTAGCAAACATGTTTTCAAGATAAAATAAGATTTTTCAATAAAACTTTATGTGTATAGCATACAGGTTTTGCTTGCATAAGGAAAATAGAAAATAGGGTTTGAAATTAATTCCTTCTAAATTAATAAAATAATATTTTATAAAATAATAATTGGAAACCACACTCAAACATAGTTTTGAAACACCAACTCTATAAGTACTTTTGAAATTCAATTCCATGCAAGCTAGCTTGCATAAGTTTAAATAAGAGAAAGGAAATGAAATTTGATATTTGGTTTTCTTAGGGAAGTTCTTCAAGAGAGAAGTAGAGGAATTAAAATAGTTTTCAAACAAAGCTTTCAAATAAACTCAAAAGTTTTAAATTCCTGTGAAATTCCAATCAACACAAGCAAAATAAAAACAAAAAATTTCCCCCAAAATTTGATAAAATCTTGGGTCGTGACAGACTACCACCCTTAAAAGAAATCTCGTCCTCGAGATTGGAGAGGCTAGAAAGAAAGTAGGTTTAGGTCATCTGGGTTTAGGTATCTGGGTGGCTACCACCCTTAAAAGAAAATTCCTCTTGGTGGTATCTTGATGCTTCCTTAGGCACTTGCATTTTATTCCCAGCTTGCATTCACTGTTGTGTCATTTTCCTTGAATTCGCTCTTCTCAGAAGTTCTGATGTCCACAACTAGGTTCAAAAGTGGGCACACCAAGGGTTCCATCCAATTCTGGTGATAAGCAGATATCATCCATCGCGTTGTCTTCAACAAGGTAGTCCGCATCTTCATTTACAATAGGTGGGTGTCTGATCACAAATCCGGGCAACAACCTTCCTTATGGGGTTGCTTGAGGTAAGCTTACTCTATTGTAGAGCTTTCTATCCAACGAGGTAGTTGTTGAACTACTTTGGACACTGAGGAGTCACTCCTTGGTTCAATCAGAGGACCAAGATGAGTTGTCTCCTCTTTGGGTCATTCAGAAGACCAAGCTAAGAGGGTATCCTCTCATCATCTCAACTTTCTTATCATCATCCTTAGAGGTTCTTCATCTTATGGTTGCTTCCTTATACCATTCTGATCTTCAATTTTCCACAATACCATTTTGTTCTGGAAACTTTCCTGGTTGTTGTACATCTTCCAAGAATGTGTATCTAGCATTTTCTTGGTTTGTCCTCACCAAGGCCAAGATTGCATACAGGCTATCGCGATACTCCTTGTTGCTTTTTAGCTGATTTTCATTCCAAGAATCTCAAAAGATAACGCAGTGCCAAGTACTGCATGCTTGCCCCACGAACATGATGACACCACACATCCCAATGAATAAGGATGGCATCTCTCTGCAGTCTTCTCATGTATTTCATAGGGGTAAACAAGGTGGACTCTGTATGAGGTACTTGCATTTTTAAGGGACGGAAGGTCGCCTTATAACCAGCATTGTTGAATCTTTTCTTGATATCAGTGCTCATCATGTTATTTGCCACTAGTACCAGATGGTCCTTAAGAATTCCTTTAGCAACCATCTTCATAGTTGTTGAAAGGCGCTTATCAACTTGATCATATCTCGAAGATGAACTCTTTCTCAGGGAAAAGGGATCTAACGAAGCTCTCATGGGCAGGAAAATAGTTCCATGGATTTGGAGAGTTGTCTCAAAACATCGTAGATCGGGATGAGGTAGACTTCGGTGGTGTAAAGCTTTGGAATCAGGAGCAATCTCATAGGTTGTGGTGGTTGTCTCTGTTGTGACTTTCTGGGGAGGAGTGACTCTTCTTTTATAGGCTCAGGGAAGTAGTTGAACAGGTAGCAGTCGAAGCTGAACAGTCTTCGTATTCAAGGTCCACTGAGCAAAACGTTTCTGATTCATGTAGTAGTTCGAAACAAACCTCACCGTATTCCTACGTTTTGGCCACACTGGCTCACTATAAAGGATGTAATATATTATCCTCCTAAGGTTATGGTTTTACGACGTCGTCTCTCATGTAGGTATATCTCTCTAGATTCACCATTCCTCATACAAGAGCGAACAATATGAGTAGTCGTCATGGGCGCGAATCCATGTCGCACTCAATCATTACCTTGTATTTGGTTTGGTGCATCTCGCATTCTAACTCTTGGTCAACCTCACTAGCTTTTTAAACAAAAGTTTTGTTGAAATTGGAACCAAGTTCTCAATTCCTATTTTGAAATTTGAAAACAAAATCTATCGTTCCTAGCTAGAGGTTTTCAACAAAGCTCATGGCAATAATCCTTAAGTTGTAGATCCTTTGGTTTGCCATTTAAGAGGAATTAGAATCCTTTCCATTGCTCTGTTTGCTCTTTTCCATTACTCTGTTTGCTCTTTCCACCTTTCTTGCATGAGGTGGTTGAATAGTGTTACTTCCACATTAGCTACACCTTGGGGTGTCTTCTTATTGTTTGCGTGGTATCCTTCAGTTATCCTAGTTTACTGTAGTCTTGGATATCATCCTTTGTGCAATCTCTTGCGTAATGTTCCAGTCTCTTGTACTTGAAACACTACCTCTTGTTGTTGTATTTTGTATTCTTATTTCCAACTGAGGGTCATTGTAGTTGTTCTGTCGTTGAGAAAAGCTTCGGTTTGGTTTTTTTTTTTTTTTTTTTTTTTGGACAAGTTTAGGTCTTAGCATAGATGAGAAATAGATAGAAGAGATCTAAAGAAGAAAATCTTACCCAAAACAAAACAGATCAAAACAATTTATCCTACCAGCAAAATCTAACAAACATTCATCATATCAAGCAAACTAGTTTTCAAACAAACGGGGAGGTACGATCATCCACAAGTCGGTATGACCATAACGTTTATTACACGTCGTTGCTTATTAAAATTTCTTAAATGGAGGTCCAACTAAGGCTTCTTGGTACTCTTCTAAGCAAATTCATTGTTCTGGTCCAACTGCTTCGGTAGATTGGCTTTGCTCATCCTTGGTGGTGATGAGGTCTTGTTGAACACTAAGTTCAGATACCAACTTTTTCATGTCACCTTGAAGTTGGTTTATGGTTTCCTTCAATGTAGTAGTATCTTCCTTTTCTTCTTTGAGGTCTTGCTGAGTATTACGAAGTCTCCACTTGAGTCTTTCTCCAAGTTACTTTATTGCTGACCAAGCAGCACATCTTGCTGAGTCAAGGAATGATGGATACATCTCGGAGTTGGTGAACATCCAAAGTCCCATCTTCTTGTGGTCATCTTCCTTGTTCTTGTATAAATGAAGCTGCACCCACCAATATTCTTCACCGTCATCTATCACGGGAAATCCTTTGTAAATAGCTTCTCCTTACATTCCCATACTTAACATGAGGTTCTTCAAGGCTTCGGGAAACTCAGTCTCACATTTCAGGGTCATGGTCATCACTGGGCTTTTAGTGGTTGACATCGAATCCATCAAGAAAGGACCAATGGGGTCGGTCATCTAAATTTGAAAAGGAGAGTAGTGTAAAACAAATGAATGGGGGTAAGGTATTACAAGAAAATTTCAAACTAACAATAAATAGATTGATTTCATCTAGAAAATTGGATTGATTTTCCTTTTAAGGAGAGAGGGAAGAATCCTAGGGCTTCCTAATCTATTCCAAACCTAGGGTCTCGATCCTACAGGCAACACTATGCTCTGATACCATTCTGTGATGCCCCGCCTTTTACTAAAGGCAGAACTTCTGTGTATCTGTGCCATTCCCTGGATCAGTAGATAGCACCACAGTACAAAATGAGAAATCATTGCAATAGCATCAATATTACAACGTAAATCCAGTTACATAGGTATTCAACCTTACGAGTACACAGCATAAAGCATAGATTGCAGTGAGCTTCCATCTTCATCAAGTGCCACAGGCAGACATGTTGGAATGTAAGCTCGAGATCCTACTCCTGGTTCCTTACTTGAAATAAAACCTGCACGTTTGAATATGCAGCCCCAGAGGGGTCAGTACGATGATTTACTGGCAAATGACACATATTTGGTGGCATTTTATGGAAAGACTATACTACATGACATTTGGCTGGTGGATCTTATAGGCTGATTTGCATAAAGCCAATTTTATCCTATAATCCATTTTAATACTTTCTTTCAACAATTTTTATTTTTCAAGGGTCAAGACAATCCCCATACACTACATACTGGCCGGTATGTAGTTCTGGGCGCAACTCAACAAAATTCGGAACCTCAGGCACCACCACTTCTTGGAGTGTATGGTCCTTAGTTCCTACCTAGAGGTTTCTAGACAAATTTTAATAATTCAGAATCGGTGATGAGATTATTCCGTACATTCCATGTCTAGAGACTCAATTGTCCATAACCGAGGACACGGCTAATCGATTAGATTTAAACACCTTGCAAGGGTTGTGCACTTTCACCTTACGATTCATTTTATGCCCATACATAAAATGAAACGAGACCTTTTAGAAGGAGAGGGCAACTAACTGGCAAGATCCGCTCCCAACCTATAATTTTTCTACCACCGTCTTCTTGCACCTAGTCGCACTCCCACATTCTAATCAGTCAAGACAGAGCCCATAATGTCATAAGGCTGCACTGGAAGTACAATAAGCATGGAAGACATAGCCATCTCTTTGTTCCTGGGTGGCCATCCCGAGCGGTATTCGGTTCCCACATCCTCTTATGAGGCTTGCGTCCCCGAATCCACCTACCTCACCTCATCTTATCAAACCATTCCACCCAGGTGTTTCATTTTAGTTGAAGTTCTTAACTTTTCACAAAACACTTTTCAAGTGATCTTAGCATGGCATCAGTATTAACAAAGCATTTAGCATCCTAACAGAAGGGGTTTGAGGGATTGCTACACACTACTAGGATCTAAGCATTTGATAAAATAGTTGAGTAAAACACCTATCATGCATACTACAAGAGGTGAACATACTAATGCATAATAAAAAATGGGTAGGGGACATGTGTGTCACTTGCCTTTTTGAAGATCGCGATGTTTCGCTTCTCTCAACTAAGCACGTAGCTCTTCGCACAAACTATAGCACAGAAATAACATAACATAAGCATACCATACAAACACAATCAAACAAACAAACAATTGAAAGGTGTTTGTTTAACAATTCAGATTATTCAAAATGTTATGATAGAAAGATTTGGTAGGGGATCATGAATTGTGAGATATGGATTTGAGAGCTTAGTTGGGTAAGATCAATATGATTGGAGAGATAATTGGACTAGGCATAATATAATTGATAAAGTTTTTATGCTTTATCAAAGCATATAGGAGTTTTAGGAATGGCTCATGTGAAATAACTTACACAAGAATCAATTTGTGCAACTACAACACTATTGAGTAAATGTGACAACAATTACTCTTGAATAGCTTCTATTGCACTTAGGAACTGGGCTAGGTTTTAAGAATGCTTGAACAACTCAATTAGCACATTTGCAAGTTGAATAGTTCAATACATGTGAACAAAACTAAGTAGGCATTGGATTGGGATGGTCAAGTGATTGGAAAAAGATTGACCCTCCAAGATTACAATGTAATGATAATAATCCTAGGCTTGGCATAGGTATGAATAGAGTTTAGAATAACTCATGTGAATATATTCACATAGGTATAGAATAGTGCAACAGAACACTACTGAATAAAGTGTGACAACACTTATTCATAATAGTAATAGTTACACATAGGATTGGGTGTGTATGATTGATATGGCTCAATTGGTTCATTGATCAACATGGTATATAACATATACTATGGTACAGGTTATAACAACTCCATGTTAATAGAACCTAAGTTTGAGTTGAATTCATATTCTACTCAAGTAGCACAATTGCAATTTTGAATATATATGAATTAGACAAGGTATAACGAGTGAGATCTTTATGCTTTATCAAAGCATATTGAATCTTGGATTATCTCATGTGGGTAAACCACATAAGATACAAAATAGTGCAATAGCAATACTATTGAATAAGTGTGATAACAATTATTCTTAAATAGTATATATTACACTTAGGCAATGGGCTAGGGTTCATGAAGCATTGAGTTACTCAATTAACTCATTTGTTAATTGAATAGTTATACACATGAAATCAGGATCAGGTGGACAGATGATTGAGTATGGGTAGATAACATTTGAGATTATGGTTTAAGGTTTCAATGGAGTATAGGATAGATGCTATAATGTTGATTAGATCAATACCATAGTAGCAAAGGTAGAAACTAAGGTTGATAGTATCACACCTTACTCAAATGACACATTTGTAATTTGAATAAGTGGGTACTATGCAAGATAGGTCTAAGTGAATAAGATCTTGATCAAGATGGTATTTAGATAACCTTGATGACTAGGTATGATCATGAGATTTGCTATGGTAGAAGGAATCACTAAATGAAATAGGAATAAAATTTATCTATATAGGAACTACTCAAATTATCATATTAGAATTTGAATAATTGTGATATGGTTCAAGAAATTATGGGAGTGATGCTACTGGATAGCTTGCAGTAAAACAAAGCTACTGCAATTGGAATCACTCTAAAATAAATTTCAGAACTCAAGATATGGTCAAATTAGTGATTTGGATAGATTTGAATGCACAAAGTGTGTGCACGTATCAAATTTGATATTTCTTGATCCTATGATGTTCTACAAGTTGAGAGGAATCCAGAGACTACAAAATTGTAATTTTTGGGATTATCAGAACAAAAGATATGAATTAATCAAGCTAACAGAAGGTTTGATTCCAATTTGAAAATAGTTTCAAATTGAACCCATAAAATATAAGATTTTATTGTACTACTGGATTCTAGACTTCCTAAGGATTCCAACGGTATATTATTTGCTATTTTTGGATGCAGGGATCAAAAGATATGAATTATCAAAGTTTTGGATGGAATCTGGTTTGAAAAGCTAATTCGAAATTCTGTTTCAACAGAGGGCTGCCACGTGGCTGTTCCTGATTGGAGGATACCTCTTCGTGCGGATCAGGGTTTTCAGCCGTCGGATCTAAAGTGGATTGGGTGGTCTAGATCTGCTCACACCGGTTCAGTAAGTGATCTATTATGGACCGCTGGATTTAGATCTGAAGGTGCAGAAGAAAAGAGAGGGGAGATCTCACCGGCTAGGGTTCCGGCGGGGCTTCCCGGTGAGGAGCGGCACTGTTGGTCGGCGGCGAGCTCGCTCCGGTGGTCGTCGATGACGAGGGATTGGCGGACGATAAGTGGAAGAGGACGGCGAACCCGGGAGTTTGATCGGCGACGTCGGACTCTTCCTGTGGTGAGGCCAGAGAGTGGCTGGAGACGGCGGCGACCTCGGGTGTCGACGGCGTGCTCGTTCTGCTGCGAGATTAGACAAGGGAAAGTATCAGCGTGATCTCCAGGGACAGGGAAGTACTCCAGTGAAGAGAAGGGGGCGCGGGGTGGTCTGGGATCACCGGATTTTGAGGTCTTTGCCCGCAGCGATGGCAGATTCCGGCGAGAGATTACTCAGGCCTGGCAGTGCAATCGGGAGAGGGAAAAAGGGGGAAGAGGAGAGGAGGTTGAGGCCTTCTTATAGGCGCGGGCGTGCGACAGGAGGGGCAGGTGAGTAATGGGGGAGAGGGCGACGGTCACGATGACGTTTCCAGTGGAGAAGTAACGGCCGGAGGTTGATGGAGGAGCTGACAGGTGGGTCCCACCTGTCGGCGAGGGGGAGAGAGGATGGCTGTACCGATTCGGGAGAAGGGCTAGATGGGCCACGGGCTCCTTTTCCGATCTGGGCCGAGGGGTTCCCCGAGTCCCTTTCCTCTTTTTTTTTTGTTCTAACTCTTTTTCATTTTCTGTTTCCTTTATTCCTTCACAGATTTGCATTTTAAAATCAAACGACTTCAAACCAAAAGCAAAAGTTTTATAAAATTTAAAATAACATTTTGAAAACAGTAGCAAACATGTTTTCAAGATAAAATAAGATTTTTCAATAAAACTTTATGTGTATAGCATAAAGGTTTTGCTTGCATAAGGAAAATAGAAAATAGGGTTTGAAATTAATTCCTTCTAAATTAATAAAATAATATTTTATAAAATAATAATTGGAAACCACACTCAAACATAGTTTTGAAACACCAACTCTATAAGTACTTTTGAAATTCAATTCCATGCAAGCTAGCTTGCATAAGTTTAAATAAGAGAAAGGAAATGAAATTTGATATTTGGTTTTCTTAGGGAAGTTCTTCAAGAGAGAAGTAGAGGAATTAAAATAGTTTTCAAACAAAGCTTTCAAATAAACTCAAAAGTTTTAAATTCCTGTGAAATTCCAATCAACACAAGCAAAATAAAAACAAAAATTTTCCCCCAAAATTTGATAAAATCTTGGGTCGTGACATGGACCCCGGTCCTATTTCCTTTATATTGCTATCACTTGTTTACTTTACTCACACTATTTACTTTACTCGCATACTATTATCACTTTCCACTCGATACGCTCATACCCTTTGTTTCAAGCAAACCGGTGAGATTGACAACCTCATCGTAAGTTGGGAGCAAAGTATTTGGTTGTGTTGTGTGCAGGTTCCACGTTGCTACTGGTTGAAGACGCGCTAACAAGTTATCATTAATGGCGCCCTTGTTAGAGCATCACGCTACTAGTGGGCATCACCTTCAGTTGTATTGACATCCTCCTCCTGGACGATTAAACCTTGGTTTCTTACTGAGGGAAAAACTTGCTGCTATATTCATCACACCTTGCTCTTGGGGTTTTCCAACTGGCCGGTCATTTACTTCATTAATTTCACACACCATCACCGTGCCATCAACAAGTTTTTCTAGCGCCGTTGCCGGGGAGGAAGAAGACTTCTGCAAGGGGAGTTTTTGCACGCACATCCTTTACTTTGTTTTAAGGTTTGCTTTACTTTATTTTACTTGCATCGTTTTATCAAAAAACTCAAAAAAATTAGAATCCTTTGTAGTTGTTTTTACTTGTCTTCTTTTAGTTTGCTAAAATGGCTACTCCTGAAAACACCAAGTTGTGTGACTTTACTAGCACGAACAATGGTGATTTTATCTGCACTCCTATTGTGCCACCTGCTTTTGCTGCAAATTTTATGAGATTAAGCCTGCTTTGCTGAACCTTGTTATGAAAGAGCAATTTTCTGGTGCTAGTACTGATGATGCTGCAGCTCATCTCAACAATTTTGTTGAGCTATGTGAGATGCAAAAGTATGAGAATGTTGATGGTGATATTATTGAGCTTAAGTTGTTTCCTTTTTCTTTGAGAGGAAAAGCTAAGGATTGGTTGCTGTCTTTGACTAAGAATAGTATTGATTCATGGGCTAAGTGTAAGGATGCTTTTATTGGTAGATACTATCCTCCTGCTAAGATTATAGCTTTGCGTAGCAATATTATGAAGTTTAGTCAGTTTGATAATGAACATGTTGCTCAAGCTTGGGAAAGAATGAAAGCTATGATAAAGAACTGCCCCACTCATGGACTGACTACTTGGATGATTGTTCAAACTTTTTATGCAGGACTGAATTTTTCTTCGAGGAACCTACTTGATTTAGCTGCTGGAGGCACTTTTATGTCCCTTACCTTGGGTGCCGCAACAAAGCTTCTCGACAATATGTTGGTAAATTACTCTGAATGGCACACCGAGAGAGCTCCACAAGGTAAGAAGGTAAATTCTGTAGAGGAAACCTCTTCCTTGAGTGATAAGATTGATGCTATTATGCCTATGCTTTCAAATGATAGGACTCATGTAGATCCTAATAATGTTCCTTTGGCCTCTTTGGTTGCTCAAGAAGAGCATGTTGATGTAAACTTCATTAGAAATAATAATTTTAACAACAATGCTTATAGGAACAATTTTGCTAGTAACAGTTATAGGCCGTCTCCTTCTACCAATGGTAATGGTTATGGTAATTCTTATGGTAATTCCTCCAACAACACTAGGGCCGCGCCCTCCGAGCTTGAGGTAATGCTCAAGGACTTCATCGGTAAGCAAAATGCTTTTAACAAGTCTATTGAGGAAAAGTTAGGCAAAATTGATATTCTTGCTTATAAAGTTGATAGCCTTGCTCATGATGTTTAACTTCTGAAATTAAAAGTGTTGCCTAGTGAGTTGAAAGAGAACAATGTTAATGCTACTGCTAATGTTATCCAGGTTAGAATTGATGAAAATGTTAGGATGCTAGCAGAATTGCATGCCAGGTGGGAAACAGAAGATGAGATGGCTAGAGAAATGAAGGTATGTACCATTACTACCTCTAATGATGTTGCTCCTAATGCTAGCAATCCTCTTACTTTGATTGGTGTAGAGAAAACTCCTACTCCTTGTGTTAAAAAGCCTAAAACTACCAAAACTTTTTCTTAAAAGAGTGCTAAAATTTTTCAGAGTTTAGGAGATGATAGCTCTACTTCTTTTAATGATTTTGATGTTGATGGCTACAATATATCTGAAGTTATTTTGTTCTTGCAAAAGCTTGCTTTGACTCCCAATGCTAGTTCTTTAAATGTTTATTTTACTAAGCATATTACCAATGCTCTCATGAAAATTAGGGATGAAAAGTTGAAGCAAAAAGCTTCTGTTACCAAGAAATTAGAAGATGGTTGGGAACCCATAATTGATATGCATGTTAATGGTTTTGATTGCCATGCTTTATGTGATCTAGGTGCTAGTATTTCTATTATGCCTAGAAAGATTTATGACATGCTTGATTTACCACCACTTGAAAAGTGTTATTATGATGTTCCTATTGCTGATGTTGCTAAGAAGAAACCTTTGGGAAGAATTAATGATGTTCTTATTGTGGTTAACTATAACCTTGTTCCTGTTGATTTTCTTGTCATGGATTTTGAATGCAATGCTTCATGTCCTATTATTTTGGGAAGACCCTTTCTTTGAACTGTAGGTGCCATCATTGATATGAGGGAAGGCTCTATCAAATATCAATTTCCACTCAAGAAAGGTATGGAACACTTCCCTAGAAAGAGAAAGAAATTATTGTTTGACTCTGTTCTTAGAGAAAATTATAAGCTTGATGCTTCATCACTTGATGTTACTTGATTCACAATTTTCTGCGCCTAGCTCAAAGGCGTTAAAGAAAAGCACTCTTGGGTGATAACCCAATGTTTTTACATTCAGTTCTTTTTCTTTTATTTGAGTCTTGGAAGTTATTACTACTATAATGACCTCTCCTTATCCTTTTTATTTCGTTTTTGTGCCAAGAGAAGCCTCTAATTTGAGTGAGGTAAGATTTGGGGATGTTGCTGTCCTGAAACAGTTTTTGGTGTTGCACCGTAAAAATCCGGGAAAATTCTCTATATATCTTTTGGACCTGAAATTTCTTGTGAATATGACCCAGGTTATATCCAAACTTTCTTTAGTTAAACACTTTTTGATTTGAGCAACATAAAACCCCTCAAAAATTCACCCTTTGTCAGCTGTTCTATTTTGACAGATTTCTGCCAATATTTGTGTTTGCCGCTTTATCGCTATCTTTTTGAGTTCTTTTGATCACAGAAATTTTGGGGAAGTTGATACAGTAGTATATGCTTTATATGTGGTGGTTTTAGGTTGAAACCTAAAGCAAAAAGGGTTGATTATATGTTATGCTTACACTAATGTTGCTAATAGATTTGTGTTTAGTTTTGTATGAAGGATGTTTTCAAGTGTAGGGATCGGAGAGTGATGAGATGAGTTGAAGAATGGAAAAAAGCTCAAGACTGGGGATGCCCATGCATCACCCCAAGAAATATCCAATAAGTACAAGTGTCAAAGCTTGGGGATGCCCCCGAGGCACCCCTTCTTCATCGAGAAAAATCAGGTCACCTTTCAAAACACTATAATTTTTATTGCTTCATGCATTATGCGTTTTTCTTGGAGCGTCAGTTGTTTTTAGTTTTCAGTTTAGTTTAGTTTTGTTTGCTGCAATAAATTGTTGGACCCCAACAAATTTCTTTTGGAGAAGTTTCCTTGCTTTTCAATTGCCAAGAACACTCCATTTTTCATTCTTACAATTTCAACGAGTGTTCTTCTTTTTCTAGAACTGCGTTTAGTTTTCGTTTTCGCCTTGATTTGCATTCAGATCTTGCTATATATTTTCATCAAGGTGTATTTTTGCCTCTGGTCTTTATTGATTTTCATCAAAAGAGGTGTTTATAATTTTTTTGAATGGTGTTGGAAAAGAGAAAAAGCTTTATGCAAAAAAGTGGTACAAGAAGGACCTTGTGTAGACTGCGGCTTAGGCTTTTGCATGTTGTGCTTGATGTCTTTTTGATAGTATGCTTAGTGGTTTTGCTGTAGCATGACTTGTCTCAAATAACTGAGATTGCTTAATGAGCCTTTGAAAAAATCATGCACTGTTTTTATCGTTTGGAAGCATTATTTTGGTTTTCTCCTTGATGCTTTATTTCGGTTGACTTGGCGCATGCTCACGCATGTTAGACTCTTAAAAAGTCGCCAATAGCCTCTATGATCATTTAGTTTTGACTTTTGATGACATCTTATGCTTCTTTTAATGTCGCATTGTCGCTTTGCATGATTATGGTCATTATTGCTCTCTTAGTTGGTCGCTCCCAGTCTTTTGCTAGCCCTCGCCTTGTACTGAGTATGAGCTCTACTCATGCATCCAACTCCTAAAAACTAAGTTTTCCATTGTGTCCACCATACATACCTATTAGCAATTTGCTATTCCAAAGTACATTTGACTTGTTTTTATCTACTCTTCAAATTAAACTCTTACCAGTGTTATGCGAAAATTGGTCAGTAAAGCTCTCACAAACCGGAAGGCACACTTTATTTTTCTCGTTCTTAAAAATTTGACATTGTGGTCTCTTATGTTGAGTTGTTATGCTTGCAAGTTGTAAGTTGGAGACTAGCCCAACCATCCCGTCATGGGGCAAGCTTTCAACATTGCACTTCTTATTTGAGTTGATATCGTGATCTTTTGTTTATGGATGCTCGCGGTGTGAAATGAATTGGGAATCTTGCGGGATCATGGAGTTTGTATATGTGTTAGGGAAACGCCTGGGCTGCCAATCTAATCCATGCATAATTCATGGTGGAAATTTTCAGCATACACATAGTGGACATTCGATGACGCATCTCAAAATAAAAAGCTAAACAAATGGTAAATAAAAGAGATGTCGAGGTGTTCATTGTCTACTTGTCCTGTCATTTAGATGTGGGCTTGTTCCATGTCATCGGGCACGGAGGTACCCCGTTGGTGGTTCTCGATGATACGTATATACTTACAATGACAAGAGCCTTGCTTGGGACTCTAAGTAAAGTAGCATGAGGTTTGGGTACTCGTATTTACGGGACACGAGGTTTTCAACTTATGATTTGTCAAGCATATGCATCATAATTGTTCTCGCATTAACTTTAACCATTCAAGATGCTTATGATGGGGGCAATGAGAGCTCAAAGCCGGTAAGTACCATAATTTTTAAAGGTTTATAAAACTTGCAAACACTGCTTCCCTCCGCGAAGGGCCTTTCTTTTACTTTTATGTTGAGTCACCACCTTCTATCTTTATGCACCATTAAGAGAGCATAGTTGTTATTCTTAGTATAATGTGCATTGTCCCAAAGTTTTCATTGATTGATTCATATTGTTGGTTTCACTTGTTCTCAAATCATTTGTATCTAGTCGCCCTCTTAAACTTGAAGGTGTCCTATGCATTTATGTTTTGCTCTCCATGAAGGACAAGCTGAAAACCATTTGTATGTTTTTCCTTATGATTTGAACACACGTTTGACTTTCATTGTTTCATTTTCATGATCTTTTGTTTGTGTTCATTTTCATGTTATAACATGGTTGCTAAGTTTCTTCTATCAAGATTATATCTTTCATGCCCATGTTTTAAGTTCTTTTGATCCCAGCGCACAACGCTTACATACATGATCAAGATTTTGTAGGTGCATGTTACCTCAAAAATTATTTCTTTTGTTATCACTTACCTACTCGAGGACGAGCAGGAGTTAAGCTTGGGGATGCTGATACGTCTCAAACGTATCCATAATTTTTGATGCTCCATGCTTGCTTTTACACCATTTGCTTAGTGTTTCGCTACACTTCGTGGCACTTTTATGCCTTTTCCGGAACTAACCTACTAACAAGTAGCCACAGTGCCAGTTCCCTGTTTTCTACTATTTTTGTGTTTTAGAAAAGTTACACAGGAAATATTCTTGGAATTGGATGAAACCAAAGTCAGTCGCCCAGAATTTTACCGAAGCTTCCAGAGAACCGAAGAGGAGACAGAGTGGGGCCATGAGGTGGCCTCACACCAGGGCGGCGCGGCCCAGGGCCTGGCCACGCCCCCTATGTGTGAGACCGCCTCGGTCCACTTCTGACGATGCCCCTTTGCCTATAAAGACCCCTGATGACCCACAAGTATAGGGGATCGCAACATACTTCGAGGGAAGTATTATCCAAATTTATTGATTCAACACAAGGGGAGCCAAAGAATATATGTAAGCCTTAACAGATGAGTTGTCAATTCAGCTGCACCTGGAAACAGTCTTACTCGCAGCGGTTTATCAGTAGCAACAGTTTTATAGCAGTGACAGTAGTGAAACAGTAACAACAGTAGTAAAATAGCAGCAGTAATAGTAACCGTTGTAAACAGTAGGAACAAATACTGTAGGCATAGGGATAGATTACAGGCGTTGCATGGATAAGATAATTCATGAAATCAATGAGACATGGGCATTGCAGATAAATAATGATAAAGCATCCTAGTACAAACAATCATAGGCATGTGTTCCGTATATAGTCGTATGTGCTCGCAAGGAGAAACTTGCACGACATCATTTGTCCTACCAGCCTGTTGCAGCAGGGCCTCAAGGGAAACTACAGGTAATTAAGGTACTCCTTTTAATAGAGTACCGGAGCAAAGCATTAGCACTCGGTGAACACATGTGATCCTCACATCATAGCCATCCCCTCCGGTTATCCCAATTTCTGTCACTTTGGGGCCTCGGGTTTCGGACAACAATAGGTGTATGCAACTTGTAGGTAAGACCATAAACAACAAGTATCATCACAGAAATAATAACATGTTCAGATCTGAAATCATGGCACTCGGGCCCAAAGTGACAAGCATTAAGCATAACAAGTTGCAACAATGTCATAGGCACTAAATAAAGAGACTAGGCACTATGCCCTATCAATCTCATATCAAATTACGTGAACAATCTCATCCAATCCCTACCATCCCCTCACCTACAGCGGGGGAATTACTCACACATGGATGGGGGAGTCATGGATGGTCGATGGAGGAGCGTCGGTGGTGATGGTGATGAAGATCTCCTCCGAATCCCCGTCCGGGCAGGGTGCCAGAACGGAGTTTCTGGTTCCGAATCGCGGTTTCTGATGGCGGCGGCGCAGCGGAAGTCTATCTGGGAAAAACGCCGTCTCCCCGATATTATGTCGTCAGGGGTATATGTAGGCGAGAGGGGAGGTCGAGAGGGGTTCCAGGGCCCCCTCACACAGGGGTGGCGCGGCCAGGGCTAGGCCGCGCCACCTGTGCATGACAGCCCCTCGATCCCCTTCTCCCTCCTGTCTTCTGGCTCCATGGGTCTTCTGGTGAAATAGGATTTTTCATGATTTTTCCTGAATTTTTACTGAAAGTTGGATTTCTGCACAAAAACGAGACACTAGAGCAAATCTGCTGAAAACAGCGTCAGTCCGTGTTAGTTGTATTCAAAACACACAAATTAGAAGAGAAACAATAGCAAAAGTGTTCGGGAAAGTAGATACGTTTTGGACGTATCAACTCCCCCCAAGCTTAGCTATTTGCTTGTCCTCAAGCAATTCAGTTAACAACTGAGAGCGATAAAAGAAACTTTCACAAACACATTTGCTCATATGATGTATATATACTAACTATGTGATCAAGTACTCAGGCAATTCATAATAAGAGATATGCAACTAATGTCACCTCATAGTCAAGCAAGCTATGAAAGAGTGCCAATGCACTAATAACAAGTAACATGTGCATGAGAAGCTACAAGATTGTAATATGCATAAATGATATGAAAGAGTGGTATCCCGCTTGCCTTTATTTGTAGAGCAAAACATAAATACTGAGGCACCTCTGAAGTCCAAGGGAAGACTAGAAGTAGAAATATCAAAGATACAAGCATCAAAGTTATACCACAATTAACCGTGATCTGGGACAAGCACATTACACTAAGAATAACAGCTATGCTATCAAGAAGTGCTTAAAAATTAGAAGATGAAGACTCAACATAAAAGTAAACGAATGGCCCTTCGCAGAGGGAAGCAGTGATTTAACATGTGCTAGAGCTTTTCATTTGTAAAACAGAGGTAAAAGTTTCTTTTGAGAGGTGGTTGTTCTATGTCAACGACTAGCAATGGGGACTTACTATCTTCCATAATAAACAAGTGAGAGCGGTTCCGAGTTCTTTGAAATTTGGCACATTGGTGCTCTTTTATAAAGCTTTGGCACTCCTCCCCACCTTTTTCCTTTCTCAAACCATGGCTAACCGATTCCATCGGGTGCCCACCAACTTTCTCATTCCTTTGGAGGAGTGCATTTTTTCTTTCTTTTAGAATTAAGATTATAATGGTCTGACCAGCTCTCATGCAAAATTAATGACAAGTAGATGAAGCTGCCTAGTTGAGGGGTACTTAATTTAATATGGAAGATAGCAATTCCGACCACTACGTCCCCATGAGCTAAAAACTGTGGCACAAAATGAGAAGTAGTTGAAAGTTTTGAAAGGTAGCACATGAAAATTTACTTGGAATGGCTTACAAATACCATGCATAGGAATTTATAGTGGACTCTTTTGAAGACTTGGTTTTGGTAGTTGGATGCACGAGTAGAGCTCATACTCAGTACAAATGAAGGCTAGCAAAAGACTGGGAAGCGACAATCGAGAGAGCAATAACTGTCATAATCATGCTTGCGACAAAACAAAATTAATATAGGCATAAAAATGATACAAGAACTCCGAGGCAATTTAGATCATCGAGGCTTAATTGACTTTTTGTTCAGTCATATGCATGCTTGAGCATGTGCCAAGTCGATTCAAATGAAGCTTTCAGAGGTGAATACCACAATATCATACCATACTATGAATAAAACAATGCATGCAAGCATCTACATGACATGCTATAGGCTAATAGTAAATTGAAACTAATCATATGAAAGCAAGAACTACAAAGCATTCATTAGATGACATATACCTTACATGAACCAACTAAGCATGTCCACATAGATGAGTATATGTACAAAAATGAAAACAAATAGAGTTCATACCAGCCTCTTACCACATCTTGGATTGTCATATATCGTCATTATTGCTCTTCACTTGTGTGGCTTGAATAATATAAAGTGAATACCAAGCTCCAATGGAGTAACAGGAGACTGAACTCTGCAACAAACTTTACAAAACCGAAGAAGAACAACAAATATTTTTGTGTTTTCGATTTTTGAAACAAAAGCAGAAGGAAATAGCAAACAAAGCAAAATATTTTTGGATTTTTCAAATAGCAAACCGAAATAGCAAGTAAAGCAAACCAAAGGTAGAAAACTAAAGAACCAAATAGAGAGAAACAACGGAAATATTTTTGGTCTTTTTGTGTTTTGGAAGAAATGAAAACAAGAACGAGAATAATAAAGAAAGCGAAACATGAATATACAAACGACCGACAAAATATGATATCTAGATGAGTGAATCGTCGGCGTACCTCCCCCCAAGGTTAGGCTTTTGGCCTAAGTGGAGATCAATTTCAACTTTGATAGCTGCCCCAGGCTGGTGGGTCATCATAGGTGTAATCGTACCCGGGCTCTCGTGAAGATGAGGCTGATGGCGCATAATCATGATAAGGTTGCTCATATGGGAAGTTCGTAATGTTGGAAGGCTGCCCTGATTCTTCCGCGCCCTCCTCATCGTGTACAGGCGGCGGGTGCTCCTCCACGTACGCATCAAGCTCATCTCCCGTAAGCGACCATCCATTCCTGCGATCAAGGTTAAACAAAAGAGGTGCAGGCAAACGGACTGATCGTTCAGTCTTTACTACTCTCTAGGTAGTCTTCTTGAAAAAGGTTAGCTCAAATGTTAAATTAATCAAACTAGTAGGAGGAGAAATAAACTTATGTTGAACCATAGAATCAAGACCAAGTTTCTCCTCGGGGAACTGCAGATCTCGAAAATGAGGCACAACACCATGCAAAGCTAACAGGCGTGAAGCTATAAGTCCTCCACAGATTCCCCCTTCTCACGATTAATATCAAGACGAAAAGCTATTAAGGCACCCAAATGGTAAGTTCTATCACGCCTCAAAGCAGCAACAATAAAAGCTAGATCATGGAGAGACAATCTACTTGCAGATTTCCTAGCAAGAACACATTTGGTAATAAATAATGCAAGATATCGAATGGATGGGAAATGAACATTTCGAGTTTTACCACCCTCTCCTGTAAAGCTTCTTCCTTGACAAATCTCTTCGTAAAGTTCCAACAATGGCCTAGGCTGACCTCTTATCTTCTCGAGTGATCCCCACTGTGGTACTCTAATAGCTGTACAGAAAACATCAAGAGGCAAGTCCACAGATTAATTATAGATTTTGTAATGAACCATGGGGTTAGAAGTGGACCAACTAAATCTGAAATCCTGCACCACAGACATTGTTAGTTTAACATATTGGGGAGGTTCACCCTCAACAAAATATTCTAATCCTGCATTAGAAAGTAAAGTTTGAAAATCTTGCAGGATTCCAGCAGCACTCAAGAACGCTGAGCATGGATAGTGTGAGGAAAAAACCTTCTCTTCATGGTGAACTTTCATAACATCATGCACTTCTAGTTCATGTTGAGAGAGTTGATATGTATTTACCTCCATTTCTGAATTTTTTTACAAACCTCATAAAAAGTGATTTTACAACAAGCAAGTGTAGGAAACTACTATATTGGGTTACTAGAGAGCTATCATGCATCAAAATAACCTTTCTAAGCAATAGAACAAGCATGCATACTCATTTATACTGTCACCTACAATGCTAAAATACTCAAGAAATACTTTACCAAAAGAAATTCTACTTGGACAAGTGGAGGAGTCACATATCGGAGAGCAAATGATCCAAATTTTAGCAGAAATGTTGGGCTGAGCAAGGAGATCGAAAAATCGAGGTGAAGAACAACAAGAACTCGGTCTTGAACAAATGGGGCGGTGTTTTTCGGGAGAGAGAAAGAGCAGGAGAAGAAGAGATGAGTGAGAGGCCTAGTGGGGCCCTCTCACACATGGGTGGTGCGGCCAGGGCTGGGCCGCGCCACCTCTGTGTGAGGTGGCGTGGCTGCCCCACCTGGTGCCTCCCAGGTGTCTCTCTGCCCCATTTTTGACATAAAAATTTATAAAGAATTTTCTGGAATTTTTCTAGAAACTTTATTTTCGAGGATTTTTCAGAAATTGGCATATCGATAAAAAAACTTAGATGAAAAGAATTTCAAGCAAATCAAAACCAAGCATGCAGCAGCTCTGAGATACTCTTAATCATGTAACTGAACTGAAGGAATAACATTTTGATGAAAGTAAATACAAGTAAGATGGAGTGGATGCGGTGAAAACGAAGTTTCGTTAATATAAAATCACTTTGTTAACAAGGTTGATCAAGTCTTGTTACCAAACTAACTTTTTATGAGGCAAAACTTTGCACTTCACTTAATGCTTATGTTACCTCAACTTTGATAGGTATCTTCCCAACCATAACAATTTGATATTCTTCCTTTGGCTTTTGCTCTGAACAAATAATTTGACCAACTTTGATTGTCTCAACACGCTTGATTGAACTTAGAGCATTCTTCCTATCAATCTTCTTGGGAAAATAAACCGTATATTCTTTGTCATTAACATTAAAAGTAACTTTTCCTTGATTGCAATTAATAACAGCTCCTGCAGTGTTTAGAAAAGGTCTCCCAAGAATAATAGACATATTATCATCTTCAGGCATTTCCAACACAACAAAATTAGTTAATATTAAACAACTGTTAGCAACTTGAACAGGAACATTTTCACATATACCAATAGGAATAGTAGTAGACTTATCAGCCATCTGCAAAGATATATTAGTTGATACCAATTTTTCTAAATCAAGTCTCTTATAAAGAGAAAAAGGCATGACACTAACTCCAGCTCCCAAATCACATAAAGCAGTTCTAACATAGTTATTTTTAATGGAGCAAGGAATAGTAGGTATACCTGGATCTCCAAGCTTCTCTGGAACTTTACCATCAAAAGAATAATTAGCAAGCAGTGTGGAAATTTCCTCACTAGGAATTTTCCTTTTGTTAGTGACAATATCTTTCATATATTTTGCATAAGGCGGCATTCTAATAGCATCAGTCAAAGGAATTTGCAAAAATAAAGGTCTCATCCATTCACAAAACCTGTTGTAGTGTTCTTCTTCCTTGGACTTGTGTTTCTTACTAGGAAAAGGCATTGGCTTTTGTACCCAAGGTTCCATCTCCTTACCATGCTTGTTGGCAATAAAGTCTTCTTTAGTGTACTTTGCATTCTTTTCAATCTTCTCTGGTTCTTCTTCAACTTCTTCTTTATCTCCTTCTTTATTGGAAGCATCTCCTGGTTCAGTTTCAGCATTAGAAATAGAAACACTGTTAGGATCTTTACCTGCATCAGAGGATTCTGCAGTTGTTTTATGCTTCTTCTTCTTCTTCTTGGAAGGAATATCATCACTTGAAGTGCGTTGAGAATCTTGCTCAACCCTCTTAGGATGTCCTTCAGGATATAATGGGTCTTGAGTAGCAGCACCACTTCTTGTGCGTATTTCACATGCTTGCTTCTCTCTTGCAGCATTAACTAGCAAGTCTTTTTGCACCTTGGTAAGCTGATCAATTTGTGTTTGAACCATTTGAAAATGTTTAGCAAGTATCTTCACATCATTGGCGGTTCTCTCCACAATATCCTGCAACTTGTTAATAGCTCTAGAATTTTCCAACAAATGATTATGCACCATTCTATTAAAATTTTCTTGCTTAACAATAAAGTTATCAAACTCATCTAAGCATTGATCAGGAGGTTTAGTATACAGAATATCTCTTTCATCAAAGCGTTGGAGAGAGTGTACCTCAATAGTAGATGAACGAGGGATTGGCTTACATAATTCTTCAATAGGAGGTAAATTCTTCACATCTTCGGCCTTAATACCTTTCTCCTTAAGAGATTTCTTAGCTTCCTTCATAACTTCATCATTTAATTCAATCATCCCTCTCTTCTTCGACATAGGCTCTGTAGATGGCGCAGGAGTTGGTGCTGGTGTTGGCCAAAGTCCAATCATCATGATTCCGGCTTATTTTAGCCATTAATTCTTCAGCTTCAGCCGGAGTTCTTTCCCTGAAAACACAACCAGCACAACTATCCAAATATGACTTAGATTCATCCGTTAGTCCATTATAAAATATATCAAGGAGTTCATTTTTAGGCAATGGTTCTTTAGGCAAAGCTCTAATTAAAGAACAAAACCTTGTCCAAGATTCAGGCAATATCTCTCCTTTTCCCTGTTAAAAATCAAAGATTTTCTGCACAGCAGCATGTTGAGCACTAGCAGGAAAATATTTCTGAAAGAAAGCATTAACCAAAGCAATAGGACTAGTAAGAGATCCAGGAGACAAGCTATTAAAACAAATTTTAGCAGCATCTTTCAATGAGAAAGGAAAAATCTTAGCAACAAAATAAGTGCGGAGCTTAATATCATCAGAAAACAAATTACTCAAAGTAGAAAGCTCATTCATGTGCTCCATAGCACTATCATCTTTAGTACCACAAAAAGGAGTTTTCTCAACAATAGATATGTAAGATAAATCCAAAGAGAAATCATAATCCTTGTCTCTAATATTTATAGGAGAAACAGCAAACTTAGGATCAGGAGACAAATTATATCTAACAGAACGTCTGGCAAGAAGTTCTTTAACATTACCTGCATTACAAGCAGCATGTGCTTCTGCAATAAAATCATCATTAAGCTCAATGTAAGCATCATCATCATAATAATCACTAGGACATTCCCTAGACTCAGGTGAACTAACAGGTGTAACAGTGGTGTTTCCCAACTTAGCTTTAGCAATAGTAGCATCTAAAAAGGAACCTAGTGAACCTCTCTCATCAAGCACAGTGGAAGCATCATCTAAATTATCAGTGGCATTTTCAATCTCAGCAGAAGTAGTAGCAGTAGCGTGTGGGTGTGGTGGTGTAAGCAACTTACTCATAACAGATGGCGAATCAAGAGCAATAGAGGTGTTGAGAGTCGTACCTCTTCTTGTAGTGGATGGCAATATAGGAACTTTTCCATCACAAGGTTTACCCATGATGAAAGGATTGCAGCGAACAATATGAATACCAAGTGAACTTACAAATAAAGCTATGGTTCCCCGGCAACAGCGCCAGAAAATAATCTTGATGACCCACAAATATAGGGGATCGCAACAGTCTTCGAGGGAAGTATTACCCAAATTTATTGATTCGACACAAGGGAAGACAAAGAATATATGTAAGCCTTAACAGATGAGTTGTCAATTCAGCTGCACCTGGAAACAGTCTTACTCACAGCGGTTTATCAGTAGCAATAGTTTTATAGCAGTGACAGTAGTGAAACAGTAACAGTAGTAGTAAAATAGCAGCAGTAATAGTAACAGTTGTAAACAGTAGGAACAAATACTGTAGGCATAGGGATGGATTACGGGCGTTGCATGGATAAGATAATTCATGAAATCAATGAGACATGGGCATTGCAGATAAATAATGATAAAGCATCCTAGTACAAACAATCATAGGCATGTGTTCTGTATATAGTCGTACGTGCTCGCAAGGAGAAACTTGCACGACATCTTTTGTCCTACCAGCCTGTTGCAGCAGGGCCTCAAGGGAAACTACTGGTAATTAAGGTACTCCTTTTAATAGAGTACCGAAGCAAAGCATTAGCACTCGGTGAACACATGTGATCCTCACATCATAGCCATCCCATCCGATTATCCCAATTTCTGTCACTTTGGGGCCTCGGGTTCCGGACAACAATATGTGTATACAACTTGTAGATAAGACCATAAACAACAAGTATCATCATAGAAATAATAACATGTTCAGATCTGAAATCATGGCACTCGGGCCCAAAGTGGCAAGCATTAAGCACAACAAGTTGCAACAATGTCATAGGCACTAAATAAAGATACTAGGCACTATGCCCTATCATTCTCATATCAAATTACATGAACAATCTCATCCAATCCCTACCATCCCCTCACCTACAGTGGGGGAATTACTCACACATGGATGGGGGAGTCATGGATGGTCGATGGAGGAGCGTCGGTGGTGATGGTGATGAAGATCTCCTCCGAATCCCCGTCCGGGCAGGGTGCCAGAATGGAGTTTCTGGTTCCGAATCGCGGTTTTTGATGGCGGCGGCGCAGCTGAAGTCTATCTGGGAAAAATGCCGTCTCCCCGATATTATGTTGTCAGGGGGTATATGTAGGCGAGAGGGGAGGTCGAGAGGGGTTCCGGGGCCCCCTCACGCAGGGGTGGCGCGGCTAGGGCTAGGCCGTGCCACCTATGCGTGACAGCCCCTCGAGCCCCTTCTCCCTCCTATCTTCTGGCTCCATGGGGAGGCAAGCATGGCGAAGAAGAAGACCTCTGGTGGTGATTCCCCTCTCCGGCAGGGTGCCGGGAAGAGCTTCTGGACCCTCCCGATCTTCGGGTCGACGGCAGTGGTGGATCGCGATGTGTTCTGGAAAATTGATCGGGTACTTAGGATTTTCCCATCGGGGGGTCTTTATAGGCAAAGGGGCGATGTCAGAGGTGGAGCCATGTGGCCTCACACCATGGCGGCGCGGCCAGGGCCTGGGCCGCGCCAGCCTGGTGTGAGGGCGGCCTGTGGCCCCTCTCCTACTCCTCTTTAGAGATCTGGAAGCTTCCGGGAAAAATAAGACTTCAGGAACTTGTTTCGTCCAATTCTGAGAATATTTCCTGTGTATCACTTCTGAAACACAAAAACAGCAGAAAACAGGGAACTGGCACTGTGGCAACTTGTTAGTAGGTTAGTTTCAGAAAATGCATAAAAGTGCCATGAAGTGTAATGAAACATTAGGCAAATGGTGTAAAAACAAGCATGGAGCATCAAAAATTATAGATACGTTGGATACGTATCAAGCATCCCCAAGCTTAACTCCTCCTCGTCCTCGAGTAGGTAAGTGATAACAAAAGAATAATTTTTGAGGTGACATGCACCTACACAATCTTGATCATGTATGTAAGCATTTGTGAGCTGGGATCATAAGAACTTAAAACATGGGCATGAAAGATATAATCTTAACAATAAGAACTTAGCAACCATGTTGTAAACATGCAAATGAACATAAACAAAAGATCATGAAAATGAAACAATGAAAGTCAAACGTGTGTTCAAATCATAAGGAAAAACATACAAATGGTTTTCAGCTTGTCCTTCAAAGAGAGCAAATCATAAATGCATAGGACACCTTCAAGTTTAAGGGGGTGACTAGATACAAATAATTTAAGAACAAGTGAAACCAACAATATGAATCAATCAATGAACTTTGGGACAATGCATATTACACTAAGAATGACAACTATGCTCTCTTAATGGTGCATAAAGAAAGAAGGTGGTGACTCAACATAAAAGTAGAAGAAAGGCCCTTCGTAGAGGGAAGCAGTGATTGCAAGTTTTATAACCTTCAAAAATTATGGTACTTACCGGCTTTGAGCTCTCATTGCCCCCATCATAAGCATCTTGAATGGTTAAAGTTAATGCGAGAACAATTATGATGCATATGCTTGACAAATCATAAGTTGAAAACCTTGTGTCCCGTGAATACGAGTACCCAAACCTCATGCTACTTTACTTAGAGTCCCAAGCAAGTCTCTTGTCATTGTAAATATATGCATATCATTGAGAACCGCCAATGGGGTACCTCCGTGCCCAATGACATGGAACAAGCCCACATCAAAATGACAGGACAAGCAGACAATGAACACCTCGACAGCTCTTTTATTTGCCATTTGTTTAGCTTTTTATTGTGAGATGCATCGTCGAATGTTCACCATGGGTATGCTGCAAATTTCCACCATGAATTATGCATGGCTTAGATTAGCGGCCCGGCGTTTCCCTAACACATATACAAACTCCATGATCCCCACAAGATTCCCAATTCATTTCACACCGTGGGCATCCATAAACAAAAGATCACGATATCAACTCAAATAAGAAGTGCAATGTTGAAAGCTTGCCCATGACTGCATGGCTGGGCTAGTCTCCAACTTACACCTTGCAAGCATAACAACTCAACATAAGAGACCACAATGTCAAATTTTAAGAACAGGAAAAAGTAAAGTGTGCCTTCCGGTTTGTGAGAGTTTTACTGACCGAATTTCGCATAACACTGGTAAGAGTTTAATTTGAAGAGAAAATAAAAGCAAGTCAAATTTACTTGGAATAGCAAATTGCTAGCAGGTATGTATGGTGGATACTTTGGAAAACTTTGGCTTTTAGGAGTTGGATGCACGAGTAGAGCTCATACTCAGTACAAGGCGAGGGCTAGCAAAAGACTGGGAGCGACCAACTAAGAGAGCAGCAATGGCCATAATCATGCAAAGTGACAAAGCGACATTAAAAGAAGCATAAGATGGCATCAAAAGTCAAAAACTAAATGATCATAGAGGCTATTGGCGACTTGGTAAGAGTCTAACATGTGTGAGCATGCGCCAAGTCAACCCAAATAAAGCATCAAGGAGAAAACCAAAATAATGCTTCCAAACAATAAAAACAATGCATGATTTTTTTCAAAGGCTCATTAAGCAATCTCAATATTTTGAGACAAGTCATGCTACAGCAAAACCACTAAGCATACTATCAAAAAGATATCAAGCATGACATGAAAAAGCCTAAGCCGCAGTCTACACAAGCTCCTTCTTGTACCACTATTTTGCATAAAGCTTTTTCTCTTTTCCAACACCATTTGAAATTTTTAAAGACACCTCTTTTGATGAAAACCAATAAAGATCAAAGGCAAAAATACACCTTGATGAAAAGATATGATAAGGTCTAAACGCAAATCAAGGCGAAAACAAAAACCAAAAACAGTAGCGGAAAAAGAAGAACACTCGTTGAAATTGTAAGAATGAAAAACGGAGTGTTCTTGGCAAATGAAAATGAGTACATCTCCTCCAAAGGAAATTTGTTGGGGTCCAACCATTTATTTTAGAAAACAAAACTAAACTAACTAAGAAAACTAAAACAACTGACGCTCCAAAAAAACACATAGTGCATGAAGCAATAAAAATATAGTGTTTTGAAAGGTGACCTAATTTTTGCCGATGAAGAAGGGGTGCCTCGGGGGCATCCCCAAGCTTTGACGCTTGTACTTCTTGGATATTTCTTGGGGTGCTGGGCATTCCCAAGCTTGATCTTTTGTCCATTCTTCAACTCATCTCATCATTCTCCAATCCCTACACTTGAAAACTTCCTTCATACAAAACTAAACACAAATCTATTAGCAACATTAGTGTAGCATAACATATAATAAACCTCTTTTTGCTTCAGGTTTTAACCCAAAACCACCACATATTTAGCAAATATTACTGTAGAAACTTCCCCACAAGTTCTATGATCAAAAGAACTCAAAAAAGCGATAAAGCGGCAAAAATGAATAGCGGCACAAATCTGTCAAAACAGAACAGCTGACAAAGGTCGAATTTTTGAGGGGTTTTGTGTTGCTCAAATAAAAAAGTGTTCAACTAACGAAAGTTTGGATATAACCTGGGGCATATGCACAAGAAATCGCAGGTCCAAAAGATATACGGAGAATTTATACGATTTTTTATGGTGCAGCACTGAAAACAGTTTCAGGACAGCAACATCCCCAAATCTTTACCTCACTCGAATTAGAGGCTTCTCTTGGCACAAAAATGAAATAAACAAGATAAGGAGCAGTCATTACAGTAGTAATGACTTCCAAGACTCAAATAAAAGAAAAAGTAATGAAAATAAAACATTGGGTTATCTCCCAAGAGTGCTTTTCTTTAAGGCCTTTGAGCTAGGCGCAGAAAATTGCGAATCAAGTAACATTGAAAGGGGGATCAAGATCCACTATAGGAATAAAGAAATGAATACTATCCAATTGAGGTTTTGAGTATCCCTTGTAGTCACGCTTTGGTACACTATTTTCATCAAAAAGATTTCCAGGACAAATTCAACTAAAATTAGTTACCAAGGCATTAAGAATTCCTACAAGCTTACAAGGTATTGGCAATCTAGAATCTTCGTTGGGTGTACCAACAATTTCAACAGGCGAGCCAAGCTTATTAAACTTCTTAAAAACTTTCCTAGCCTCAATTGCAACATCTCTAAATTCTATGCGCAAAGTTTCCAAGATAAAAACTTTCTTTTCGGGATCCTCAATTTCATGAAGCTTAAGGAACATGTATTGCATGAAAGGATTAAGACTAGCAAACCTAGTTTCCAACATGTGAATTAAATAAGCAGAAGCAACTTCAATACTAGGAGCTAGCTCAACCAAAGTCTTTTCCTCAACTTCCTTATGCATACTAATGTGATTAAAGAACTCCTCAATGTTACTTTTTCCAATAATTGAACCACTACCTACTGAGAGGTCCTCCAGAATGTACTTAGGGAACAACATGATGAACTAAAAGTAAAGAAATAACAACTACCAAGGATTCTAATTTTTTTGGGTTTTTGATATAAAACGATGCAGGTAAAATAAATAAAGTAAAGCAAAACAATAAAACAAAGTAAAGGATGTGCGTGCGAAAAACTCCCCTCGCAGAAGTCTTCCACTCTTCCCCAGCAACAGCGCCATAAAAAGGCTTGATTGCTAGATTGTTGGGAACCCCAAGATTAAGGTTTGATGAATATAGCAGCAAGTTTTTCCCTCAGTAAGAAACCCAGGTTTGTCGATCAGGAGAAAAGCAGACAATACGACTGAAGGTGATGCTCGCTAGTTTGCGATAGCTTCAGACAATTTATATATGGCGCCTCGTCCAAGCTTTGCTTGGTAGCTGCAACGCGGAACCTGCACACAACACAACCAAGTACTTTGTTCCCAACTTGCGATGAGGTTGTTAGTCTCACCGGTACGCTTGAAACAAAGGGTATGAGCGTATCGAGTGGAAAGTGATAATAGTATGCGAGTAAAGTAAACAGTGCGAGTAAAGTAAACATGTGATAGCAATATGATGGAAATAGGACCGGGGTCCACAGTTCACTAGTGGTGTCTCCCCATAAGATAAATAACACATGCTGGGTAAACAAATTACAGTTGGGCAATTGATAGAATAAAGATAAATGTGATATGTCAAGAAGATCACTATGCGATTTACTCTGGGCATTACAACAAAATACATAGACCGCCATCCAACTGCATCAATGACTAATAATCCACTTGTGGTGAATCAATCCGAGAACTCCACAAGTATTAAGTTGCGAACAACAGATAATTGCATTAAGCAAAGTGTGTAATGTAAACAAAGCATATGCCCTTGAGCATATGAATGTTGTTTTCTCCCTAGTAGCAACAACACATCTACAACCTTAGAGGTTTCTGTCACTCCCCCAGGTTAAATAGAGGCATGAACCCACTATCGAGCATAAATACCCCCTCTTGGAGTCACTAGCAACTACTCGGCTAAGATAGCTACTAACAACGGAGAGCATGCAAGATCATAAACAACACAAAGATAACATAAAATATATTTCAGTATAGCAACTCAATCATAACACCAATATTCTTCGGATCCCAACAAACCAAACATGTAGAATTACATAATGGTGATCTTAATCATGTAGGGCAGCTCATGAGATCTAAACATGAAGCACATGGTGGAGAAGACAACCATCTAGCTACTGCTATGGACCCATAGTCCAAGGTAGACTACTCACTCATCGCTCCAGAGGCAAGCATGGCGACGAAGAAGACCTCCGGTGGCGATTCCCCTCTCTGGCAGGGTGCCGGGAAGAGCTTCTGGACCCTCCCAATCTTCGGGTCGACGGCGGCGGCGGATCGTGATGTGTTCTGGAAAATTGATCGGGTACTTAAGTTTTTCCCGTTGGGGGGTCTTTATAGGCGAAGGGGCGATGTCAGAGGTGGAGCCAGGTGGCCTCACACCATGGAGGCGCAGCCAGGGCCTAGGCCGCGCCAGCCTGGTGTGAGGGCAGCCTGTGGCCCCTCTCCTACTCCTCTTCGGATCTCTGGAAGCTTCTGGGAAAAATAAGACTTCAGGAACTTGTTTCGTCCAATTTCGAGAATATTTCCTGTGTATCACTTCTGAAACACAAAAACAGCAGAAAACAGGGAACTGGCACTGTGGCAACTTGTTAGTAGGTTAGTTCCGAAAAATGCATAAAAGTGCCACGAAGTGTAATGAAACATTAGGCAAATGGTGTAAAAACAAGCATGGAGCATCAAAAATTATAGATACGTTGGAGACATATCACTACTCCTATGGACCCGTAGTTCAAGGTAGACTACTCACACATCATTCCGGAGGCAGGCATGGTGTTGAAGAAGGCATCCGGTGGTGATTCCCCTCTCCGATAGGGTGCCGGGAAGAGCTTCTAGACCCTCCCGATCTCGCATTGATGACGACGGCGGCTTACAGTATGTTTTGTGGAAAATTGATCGAGGCTTAGGGTTTTCCCATTGAGGGGAATATATAGGCGGAAGGGGGCGTCAGGAGGTGGGTCAGGTGGCCCCACCACCTGGTGGTACGGCCAGGGGCTGGCCCGCGCCACCCCATGGTGTGGGCGGCCCCGGGTCCCCCTCTGTCTCAGCTTTGGACTCCGTCACGCTTCGATAAAAATAGGAGGTTCGACTTTTGTTTCGTCCAATTCCGAGAATATTTCCTGTGTAACTTTTCTGAAACACAAAAACAGAAGAAAACAGGAAACTGGCACTGTGGCATCTCGTAAATAGGTTAGTTCTGGAAAATACATAAAAATGCCACAAAGTGTAACAAAACACAAAGCAAATGGTGTATAAACAAGCATGGAGCATCAAAAATTATAGATACGTTTGAGACGTATCAAGCATCCCCAAGCATAACTCCTGCTCATCCTCGAGTAGATAAGTGATAACAAAACAATAATTTTTGAGGTGATATGCACCAACACAATCTTGATGAAACGATGTAAAGCATTGAGTGCTGAGATCAAAGTACTCTAAACATGGGCATAAAAGACATAATCTTGACAATAAAACTTAGCAACCGTGTTATAACATGAAAAGTAACACAAACAAAAGATTATGAGTAATGAAGCATTGAAAGTCAAGTGTGTGTTTCAACCATATAGAAAAACATAGCAAAGTGGTTTTCAGCTTGTCCTTCATGGAATAGCAGAACATAAATGCATAGGACACCTTCAAGTTTAAGAGGGCGACTAGATACAAATAATTTAAGAACAAGCAAAACCATAATCACGAATCAATCAATATTAAATTTTGGGACTATGCACATTAAACTCAGAATGACTACTATGCTCTCTTAGACGGTGCATAAAGGTAGAAGGTGGAGACTCAACATAAAAGTAAAAGAAAGGGCCCTTCGCAGAGGGAAGCAGTGATTGCAAGTTTTATAAACCTCCAAAAAATTATGATACTTACTAGCTTTGAGCTCTCATTGCCCCCATCATAGGCATCTTGAATGGTTAAGGTTAATGCGAGTACAATTATGAAGCATATGCTTAATAAATCATAAGTTGAAAATCTCATGTCCCGTGAAGTGCGAATACCCAAACCTCATGCTAGTTGACTTAGGTCCCAAGCAAGTTCTTGTCATTGTAAGAATAAATGTATCATTGAGAACGCCAACGGGGTACCTCTTGCCCGATGACATGGAACAAGCCCACATTAAAATGACAAGATAAACAGATAATGAACACCTCGGCATCTCTTTTATTTACCATGGGTATAGCTTTTTATTTTGAGATGCGTCATCGAATGTCCACTATGGGCATGCTGTAAATTTCCACCATAAATGATGCATAGCTTAGATTAGCGGCCCAGGCATTTCTCTAATACATATATAAACTCCGTGAGCTCACAAGTTTCCAACTTATTTCACATTGCAAGTATCCATAAACAAAAGATCACAATATCAACTAAATGAGGGAAAGTGCAATGTTAAAAGCTTGCCCCATGACGGCATGGCTGGGCTAACTTCCAACTTACAACTTGCAAGCATAACGTCAACATAAGAGAGCCACAATGTCAAATTTATTAAAAGCAAGAAAAGTAAAGTGTGTCGTCAGGTTCGTGAGAGCTTTACTAACTAATTTTCACGTAACACAAAAAGTTTAATTTGAAGGATAGATAAAAGTAAGATGAATATGCTTGGAATAGAAAATTGCTAATAGGTAGATATGGCGGACTCATTGGAAAATTTTGGTTTTTGGGAGTTGGATGCACGAGAAGTATTCCCTCTCAGTACAAAATGAAAGCTAGCAAAAGACTGGGAGTGACCAACTAAGAGAGCAATAACGGCCATAATCATGCATAGCGACAAAACATCATTAACCAAAGCATAAAGTGGTATCACAAGTCAAAAACAAAATGATCATAGAGGCTTATGGCGACTTGTTAAAGTCAAACAAGTTGTAAGCATGCGCCAAGTCAACCCAAATAAAGCATCAAAGGAGAAAACCATAATAATATGCTCCCATGTAACAAAAACAATGCATGATTCTTTCAAAGGCTCATTAAGCAATCTTAGTCATTTGAGACAAGTCATGCTATAGAAAAGAATAATAAGCATACTATCAAAATAACATCAAGCATGACATGCAAAAGTCTAAGCCATGGTCTAAACAAGCTCCCATTTGTACCACTATAGGCATGAAACTTTTTTGTCTTTTCCAACACCATTCAACCTTTTTGAAACCAATCTTTGAGATGAAAACCAACATAGACCAGTGGTCTAAATACACCTTGATACAAAGATATAACAAGATCTGAACAAAAATCAAGGCGAAAAACAAAAGCTAAACGCAGTTCTAGAAAATGAGAACACTCGTTGAACGATAAGAGTGAAAACTAGAGTGCTCTTGGAAATAAAAAACGGAGTGTGTCTTCTCCAAAAGAAAATTGTTGGGGTCCAACCATTTATTGCAGCAAACAAAACAAAAGAAAACTGAAAGCGAAAGTAAAGACGCTAAAAGAAAAATGCATAGAATACGAAGCAATAAAAATATAGTGTCTTGAAAGGTGACCTGATTTTTGCCGATGAAGAAGGGGTGCCTCGAGGGCATCCCCAAGATTTGAGCATTTGTCCATACTTCATCTCATCTCATCACTCTCCTTTCCCTACACTTGAAAACTTCCTTCATACAAAACTTCACGCAATTCTATTAGCAACATTATTGTAAGCATGATAGTAAATCTACTCTTTTGGTTCAGTTTCAAACTCAAATATATGATCCATTAAAGCATAAGCTACTGTAGCAACTTCCTCAAAAGTTCCATGATCAAAAGAACTAAAAAATAAAGCGATCGAGAGGCAAACATAAATAGTCGCAGAAATCTGTCAAAACAGACAAAGATTGATTTCTTCGAGGACCTTCTATTGCTCAAATCGAAAAGTGCAAAACCAATAAAAGTTTGGAAATAACCTGGGGCATGCGTACAAGAAATCGTAGATCAAAAAGATATTTTGAGAATTTTCACGAAGTTTTACGGTGCAGCGCAGAAATCTATTTTAGGACAGCAACTTCCCCAAATCTTACCTTCCTCCAATTAGAGGTTCTTCTTGGCACAAAAATGAAATAAAAATGATAAGGAGAGGTCATTACAGTAGTAATAACTTCCTAGACTCAACAAAAATAAAAAGAACTGAAAAGAAAATATTGGGTTATCTCCCAAGAGTGCTTTTCTTTAACGCCTTTGAGCTAGGCGCAGAAAGTGGAAATCAAGTATTTTCAACTGAAGCATTAAGATCAATTGCAGAAGTCTTTTCAACAAGGAATTGTATTGTATCCCAATGAGTTTTGAAGATCCCTAATGAACACTCTTGGGTTCACTACTTTCATCAAAAGGGTTTTCAGGAACAATCCAATCGAAATTCTTTTCCAAAGCTTCATGCAATCCTACAAGTTTGAAAGGTATTGGTACTTTGATTTCTTCCTTATTTGTACAAACAACATTTACACGTGAGTCAAGCATATTAAAATGCTCAAACACTTTTCTAGCTTCTATAGCAACATCTCTAAATTCTCTAGGCAAAGTCTCCAAAATAAAATCTTTCTTTTTGGAGTCTTCTATATCATGAAGGTTAAGAAATGTTTGTTGCATAAAAGGATTAATGTTAACAAACCTAGCCTCCAACATGTCAACTAAATAAACAGCAGCAACTTCATAACTAGGAGCAAGCTCGGCTAAAGATCTATCCTCAACATCTTTGTGCATACTAACATGATTAAAGAACTCCTCGATGTTACCATTCCCAATTATAGAACCACTAGCTATTGTAAGATCCTCTAGAGCATACTTAGGGAACAACATAATGAACTAAAAGTAAAAGTAACGGAATACCAACTATCAAAGGAACTAATATTTTGTATTTTTGATAAAAATGCAATCAAAAATAAAATAAATCAAAACAATAACAATGTAAAAGATTAAAAGCGAGAGACTCCCCTTGCAGAAATCCTCTTTCTCCCCGGCAATGGTGCTAGAAAAATTGCTTGATGTTGTGTACATGACCGCCCAGTTGGGAACCCCAAGAGGAAGGTATGATGAGCACAGTGGCAAGTCTTCCCTCTATATGAAACCAAGGTTTATCGAACCAGTAGGAGAAATAACCAACTTCCGAAGGTTGATGCTCGCTAGCTTCGCAACAGCTCCAGATAATTTATATATGGCGCCTCATCTGGGGCGTAGCTTTGCACCAGCAGCAATGTGGAACCTGCACACAACACAACCAAGTACTTTGCCCCAACTTACAGTGAGGTTGTCAATCTCACCGGTTTGGTGTAAATAAAGGATTAAGCGTATTGAGTGGTAAAAGATTGTAGTTTGCGAGAATGTAAAAAAAAACCGAGTAAATGGTAAACAGTAATAGCAATATAAAAGAATGGACCAGGGTCCACAGTTCACTAGTGCTGTCTCTCCATAAGATAAATAACATGTTTGGTAAACAAATTACAATTGGGCAATTGATAGAATAAAGCAAGCGTACAAATGTCATGAGGATCACTATGAGATTCACTTGGGCATTACAACATAATACATAGACCTTAATCCAACTGCATCTATGACTAATAATCCACCCACCGGATGTCGTCCGAGCAACCGTTGGGTATTAAGTTGCAAGCAACAGATTATTGCCTTAAGCAAAGTGTGTAATGTAAACAATACAAATGTCCTTGAACACAAGATTGTTGTTTTCTCCCTAGTAGCAACAAAACATCTACAACTTTATAGGTTATTGCCACTCCCCCAAGTTACTAGAGGCATGAACCCACTATCGAGCATAAATACTCCCTCTTGGAGTCACTAGCATCTACTCGGCCAAGATATCTACTAGCAGCGGAGAGCATGCAAGATCATAAACAACATAGAGATGACATAAAGATGATTAATCAATAGATAAACTTGAAAATGTACCAATATTCATCGGATCCCAACAAACACAACATGTAAAATTACACAACGATGATCTTGATCATGATAGGCAGCTCACAAGATCTAAACATGAAGCACATGGAGGAGAAGGCATCCATCTAGCTACTCCTATGGACCCGTAGTTCAAGGTAGACTACTCACACATCATTCCGGAGGCAGGCATGGTGATGAAGAAGGCCTCCGGCGGTGATTCCCCTCTCCGGCATGGTGCTAGGAAGAGCTTCTAGACCCTCCCGATTTCGCGTTGATGATGGCAGCGGCTTACAGTATGTTTCATGGAAAATTGATCGAGGCTTAGGGTTTTCCCATCGAGGGGAATATATAGGCGGAAGGGCGAGTGGCTGGCCCGCGCCACCCCATGGTGTGGGCGGCCCCTGGTCCCCCTCCGTCACAGCTTTGGACTCCGTCATGCTTCGGGAAAAATAGGAACTTTAGCTTTTGTTTCATCCAATTCTGAAAATATTTCTTGTGTAGCTTTTTTGAAACACAAAGTAGCAGAAAACAGGAAACTGGCACTGTGGCATCTCGTAAATAGGTTAGTTCTAGAAAATGCATAAAAACACCACGAAGTGTAACAAAACACAAAGCAAATGGTGTATAAACAAGCATGGAGCATCAAAAACTATAGATACGTTTGAGCGTATCAGCCTACGAGTCCGATGAGGTGGCCATGTCTAGGTACAGACAAGAGCATCCAAATGAAGTGCAGGGGGAGTACGAGTTCTTTGCTGTGAGGAACACGATGGAGAAGAAAATCAAGGAGAAGAAGGAAGAAGAGCTGAAGGAAATCATGTGGCAGATTGACACCCATGAGTCCGATGAGGTGGCCATGGTGAGGTACAAAGAAGAGCATCCGGAGGAGGTACATGGGGAGTATGAGCTCTTTGCTGCTAGGGGCGCGACAAAGAAGAAATATGAGATGAAGAACACAGACGACGCCTCACCCTCAATGGTGATCGAGCAAGACGAAGACGATCCCTTTTATATGGATATTGACTGGGATGAACTCGCACGTAGCGATGTGGAGTAATTAAGATAATATGAATGTGTCCAAATGTAGGATTATCTTTGTTTTCAGTATGTAGAAGTTTCTGTGTTCAAATGTTCGATCTGGTTGATGCCTTCTGTTTCCCTATTTTGTGTCATCTTGTAAGCCATTCACTAACAAAACCCAATGATGTTTCTCTATTTGCTCATCGCTTATACATCCTGTCTGGCTGAGGAAGTATATAAAGCATAGGTCGTGACTAACTTTCACAATCAAACAACCAGAAGATTATAAACATGCATCATCGTTATTTAGAAGCACTGACAATCTACAAAAAAGTATATCACCAGTTTTTGAGACTAACCTACGGCGAACAAAATTTCTCCATCATTGTCGTTCATTACTAAAGCCGTGACGCCCATAAAATGTGCACTGTCACCAATTTTTTCGGCCGAAAATCTCAGCCCAGGAAACATGTACCAACGACAACTTTTTATTTTGGACGTCAGCGTTAGGTGGGCTGGAGACCATCCAATGACTTATCGATGACCTATTTTCTAGGGCTCGTCACTACTATGGGCAACCAGCGACGGACTTTCACTTGTGTGTCATCAGGGCTGCCGCGGCTATAAGCCTTTTCCCAGTAGTGTCATGGGGGCTTGTTTTGTGGGAATGATTAATTTTACTTGGGGTTTCTTCTAGTTCTACATAGCAAACAAATGGAAAATTGAAAAAGTTGAGAGAGGTCAACAGAAGTCTAAGAAACTAATAGTGGTCAACAAGCCAAAGAAGGATAAAAGAAGTGGTCAAGGCATGAAGGCCCAAACAAAGTATCCCAATAAGTTGGGGATACATGGTATAATCTACCATAGACCATGCAATGCACCCCTTGCTTAGTCCACGATGAACCACATATTGCTTTGCTACCATCCCACCAACCATTAGTCAAGGACCCCACCCTATAAGCATCCCTTAATGGGCATGTACTACATTAAATTTCACTTGAAATGAAATCAAGGGGGGAACTAGCTCCAAGACAAGTTAGGGGAGCCTATGGTCGGATTGAGGAATTCGATTACGGCTCGGACCTACATTGACTAAGACTGTCTAGGAGTTGGTTCTAAGAAGCGCAGTATGGCCTCGACCTTCTACCAAGTCTTCCTTGACGCCTTCCAACACAAGACTAAGTCGCATTCCAATGGTGACCGAATGTACCTATTCAAAAAACATTGTTGTGTAAAAGTTTTGTATGTGTATGACGACTTTCGCTTCACTATAAGGATGTCATAGACACCCTCTACTCATATTATGTCCCGACTACATTTCAAGATATGCCCCCTACTCTATTGTTGTAAAAAGGACTGACCATCCATGAAAAATTCATATAATCTGTTTAAGTTTAAATTTTCCTATTTCAAAAGAATAATATTTTGATACCATGCATACACATAGAAGTAATGCATTGTCTCTTGAACATGGTAGACATATTTAACCATGGGAAAAACTAATAAGAAAGTAACACGAAAATACTTGAGAACAAATCTTTTGAGAAACCATGTACATTTTAAAACTATTTATATTTACATCTAAGATAAGTAAAGATACATAGACAAGAGACAATTATGTGTTCTAGAACTTCCCATTTACTTGCATATAAGATAAGCAAACATAACCTCCAGAAATCTTTATCGACATATTTCATGTATGACCAACTCAACAAGATATTCAATGGTAATAATGACTATAATGATCAGTGTATTTTTCATAGATCGGTCTATGGTGTCACGTGATTTTTTTCCTTTGCTAGCTTTTCAAAGTATAGGCACTTGAGTAATGAAAGGTTTTAACCATAGTAGTTAAGATCATACTAGATTATTAGTTACAAATTTTATTAAAATTTAATTGAGGCATATTTATCTATTGCCAAGACTAGCTAAATCCAAATAAGTTGAACTTTATAATGAACTTTTATACTTTTACAATTTATTCTTGCCATGTTATAGTCTAACGAGTTTGAGGATTTACTTAGTTTGCATAGTAAGCAACGTAACCTGGTTGCTAATATTAGTTATATTATACTTTGAAATACAATTGTAATGTATATCTATGCAACGTGCAGTTGTTTGTGCCAATTATTTTTGAAATTGTGTAAACTCTGTGAAGCATATATAGTCAAACAGATATCTTAGTAGTGGTTTCTAGTGTATGATTATATTAAATGCTAATATAAACTTCTAAAGTATATAATGGCAAATAAACCTATAGAAAATGGAGCATCGTGTCGTTGGGATAAGACGTCGTATACTCCTGGTGTAGTGGAAACTGCATATTGCGAGGGCTTTCGATAGTATATCCTTGAAGTTTTTACTAGATATTCTTCATCTCCATGGATTTGATCTGACTTGGGGGTGATGGAACACTACCCTTCTCTCATCGGCCACCACTAGGGTCAAGGCACGGAGCAAAATGACGGCCAGCATGCCTCATTCGCTAGTTAATTAAAAAGGAGTTTGAGTTTTATTACAATTCTCCACCTCAACGACATGGTCCGTCCATATAACAGGTCAGAGAGGCGCCCCTGTACTCCAACCTGGTCAGAAATTACCGGACGCCGCACGCCCTGGCTGGTCGTGGCCTTGGCCCATTTCACGTTCGTGTTTTTTTTTTGCCTTTTCTTCTTCGCTGTTTGTTTTTTTGCTGTTTCTTTTTCACTTTTTTCCATTTCTGCTGTTTTTTTACATTTCCAAATCGGAACAAAATTTAAAATTGGATCAAAATTCAAATTGGAAAAAATATCAAAGTTGGAATAATTTTAAATTAGTACAAATTTCAAATCAGAACGAAAATCTAATCGGAACAAATTTTAAATCGGAACAAATTTCAAATTGGAACCAATTTCAAGCTGGAATAAAATTCAAAATTAAAACAAATTTCAAGTCCAAACCAATTTCAAAAATTGAACGAAAATTCAATTTAAACGAATTTCAAAATTTGTGAAATTTCCAATATTTGAACGAAAATCAAAATTTGAAATAATTGTGAACAAATTTCAAAATTTGTGAAATTTCCAAATTTTAAATGTAATCAAATTTTGAACAAATTTCAGAAAAAGGGAAAAAGAAAACAGAGAAAAAAACGAAAAAAAGATAGCCGACCAGGTCGACGCTAATGGGCCGGCCCACACCACGCACGGGGGTGTGCGGCGCGGTGCAAGCGACGACCTGGTCGGAGCATAAATCACCTCCCCCCCCCTAGCCCATGTACTTCCTACTCCATACCGGTTTATTGGACTGACACATAGTTCAAGAAAGAAGATCGACTATAAATTTGGTCAACAATATAAAAGTTATAGTATATCACAAAAAATAGCATTGGAAACGTCTTTGGGTATGAATCCAATAATATAATTTTTGTGACAAAAAATTCATATTTTGATATAAATTTATAGTTATTTTTTTCTTAAACTACGTGTCGGCCCATTAAACCAGTATGGAGGGAGTACTGCATAGAGTGGTAGATCGTGTGTAAGTAGCTCCATTCAATTGATTGCTAGGAGTTTGCCTTCGATTCTACTAACTCGGCTAAACCGAATTTTTTTTGTTTTTAGATCAACATCAAAGTCTAAGAGTTCAACAATACAACCAGGTGGAACAGCCACCCAATTACCCACAAGCTTATTACCGCAGCCTAATTTAGCTAAATAATGTGCAACACCATTGCACACCCGTCTAACATGCTTGACCTGAACTTGGTCGAGCACCTTCATCATCGACTTAATCTCCTCAACAAGTGGACCATGCACTGATCTGTCAATGTCTTGAGACTGCAGCTTGGTCACTGGCTCATTGCACCGAGACAATCTAGCTCCAGCACAACCCTGTTACTCCTGCATGCGGTTGCCAGCAACATTGCTTTCTTGCAGGCCGGGAGCTCTCACTACAGGAATCCGGTAATTTGCCGTAGGCCGGGAGCCTACCGCAAAGGCAGTAACACACGGCAAATTGTTTGCCGTAGACAAGCTCACGGCAAACCGTCTGCATTAACCTGTACCCAGCCGACTTCAGGCGGGAACCAGTGTTCCCGTTGAACCGTTGTGCTTCCAGGTCCGGACTCCTTCAACGAAAGTCATTCCTCTGTCAGCATAATAACCCGTGTAGCCACTCTACTTGGGTCCTCGATCGATCATGGACGCATCCCTTGCCTCATTTCGGGATAACCACATGTGATATAGAGCCATAAGCGCTAGTGCCAGCTCCTTCTCTGCAAGCCCCCCAAACCAGTCTAGCAACCAGGGTTTTAGTTCCCTGTGCGATGTCCTGTAAACTGACGGAGACCGGAACTTAAAACCCGACCACTCCTTCAATACCTCCCAAACCTTCCTTGAGTGGGGGCACTCCCAGAATCTATGTAGAAGGGACTCCACCCGGTTGCACACAACGCAGCGGACGCCCTCCTTGATCTTTCTACGTTCAAGTTCGGCCCCCCACAGCTAGCCCATTCTGAACTAGGCGCCAGCAGTGTACCTGCACTTTGCCTGGGATACTCTCCGCCCACAAAGCAAGCCAACCCTTGTGCTCGTCCACATTACTCGAGGAGGTTGCCACACCCGCAGAGTTGCGTTTGAGCTGCTATTTGAGATGATAGGCCGACTTAACCGAAAAGATCCCCTTTTTGGTGTAATTCCAAGCAACATAATTTGCCATTCCAGCTTGACCTACCGGGATTTTTGAAATATCCGCCACATCATCTTCAAAGAACAGTTCATTCAGTTTAGTCACAAGAGATCTCTCACCGCTGTAACATCCTTCCCAGGTTTAATTCCATAGGGCCTGTGGAGAGACGATATAGGGATCCAGTGATCCGAACAAACCTTTATATTTTGCTTCCATCTCCAATTCGCCACACCAGACCTTCCTTCGGAAGCGTTCTACCATGTAGAATGCTTCTCCAAGTACTCGATGCCCTGTTCGGGCACTCAAGAGATAGAAAGGATCCATTCTTGAAGTATCTGGCCTGTAACACCCTGGTACACAAAGATTCAGGCGCAACAGTAAGCCTCCAAGCTTGCTTGGCAAGTAAAACCTGATTAAAATCTGAGTAATTCCTGAACCCCATTCCTCCCCTATTCTTTGCCTGGCACATCCTTTCCCAGCTTATCCAATGCACTTTCTTCTTATCATCTCCATCATTCATCATTCCACCAAAAATTTGAGGCAACAGAGGCCAACTGGCTACATTGTCCCATGGACAATTGGAAACAACCCATATCATAAGTAGAGACACTTTGCAGCATAGATTTAACTAGAATCTCCTTCCCCTTCTTTGATTATCCTTGGCCCTTCCAGCCTCCTACTTTCCCACATGATCTGTCCATGAGATATCTTAAAGCCCCATTCTTGGCCCTGCCTTGCACTCAATTCCCATTACATTCTTGGCCGTAGTCCGTGCATTCGTGTTGCACCCCTTACCAAAGTAAATTGATGATTTTTGAAGATTAACCGGCTGACCTGAACACTTGAGAGCACCCTCCGCAGGTCCTCCATATTATCCACACTAGAGTCCAAGAAGACAATACTATCATAAGCAAACAAGAGGTGAGTGATGGTAGGGCCGTCCCTTCCAAAACTCACACCAGCCAATTTTGTGTCCTCTTGGGCTTTTTTAAGCAGAGCAGAAAAACCCTCCACACAGAACAGAAACAAATAGGAGGATAAGGGGTCCCCTTGCCTTAAACCTCTTGATGGTCGAAACTTGTCCGAGATAACTCCGTTTAGTTTGACAGAGAACCTTACCGACATGACGCACCTCATAATCATGGCCACCCATGCTGGAGAGAACCCCATCTTCAGCATCATACTCTCCAAAAATCTCCACGCTACTCAATCGTATGCTTTCATCATGTCTAACTTGACAGCACAAAGCGGTTTTTTCTTCTTCCTAGTCCTAATCGCATGCACACACTCATAGGCTATGAAAACATTGTTCGTGATCAATCGCCCGGGCACAAATGCACTATGTTCCTTTGAGATTAGAATAGGAAGAATCCTCTTTAGCCTATTCGCCACAGCCTTCGAGGCAATTTTGTACAAGACATTGCATAGGCTAATAGGCCGGAATTGGCTCAGTAACTCCGGGGAGTTTATCTTTGGGATCAAAACCAAAATTATGTCATTAAAATCCTCTGGGCACTCACCGCCGTCCAGAAATTCCCGCACAGTCTACATACATGAGTTTTCAACAGACCTCTGATAAAAAAGAGCGGGCAGCCCATCAGAGCCTGGGGACTTCATCGGGCCCATCTTAAAAAGAGCGTCTTCGATCTCCTTATCCTTTAGGGTAGCTGTCAGCTTCGAGTTCATCTCGTCCGTGATCGGGCTGCCTATCAACTCGAGAACTTGAGCTGCATCCCGTGAACCTTCCGTTGAATACAAATGTTGGTAGAAAGAAGCAGCAAGCCCACACATGCCCTCATTATTATCACAGACTGAGCCATCCTCTCTTCTCAGCCTCTTAACCGTGTTTTTTCTACAGCGATGCGATGCACGATTCTGAAAATACCGAGTATTTCTGTCCCCCGCTTTTAGCCAGTCCTGTCTAGACCATTGCCGAAGCATAACCTCTTCCTTATCATATGCCAGGTGTAGCTTCTTTTCTAGCTCACGTACCTCCAGTGAGGTACCCTCTATGATCGAGAGGTTTTTGGCCATTGCCAGCCTGGATTTCAAATCCTTGATCTTAGCCCGAACTGAGCCAAATGCCTCAAAACTCCACCTTTTCATATCACCCGAGACCTCCTTCAGTTGCTCCCACAACGCACCCAACCCCCTTTCTGCAGTAGTATCTTGTTCCTAGGAGTTTATGATCATCTCATCATAACCTTCATGCTTTAACAACATCTTCTCAAACATGAACCCCCGAGGGCCTGGCCTATTACCAAACGGAAGCTCATCACGAACATTAATTAGTAGGGCCAGATGATCACTTTCCTCAGTAATATTATGCTCAACTGAAGTAAAGGGAAACAAGCCAGGAATGACGTTGTCGCCATGCCTCTTTCCAGTCTGCATTGGATGTTATCATCCCCATCCCTCTTATTATTCCATGTGAAATCATAGCCTCGGTACCCTAGGTCAGTAAGGCCACATGAGAACAAACAATCACCAAAATCCTCCATCGGATTGAGGTTCCTAGGGTCACATTGCTCATGCTGGAATAGAATTTTGTTGAAGTCACCAGCACACAGCCAAGGTAAATCGTCCTGTGATCGTAGATACCGAATAGCTTCCCAAGTCCGGTGCCTTAGTTCCGTTCTTGGCACCCCGTAGATTCCAGTGAATCTCCAGGCCTTGCCGTCATGGATTATCTTAGCATCGTTAAAATTAAAATCGTGGCTAGCCGATTTTTGGGATGACGTGTGTTATACTTCTAGTAATTGTGGGTACATCTAGACGAACACAATATTATGTACGAATGCAATGGAATATACAGGAATCTTGTTTTGTCAGACTCAATTGACATATATAATCAAGCCTCCAATAAAAATTGTCAATCGATCGACTGGGCAGAGCAAGCAAAGATTGCGGTTATATAGGACTACGATAGCGAAATAACTAGCTAGGCTGATCCTTAGCATCTTGTTATGGTTTGTTTTAGGAGGCTAGTTATAAGATCGACCAGCTAGCTAAACTAAATTCAGCTTTATATACTACTGGAGTAAACAAACGATCGATCGATTTGGCATCTCCCCTGGTAGCTAACCGTCGCTGCAACCGTGAGTCGCCACTTCCAGATCAGCTAGTGACGGTTGTTGCATCTTCAGGACTTCGTATTATGGAAGAAAGCAACATCGCGTAATAAGAAAGTACTACTCACATATAGTCATATACACACGCGGACGAAGAACTAGAAATGTGCAGGATTGAGAGGCCCTTTAGATTTGAAAAGTGCGCGAAGCTGAAGACAGGTACCGCGCGCGCGGCGGTGTGTGGCGATGACAGTGACGCCGCTAAAGAAACGAGATTGAGGTGAGCAAATGAAATCGAGCTGACTGTGCTCGACATCAACCTCTCCTTGTCCCTCTCCTGCGCGGCGCCGTGCGTGTGGGTCAACTTCACGTCCGACCTGGCGGCTGGCGCCGCATGTGAAATACTTTTGAAAAAACCACTTCTCAATCATCAGCGATCGGTTGGAGGCCACACTTCTTCTCGGAATCTCCTATCCGCCAATAAATATTCCTACGGAGTAGCTAGCAGTTAGCAACCGAAATGACAAGGAAAATGTGCTACATTACTCAATTGCCTACTGATCTACGATCTACTACGAATTAACAACAAATAGTCGTGATTCATGAGAGCTGAGGTGTTCTTCCGGTTGTGGCTTTGTTAACATAGAATCGGACTCTTCTGGAGCCTTCCATCCTATTAGAACTTACGTCTTAGGAAGAAGATATGTAGCTGGCACGCCTGTATAAAAATGGATCACATGGGGGTTGAGAAGTATTTTGGCGGTCAGCTGAACAACGTGCAAGTTTGTGTTGGAACGCATTATAAGCTTCACTTCTCGGTTGGTGCACTGCGCTGAATACTCTTATTTGTATATACTTGTTCCTTGAGCGGATTCCCTGATTGATGTGCAAGTGGTAGCTGAAGCTTGACATCGTTATGGAATATCTGTTGTTATGAATGACCAAGCGTTAATCCTCAAAATATGACCAAGTGTGGGTAGGCCTTAATCGAAAGAAGGCCTGGAACTTGGCATATGGACCTATTTATTTTCTTCAATTACATGATGCAGTCCCAGAAAAAAAATGCAATCCCAAAATCAAAAGGAAGGCGAAGAGTTCTTTGGGCCCAATTCAAGACCAGATTAGGCATGTATGCACCATTTTGGGTTCTCTTATTGGGCAGATCCGGTTAGCCGCATACTACGGCAAATTAGGTTACTGTCACTTGGAGCCTCCCACTGCCAGGCCAGCCCAACAAACGTCATGTGTGATTTTCGTTTCTATCCTTTTATTTTCTTTATTTTTAGATTTTATTCCATTTAATTTATAATTTGAAGATCTAATTTATTTTTATTTTTATCATTTTTATAGTGTGGTTTATTCCTCCTTTTCTACTTTTTGATGTTGTTTTTTATTTATTTCTACATGAATTTTTTTGAAACACAAAACCTTTATTTTGTAATTATATGAACTTACATAGAAAATTGTATACGTTTCAAAACAAATAAACGTATCCAACAGTTTGGTCTTCTAAAATAGTTGGCTATTTCATCTATTCTATCTTGCTGACATGAATATTTGATTATTAATTTTGATCATTTACTTTCAAACAAATGAACAAAAAGACTTTGCACATTATGAATATTTCTGAAGCATAGGACCAAAAACCTTTTAATGCTTGACCATTTATTTTGACCAAGTGTGTGTAGGCCATAATCGAAAGAAGGCCTGGAACTTGGCATATGGACCTATTTTTTTCTTCAATTACAATATGCAGTCCCAGAAGAAAGATGCAATCCCAAAATCAAAAGGATGGCGAAGAGATCTTTTGGGCCTAATTCAAGACCAGATTAGGCCTGTATGCACCATTTTGGGTTCTCTTATTGGGCAGGCGAATCCTATGCGCCGATCAGGTAGGCACTCGCACCACGCCGCACACCCTGAGCGCAGTGTGGGCCAGCCCGGTTAGGCGTTAGGGTTTTTGCCTTTTTCTGTTTCTTTTTTGGTTTTTATTTTGTTTCTGATTTTTTTTTCTTGTAATATTCAACAATCTTAAAATTTTAAAAATGTTAAGATTTTAAAAAATGTTCAAAATTGAAAATTTAGAATTTTTAGAATTTTGAAATTCGGTCAGATTTTGAAATTTTGTTTCGATTTGAAATTTTGTTCCAATTTTGAAATTCGTTCCGGTTTGAAATTGTGATAACCCCAATTTTTAAGTTATTAATTAATTTGAGTTAACTGAAAATCTTCAAACTATTTTATTTTGGCCAATCTCTAGTAATTAAATTGGATGTTAACGCTGACTTGCAACGGAATTAGATATCAGGAGTTCATTGTAGTATTGAAATTTAGCTAGCGTACTTGTTCACTTGTAGTGTCACATGCATGCATCGATGGAGTAATTAGAAGGAGGAGCGGTGCATGCACTAGCAGTATACTCCCTCTGTCCCGGTGTATAAGTCTTGCGCGTATCCCTAGGTCATTATTTTGACAAATATAATCTAAATTTTACAATATAAAAATTATACCATTAGAAAGTATAACACTTGAAGTTTCCAATGATATATATTTTGTAGTATATAACTTGTATTATGTTGTTCAAAATGACGACCTAGAGATACGCGCAAGATCTATACACCGGGACGGAGGGAGTAAATAAATCTTGTAGTGAAACGTGTAAATGCCCTAGTCAGCCGCGTTTAGTACGCGTGGAGTAGCTGCATGTCCGATCCAGGGATGTCGGCTGAATTTCTTAGATCAAGGCTAATAATATAGCCAGCAGCCGGCTCTAGAGCTATGCCATATTATTTTAGAGTTATTATAGAGTTTATTTATATAATATATGGTTCATAGTAGAAGTAACATAGGTGGTAACATGCATGCCAACTAAGCTAATTAGTGATATGTCAAGTAATTAATAAAGAGAGAGATAAATAGAGTAACATAATATGTTAGCATCGTATAACGGTTTCCAATGCAAAATGAGTCTATAATATAATAAATGATACTCTATGTTATCACACATATATACACCCTCCGTCCAGCGCGTAAAATATTTGGCGCGTCGATTAAGGAGCAATTAGGCGCGAGAAAAACTTTCACAGTTACCCCTGCATGCACGTACATAGCTTCTCCTTAAATTTCTGTCATTAGTTGCCCAGACTCTTCGTTCTCTCTCCCCACATGCACATTAATGGAGAGGAGAGAGGAACTAGTCCACCCACCTCTAGCTATCCATGAACATCGGGCAGGTTGCCGCGATTGGATTGGCAAGGTCGCGCCCATGCAATGGAGTCCGGCGAGCCGCTCGTAGCCCAATACCAATCCCCCGCCCCACCATGGAATTCCTCTTGCGTGCACGGCTACACCTTAATTTTGCACGGCTAGGGAGATGAACAGATATGGAGATGAACAGGAGGCCGAGCTCCCTCCTCCGCGTGAATCTCCTGGACCACGGCACTAGCGCCCTGCTACTCGCCTTCTCCGCGGGAATTGATAATGGCAGTAACTAATTGCACGGGAGTCAAACGATCCATGAAGCTTAAGGATAAATGCATAGCGAATTTCGAGGGTGAGCTGAGAACGAGAGGCGGGGTTGTTTCGGGCGTTCAACGACTTCTCTAGCACCTGACATCGCTGCGCCTTGTTCTATGAGGAAAAATTGAGAAAAAAATTACGCCTTAAGCTCTGGGAAGGAGGAAGTATAATACTACCCACTATGAAGATAGTAATATAGACTAGTAATATAAACATGTTACTAGTCTAAGACTACTCACAATGAAAGTATCATAGCTAGTATCATGCACTACATGCATGTAAAAAGCTGATGTGGCAACATAATTGATGAGGAAAGAGGTAAGTGTGGCATCATATCATGATACTATATCCTAGCATGTCAATCTAGAAAAGTTAGTGACAAATACATCTTGTACACATATTTGCATTGAGATTCTACAAAACAATAAATATGATGGAACTATGATATTACTTTATGATACTATGCATTACAGGAGTTGTATCATAAACTAGTATCATATACATGATACTAGTGTATGGCACTCCCTATTGTGACTAGTCTAAGTTACTCCCCACTATGACTAGCCTTAGGTTGGCTCTTGGATGAGATTTAATTGTTTAATACATGTATGTTATTGGTCATATGCTCCATGCAAGCTCATTTTTCTTGTTTCAAGAGAAAAGCCAGCTCTCTTCTCTCTCTTTTTCTCTCCCCTCCACATAGAAGTTTTGATGACATGGCACATACTATAGCCTTCTGACTAGACTTGCTCTTATCAGTGCGGCAAAACCGTAAGCGGCAGGATGTTTTAAGGCCTTCTGACCGAGGACGCCAGCTATCAATAGCTACTGCTCCACGTGTACTAATAGGATAGCTACTGCTCTAGAATTTAAGAACGAGAGAGATAGCGAGGCAGGCGACTAAGAGCAAGAACAATAGAGGAGCCCGCTGCTGGCTATATGCCATTGCCATGTCATTTATAACCATCTTATAGTCAATATGTACAATAGCTAGCTACAAAAGTGTACCACTTTATCAATGTGTGGCCCACTTGACACTCTCACAAAGTGCCTAAGAGCATATGCTAGAGCTAGCTCTTGCATAAGAGCCCACTACTCTTCTCTCTCCTTTTCATAGATCGGTCTATGGTGTCACGTGATTTTTTTCCTTTGCTAGCTTTTCAAAGTATAGGCACTTGAGTAATGAAAGGTTTTAACCATAGTAGTTAAGATCATACTAGATTATTAGTTACAAATTTTATTAAAATTTAATTGAGGCATATTTATCTATTGCCAAGACTAGCTAAATCCAAATAAGTTGAACTTTATAATGAACTTTTATACTTTTACAATTTATTCTTGCCATGTTATAGTCTAACGAGTTTGAGGATTTACTTAGTTTGCATAGTAAGCAACGTAACCTGGTTGCTAATATTAGTTATATTATACTTTGAAATACAATTGTAATGTATATCTATGCAACGTGCAGTTGTTTGTGCCAATTATTTTTGAAATTGTGTAAACTCTGTGAAGCATATATAGTCAAACAGATATCTTAGTAGTGGTTTCTAGTGTATGATTATATTAAATGCTAATATAAACTTCTAAAGTATATAATGGCAAATAAACCTATAGAAAATGGAGCATCGTGTCGTTGGGATAAGACGTCGTATACTCCTGGTGTAGTGGAAACTGCATATTGCGAGGGCTTTCGATAGTATATCCTTGAAGTTTTTACTAGATATTCTTCATCTCCATGGATTTGATCTGACTTGGGGGTGATGGAACACTACCCTTCTCTCATCGGCCACCACTAGGGTCAAGGCACGGAGCAAAATGACGGCCAGCATGCCTCATTCGCTAGTTAATTAAAAAGGAGTTTGAGTTTTATTACAATTCTCCACCTCAACGACATGGTCCGTCCATATAACAGGTCAGAGAGGCGCCCCTGTACTCCAACCTGGTCAGAAATTACCGGACGCCGCACGCCCTGGCTGGTCGTGGCCTTGGCCCATTTCACGTTCGTGTTTTTTTTTTGCCTTTTCTTCTTCGCTGTTTGTTTTTTTGCTGTTTCTTTTTCACTTTTTTCCATTTCTGCTGTTTTTTTACATTTCCAAATCGGAACAAAATTTAAAATTGGATCAAAATTCAAATTGGAAAAAATATCAAAGTTGGAATAATTTTAAATTAGTACAAATTTCAAATCAGAACGAAAATCTAATCGGAACAAATTTTAAATCGGAACAAATTTCAAATTGGAACCAATTTCAAGCTGGAATAAAATTCAAAATTAAAACAAATTTCAAGTCCAAACCAATTTCAAAAATTGAACGAAAATTCAATTTAAACGAATTTCAAAATTTGTGAAATTTCCAATATTTGAACGAAAATCAAAATTTGAAATAATTGTGAACAAATTTCAAAATTTGTGAAATTTCCAAATTTTAAATGTAATCAAATTTTGAACAAATTTCAGAAAAAGGGAAAAAGAAAACAGAGAAAAAAACGAAAAAAAGATAGCCGACCAGGTCGACGCTAATGGGTCGGCCCACACCACGCACGGGGGTGTGCGGCGCGGTGCAAGCGACGACCTGGTCGGAGCATAAATCACCTCCCCCCCCCCCCTAGCCCATGTACTTCCTACTCCATACCGGTTTATTGGACTGACACATAGTTCAAGAAAGAAGATCGACTATAAATTTGGTCAACAATATAAAAGTTATAGTATATCACAAAAAATAGCATTGGAAACGTCTTTGGGTATGAATCCAATAATATAATTTTTGTGACAAAAAATTCATATTTTGATATAAATTTATAGTTATTTTTTTCTTAAACTACGTGTCGGCCCATTAAACCAGTATGGAGGGAGTACTGCATAGAGTGGTAGATCGTGTGTAAGTAGCTCCATTCAATTGATTGCTAGGAGTTTGCCTTCGATTCTACTAACTCGGCTAAACCGAATTTTTTTTGTTTTTAGATCAACATCAAAGTCTAAGAGTTCAACAATACAACCAGGTGGAACAGCCACCCAATTACCCACAAGCTTATTACCGCAGCCTAATTTAGCTAAATAATGTGCAACACCATTGCACACCCGTCTAACATGCTTGACCTGAACTTGGTCGAGCACCTTCATCATCGACTTAATCTCCTCAACAAGTGGACCATGCACTGATCTGTCAATGTCTTGAGACTGCAGCTTGGTCACTGGCTCATTGCACCGAGACAATCTAGCTCCAGCACAACCCTGTTACTCCTGCATGCGGTTGCCAGCAACATTGCTTTCTTGCAGGCCGGGAGCTCTCACTACAGGAATCCGGTAATTTGCCGTAGGCCGGGAGCCTACCGCAAAGGCAGTAACACACGGCAAATTGTTTGCCGTAGACAAGCTCACGGCAAACCGTCTGCATTAACCTGTACCCAGCCGACTTCAGGCGGGAACCAGTGTTCCCGTTGAACCGTTGTGCTTCCAGGTCCGGACTCCTTCAACGAAAGTCATTCCTCTGTCAGCATAATAACCCGTGTAGCCACTCTACTTGGGTCCTCGATCGATCATGGACGCATCCCTTGCCTCATTTCGGGATAACCACATGTGATATAGAGCCATAAGCGCTAGTGCCAGCTCCTTCTCTGCAAGCCCCCCAAACCAGTCTAGCAACCAGGGTTTTAGTTCCCTGTGCGATGTCCTGTAAACTGACGGAGACCGGAACTTAAAACCCGACCACTCCTTCAATACCTCCCAAACCTTCCTTGAGTGGGGGCACTCCCAGAATCTATGTAGAAGGGACTCCACCCGGTTGCACACAACGCAGCGGACGCCCTCCTTGATCTTTCTACGTTCAAGTTCGGCCCCCCACAGCTAGCCCATTCTGAACTAGGCGCCAGCAGTGTACCTGCACTTTGCCTGGGATACTCTCCGCCCACAAAGCAAGCCAACCCTTGTGCTCGTCCACATTACTCGAGGAGGTTGCCACACCCGCAGAGTTGCGTTTGAGCTGCTATTTGAGATGATAGGCCGACTTAACCGAAAAGATCCCCTTTTTGGTGTAATTCCAAGCAACATAATTTGCCATTCCAGCTTGACCTACCGGGATTTTTGAAATATCCGCCACATCATCTTCAAAGAACAGTTCATTCAGTTTAGTCACAAGAGATCTCTCACCGCTGTAACATCCTTCCCAGGTTTAATTCCATAGGGCCTGTGGAGAGACGATATAGGGATCCAGTGATCCGAACAAACCTTTATATTTTGCTTCCATCTCCAATTCGCCACACCAGACCTTCCTTCGGAAGCGTTCTACCATGTAGAATGCTTCTCCAAGTACTCGATGCCCTGTTCGGGCACTCAAGAGATAGAAAGGATCCATTCTTGAAGTATCTGGCCTGTAACACCCTGGTACACAAAGATTCAGGCGCAACAGTAAGCCTCCAAGCTTGCTTGGCAAGTAAAACCTGATTAAAATCTGAGTAATTCCTGAACCCCATTCCTCCCCTATTCTTTGCCTGGCACATCCTTTCCCAGCTTATCCAATGCACTTTCTTCTTATCATCTCCATCATTCATCATTCCACCAAAAATTTGAGGCAACAGAGGCCAACTGGCTACATTGTCCCATGGACAATTGGAAACAACCCATATCATAAGTAGAGACACTTTGCAGCATAGATTTAACTAGAATCTCCTTCCCCTTCTTTGATTATCCTTGGCCCTTCCAGCCTCCTACTTTCCCACATGATCTGTCCATGAGATATCTTAAAGCCCCATTCTTGGCCCTGCCTTGCACTCAATTCCCATTACATTCTTGGCCGTAGTCCGTGCATTCGTGTTGCACCCCTTACCAAAGTAAATTGATGATTTTTGAAGATTAACCGGCTGACCTGAACACTTGAGAGCACCCTCCGCAGGTCCTCCATATTATCCACACTAGAGTCCAAGAAGACAATACTATCATAAGCAAACAAGAGGTGAGTGATGGTAGGGCCGTCCCTTCCAAAACTCACACCAGCCAATTTTGTGTCCTCTTGGGCTTTTTTAAGCAGAGCAGAAAAACCCTCCACACAGAACAGAAACAAATAGGAGGATAAGGGGTCCCCTTGCCTTAAACCTCTTGATGGTCGAAACTTGTCCGAGATAACTCCGTTTAGTTTGACAGAGAACCTTACCGACATGACACACCTCATAATCATGGCCACCCATGCTGGAGAGAACCCCATCTTCAGCATCATACTCTCCAAAAATCTCCACGCTACTCAATCGTATGCTTTCATCATGTCTAACTTGACAGCACAAAGCGGTTTTTTCTTCTTCCTAGTCCTAATCGCATGCACACACTCATAGGCTATGAAAACATTGTTCGTGATCAATCGCCCGGGCACAAATGCACTATGTTCCTTTGAGATTAGAATAGGAAGAATCCTCTTTAGCCTATTCGCCACAGCCTTCGAGGCAATTTTGTACAAGACATTGCATAGGCTAATAGGCCGGAATTGGCTCAGTAACTCCGGGGAGTTTATCTTTGGGATCAAAACCAAAATTATGTCATTAAAATCCTCTGGGCACTCACCGCCGTCCAGAAATTCCCGCACAGTCTACATACATGAGTTTTCAACAGACCTCTGATAAAAAAGAGCGGGCAGCCCATCAGAGCCTGGGGACTTCATCGGGCCCATCTTAAAAAGAGCGTCTTCGATCTCCTTATCCTTTAGGGTAGCTGTCAGCTTCGAGTTCATCTCGTCCGTGATCGGGCTGCCTATCAACTCGAGAACTTGAGCTGCATCCCGTGAACCTTCCGTTGAATACAAATGTTGGTAGAAAGAAGCAGCAAGCCCACACATGCCCTCATTATTATCACAGACTGAGCCATCCTCTCTTCTCAGCCTCTTAACCGTGTTTTTTCTACAGCGATGCGATGCACGATTCTGAAAATACCGAGTATTTCTGTCCCCCGCTTTTAGCCAGTCCTGTCTAGACCATTGCCGAAGCATAACCTCTTCCTTATCATATGCCAGGTGTAGCTTCTTTTCTAGCTCACGTACCTCCAGTGAGGTACCCTCTATGATCGAGAGGTTTTTGGCCATTGCCAGCCTGGATTTCAAATCCTTGATCTTAGCCCGAACTGAGCCAAATGCCTCAAAACTCCACCTTTTCATATCACCCGAGACCTCCTTCAGTTGCTCCCACAACGCACCCAACCCCCTTTCTGCAGTAGTATCTTGTTCCTAGGAGTTTATGATCATCTCATCATAACCTTCATGCTTTAACAACATCTTCTCAAACATGAACCCCCGAGGGCCTGGCCTATTACCAAACGGAAGCTCATCACGAACATTAATTAGTAGGGCCAGATGATCACTTTCCTCAGTAATATTATGCTCAACTGAAGTAAAGGGAAACAAGCCAGGAATGACGTTGTCGCCATGCCTCTTTCCAGTCTGCATTGGATGTTATCATCCCCATCCCTCTTATTATTCCATGTGAAATCATAGCCTCGGTACCCTAGGTCAGTAAGGCCACATGAGAACAAACAATCACCAAAATCCTCCATCGGATTGAGGTTCCTAGGGTCACATTGCTCATGCTGGAATAGAATTTTGTTGAAGTCACCAGCACACAGCCAAGGTAAATCGTCCTGTGATCGTAGATACCGAATAGCTTCCCAAGTCCGGTGCCTTAGTTCCGTTCTTGGCACCCCGTAGATTCCAGTGAATCTCCAGGCCTTGCCGTCATGGATTATCTTAGCATCGTTAAAATTAAAATCGTGGCTAGCCGATTTTTGGGATGACGTGTGTTATACTTCTAGTAATTGTGGGTACATCTAGACGAACACAATATTATGTACGAATGCAATGGAATATACAGGAATCTTGTTTTGTCAGACTCAATTGACATATATAATCAAGCCTCCAATAAAAATTGTCAATCGATCGACTGGGCAGAGCAAGCAAAGATTGCGGTTATATAGGACTACGATAGCGAAATAACTAGCTAGGCTGATCCTTAGCATCTTGTTATGGTTTGTTTTAGGAGGCTAGTTATAAGATCGACCAGCTAGCTAAACTAAATTCAGCTTTATATACTACTGGAGTAAACAAACGATCGATCGATTTGGCATCTCCCCTGGTAGCTAACCGTCGCTGCAACCGTGAGTCGCCACTTCCAGATCAGCTAGTGACGGTTGTTGCATCTTCAGGACTTCGTATTATGGAAGAAAGCAACATCGCGTAATAAGAAAGTACTACTCACATATAGTCATATACACACGCGGACGAAGAACTAGAAATGTGCAGGATTGAGAGGCCCTTTAGATTTGAAAAGTGCGCGAAGCTGAAGACAGGTACCGCGCGCGCGGCGGTGTGTGGCGATGACAGTGACGCCGCTAAAGAAACGAGATTGAGGTGAGCAAATGAAATCGAGCTGACTGTGCTCGACATCAACCTCTCCTTGTCCCTCTCCTGCGCGGCGCCGTGCGTGTGGGTCAACTTCACGTCCGACCTGGCGGCTGGCGCCGCATGTGAAATACTTTTGAAAAAACCACTTCTCAATCATCAGCGATCGGTTGGAGGCCACACTTCTTCTCGGAATCTCCTATCCGCCAATAAATATTCCTACGGAGTAGCTAGCAGTTAGCAACCGAAATGACAAGGAAAATGTGCTACATTACTCAATTGCCTACTGATCTACGATCTACTACGAATTAACAACAAATAGTCGTGATTCATGAGAGCTGAGGTGTTCTTCCGGTTGTGGCTTTGTTAACATAGAATCGGACTCTTCTGGAGCCTTCCATCCTATTAGAACTTACGTCTTAGGAAGAAGATATGTAGCTGGCACGCCTGTATAAAAATGGATCACATGGGGGTTGAGAAGTATTTTGGCGGTCAGCTGAACAACGTGCAAGTTTGTGTTGGAACGCATTATAAGCTTCACTTCTCGGTTGGTGCACTGCGCTGAATACTCTTATTTGTATATACTTGTTCCTTGAGCGGATTCCCTGATTGATGTGCAAGTGGTAGCTGAAGCTTGACATCGTTATGGAATATCTGTTGTTATGAATGACCAAGCGTTAATCCTCAAAATATGACCAAGTGTGGGTAGGCCTTAATCGAAAGAAGGCCTGGAACTTGGCATATGGACCTATTTATTTTCTTCAATTACATGATGCAGTCCCAGAAAAAAAATGCAATCCCAAAATCAAAAGGAAGGCGAAGAGTTCTTTGGGCCCAATTCAAGACCAGATTAGGCATGTATGCACCATTTTGGGTTCTCTTATTGGGCAGATCCGGTTAGCCGCATACTACGGCAAATTAGGTTACTGTCACTTGGAGCCTCCCACTGCCAGGCCAGCCCAACAAACGTCATGTGTGATTTTCGTTTCTATCCTTTTATTTTCTTTATTTTTAGATTTTATTCCATTTAATTTATAATTTGAAGATCTAATTTATTTTTATTTTTATCATTTTTATAGTGTGGTTTATTCCTCCTTTTCTACTTTTTGATGTTGTTTTTTATTTATTTCTACATGAATTTTTTTGAAACACAAAACCTTTATTTTGTAATTATATGAACTTACATAGAAAATTGTATACGTTTCAAAACAAATAAACGTATCCAACAGTTTGGTCTTCTAAAATAGTTGGCTATTTCATCTATTCTATCTTGCTGACATGAATATTTGATTATTAATTTTGATCATTTACTTTCAAACAAATGAACAAAAAGACTTTGCACATTATGAATATTTCTGAAGCATAGGACCAAAAACCTTTTAATGCTTGACCATTTATTTTGACCAAGTGTGTGTAGGCCATAATCGAAAGAAGGCCTGGAACTTGGCATATGGACCTATTTTTTTCTTCAATTACAATATGCAGTCCCAGAAGAAAGATGCAATCCCAAAATCAAAAGGATGGCGAAGAGATCTTTTGGGCCTAATTCAAGACCAGATTAGGCCTGTATGCACCATTTTGGGTTCTCTTATTGGGCAGGCGAATCCTATGCGCCGATCAGGTAGGCACTCGCACCACGCCGCACACCCTGAGCGCAGTGTGGGCCAGCCCGGTTAGGCGTTAGGGTTTTTGCCTTTTTCTGTTTCTTTTTTGGTTTTTATTTTGTTTCTGATTTTTTTTTCTTGTAATATTCAACAATCTTAAAATTTTAAAAATGTTAAGATTTTAAAAAATGTTCAAAATTGAAAATTTAGAATTTTTAGAATTTTGAAATTCGGTCAGATTTTGAAATTTTGTTTCGATTTGAAATTTTGTTCCAATTTTGAAATTCGTTCCGGTTTGAAATTGTGATAACCCCAATTTTTAAGTTATTAATTAATTTGAGTTAACTGAAAATCTTCAAACTATTTTATTTTGGCCAATCTCTAGTAATTAAATTGGATGTTAACGCTGACTTGCAACGGAATTAGATATCAGGAGTTCATTGTAGTATTGAAATTTAGCTAGCGTACTTGTTCACTTGTAGTGTCACATGCATGCATCGATGGAGTAATTAGAAGGAGGAGCGGTGCATGCACTAGCAGTATACTCCCTCTGTCCCGGTGTATAAGTCTTGCGCGTATCCCTAGGTCATTATTTTGACAAATATAATCTAAATTTTACAATATAAAAATTATACCATTAGAAAGTATAACACTTGAAGTTTCCAATGATATATATTTTGTAGTATATAACTTGTATTATGTTGTTCAAAATGACGACCTAGAGATACGCGCAAGATCTATACACCGGGACGGAGGGAGTAAATAAATCTTGTAGTGAAACGTGTAAATGCCCTAGTCAGCCGCGTTTAGTACGCGTGGAGTAGCTGCATGTCCGATCCAGGGATGTCGGCTGAATTTCTTAGATCAAGGCTAATAATATAGCCAGCAGCCGGCTCTAGAGCTATGCCATATTATTTTAGAGTTATTATAGAGTTTATTTATATAATATATGGTTCATAGTAGAAGTAACATAGGTGGTAACATGCATGCCAACTAAGCTAATTAGTGATATGTCAAGTAATTAATAAAGAGAGAGATAAATAGAGTAACATAATATGTTAGCATCGTATAACGGTTTCCAATGCAAAATGAGTCTATAATATAATAAATGATACTCTATGTTATCACACATATATACACCCTCCGTCCAGCGCGTAAAATATTTGGCGCGTCGATTAAGGAGCAATTAGGCGCGAGAAAAACTTTCACAGTTACCCCTGCATGCACGTACATAGCTTCTCCTTAAATTTCTGTCATTAGTTGCCCAGACTCTTCGTTCTCTCTCCCCACATGCACATTAATGGAGAGGAGAGAGGAACTAGTCCACCCACCTCTAGCTATCCATGAACATCGGGCAGGTTGCCGCGATTGGATTGGCAAGGTCGCGCCCATGCAATGGAGTCCGGCGAGCCGCTCGTAGCCCAATACCAATCCCCCGCCCCACCATGGAATTCCTCTTGCGTGCACGGCTACACCTTAATTTTGCACGGCTAGGGAGATGAACAGATATGGAGATGAACAGGAGGCCGAGCTCCCTCCTCCGCGTGAATCTCCTGGACCACGGCACTAGCGCCCTGCTACTCGCCTTCTCCGCGGGAATTGATAATGGCAGTAACTAATTGCACGGGAGTCAAACGATCCATGAAGCTTAAGGATAAATGCATAGCGAATTTCGAGGGTGAGCTGAGAACGAGAGGCGGGGTTGTTTCGGGCGTTCAACGACTTCTCTAGCACCTGACATCGCTGCGCCTTGTTCTATGAGGAAAAATTGAGAAAAAAATTACGCCTTAAGCTCTGGGAAGGAGGAAGTATAATACTACCCACTATGAAGATAGTAATATAGACTAGTAATATAAACATGTTACTAGTCTAAGACTACTCACAATGAAAGTATCATAGCTAGTATCATGCACTACATGCATGTAAAAAGCTGATGTGGCAACATAATTGATGAGGAAAGAGGTAAGTGTGGCATCATATCATGATACTATATCCTAGCATGTCAATCTAGAAAAGTTAGTGACAAATACATCTTGTACACATATTTGCATTGAGATTCTACAAAACAATAAATATGATGGAACTATGATATTACTTTATGATACTATGCATTACAGGAGTTGTATCATAAACTAGTATCATATACATGATACTAGTGTATGGCACTCCCTATTGTGACTAGTCTAAGTTACTCCCCACTATGACTAGCCTTAGGTTGGCTCTTGGATGAGATTTAATTGTTTAATACATGTATGTTATTGGTCATATGCTCCATGCAAGCTCATTTTTCTTGTTTCAAGAGAAAAGCCAGCTCTCTTCTCTCTCTTTTTCTCTCCCCTCCACATAGAAGTTTTGATGACATGGCACATACTATAGCCTTCTGACTAGACTTGCTCTTATCAGTGCGGCAAAACCGTAAGCGGCAGGATGTTTTAAGGCCTTCTGACCGAGGACGCCAGCTATCAATAGCTACTGCTCCACGTGTACTAATAGGATAGCTACTGCTCTAGAATTTAAGAACGAGAGAGATAGCGAGGCAGGCGACTAAGAGCAAGAACAATAGAGGAGCCCGCTGCTGGCTATATGCCATTGCCATGTCATTTATAACCATCTTATAGTCAATATGTACAATAGCTAGCTACAAAAGTGTACCACTTTATCAATGTGTGGCCCACTTGACACTCTCACAAAGTGCCTAAGAGCATATGCTAGAGCTAGCTCTTGCATAAGAGCCCACTACTCTTCTCTCTCCTTTTCTCACTCCCCCAACTCATCAAAAATATAATATTCTAATGCTTATAGCCTGCTGACTGTACCTTATTGTACTTGCTCTAATAGGATTAGAGATCGAGTGAGAGAGAGATATTGGTCACACAAATAAAGATAGAGGCCGACGGTCATAAGATACTGTCGTGGTCCGTCGAGAAGCTCAGATCATATTATTTGTACTTACCTGATCGGAAGGAACAGAGGAAGGAGGTAACCTAGAGAAGAGTCGATTATATATTCAGACTATGTATGCATATGATGACGAGGTGTTCTTTTTGGAGATTTTATTGGCATGATTTATGGTCTTTCTTCACCAAGGCAAGTAGACGCTCTCCTCTTCTTTGATTCCTGCAAGTAGTACTTTGCTGATCTCCATATATATTCCATTTGACTGTTGTCTCCTTTCATGAGTTGATTGCTTATTGCTTTATATGCCAAACCAAATTATTGTTATCCTATTTGATATTGCAGCGAGTAGTTACTCTGCAATATTATATTTTGTTGATGTCTTCTTTGATCACTTGATCATCACTCTACTATGTTGATGCACCACAACACTACAGGAATTCTGCAAGACGCCGAGGGATTCGGCGTAGTCTACGCTGACGGCTGCCCTAGGCGTAGATGCCCCTCGGTGTAGCTCTATTTGGCCATTGGCGTAGCTTCTGCCTCGGCATAGTCTATTGATTGGTGGTGCTAGCTACCCAGTTGGGAACCCCAAGAGGAAGGTATGATGAGCACAGCGGCAAGTTTCCCTCAGTATGAAACCAAGGTTTAATCGAACCAGTAGGAGAAAGATATCACTTTCGAAGGTTGATGCTAGCTGGCTTGGTGATGCTCCAGACAATTTGTTTATGGCGCCTATCTGGGCGTAGCTCTACGCCAGCAGCAACATGGAACCTGCACACAACACAACCAAAGTACTTTTTCCCAACTAGCAGTGAGGTTATCAATCTCACCGGTTTGCTGTAAACAAAGGATTAAACATATCGTGTGGTAAAAGATATTTGTTTGCAAGAAAGTAAATAATGCTTGTAAAAAGTAAACGGTAATATGAATGTCAAAGAATGGACCGGGGTCCACAGTTCACTAGAGGTGTCTCTCCATAAAGATAAATAACATGCTGGGTAAACAAATTACAGTTGGGTAATTGGCAGAATAAAGAATACAAGCAATGCATGTACATGTCATGAGGATCACTATGAGATTCACTTGGGCATTACAACATAATACATAACCGTAATCCAACTACATCTATGACTAATAATCCACCCGCTGGATATCATCTGAACAACCGTTGGGTATTAAGCTGCAAGCAATAGATTATCGCCTTAAGCAAAGTGTGTAATGTAAACAATACAAATGTCCTTCAACACAAGATTGTTGTTTTCTCCCTAGTAGCAACAGCACATCTACAACCTTAGAGGTTGTTGTCACTCCCCCAGGTTACCAGAGGCATGAACCCACTATCGAGCATAAATACTCCCTCTTGGAGTCACTAGCATCTACTCGGCCAAGATATCTACTAGCAACGGAGAGCATGCAAGATCATAAACAACATAGAGATGATAAATCAATAAATCAACTTGACATAGTACTCAATATTCATCGGATCCCAACAAACACAACATGTAGAATTACATAACGATGATCTTGATCATATATGCAGCTCACAAGATCTCAACATGAAGCACAAGGAGGAGAAGACATCCATCTAGCTACTGCTATGGACCCGTAGTCCAAGGTAGACTACTCACACATCACTCCGGGGGCAGGCATGGTGATGAAGAAGGCCTCCGGTGGTGATTCCCCTCTCCGGCAGGGTGCCAGGAAGAGATTCTAGAGCCTCCTGATCTCGCTTGAACGATGGTGGCGGCTTGTAGTATGTTTTCTAGAAAGGAGTTTGGGGGGTTTTCTCATCGAGGAGAATATATAGGTGGAGGGGCGATGTCAGGAGGTGGACCAGGGGCCCACACCATAGCCCGGTGCGGCCAGGGGCACCCGCGCCATGGCATGGTGTGGCCAGCCCATGGCTCCCCTCCGTCTCTGCTTTGGACCCCGTCTCGTGTCGGGAAAAATAGGGGCTTCAGCTTTTGTTTCGTCCAATTCTAAGAATATTTCTGATTGCTATAGATGGCGCGGTGATGATGAAGTAAATGACCAGCCAGTTGGGAAACCCCAAGAGGAAGGTATGATGAATATAGCAGCAAGTTTTTCCCTCATTAAGAAACCAAGGTTTGTCGATCCAGTAGGAAAAAGCCAAACTCAAGAAGGTGATGCTTGCTAGCCTAGTGAAACTCCAACAAGGGCGCCGTTAATGATAACTTGTTAGCGCGTCTTCAACTAGTTGCAACGCGGAACCTGCATACAACACAACCAAATACTTTGTTCCCAACTTACGATGAGGTTATTAATCTCACCGGTTTGCTTAAAACAATGGGTATGAGCGTATCGAATGGAAAGTAATAGTAGTATGCGAGTAAAGTAAATAGGTGATAGCAATATAATGGAAATATGACCGGGGTCCATAGTTCACTAGTGGTGTCTCTCTATAAGATAAAATAACACATGCTGGGTAAACAAATTACAGTTGGGCAATTGATAGAATAAAGACAACGTGCATATGTCGAGAGGATCACTATGAGATTTACTCTGGGTATTACAACAAGATACATAGACCATCATCCAACTGCATCTATGACTAATAATCCATTTGTGGCGAATCAATCCGAGAACTCCACAAGTATTAAGTTGCGAACAACAGATAACTGCATTAAGCAAAGTGTGTAATGTAAACAAAGCATATGCCCTTGAGCATATGAATGTTGTTTTTTCCCTAGTGGCAACAACACATCTACAACCTTAGAGGTTTCTGTCACTCCCCCAGATTAAATAGAGGCATGAACCCAACTATCGAGCATAAATACGTCCTCTTGTAGTCACTAGCAACTACTCGGCCAAGATAGCTACTAACAATGGAGAGCATGCAAGATCATAAACAACATAGAGATAACATAAGATAATATTCAGCACATCAACTCAATCATAACACCAATATTCATCGGATCCCAACAAACACAACATGTAGAATTACATAATGGTGATCTCGATCATGTAAGGCAGCTCATAAGATCTAAACATGAAGCACATGGTGGAGAAGACAACCAACTAGCTACTGCTATGGACCCATAGTCCAAGGTAGACTACTCACTCATCGTGCCGGAGGCAAGCATGGCGATGAAGAAGACCTCCGGTGGCGATTCCCCTCTCTGGCAGGGTGCCGGGAAGAGCTTCTGGACCCTCCCGATCTCGGGTCGATGGCGACGACGGATCATGATGTATTCTTGAAAAGTGATCTGGTGTTTCAGTTTTTCCCATCGGGGGGTCTTTATAGGCGAAGGGGCGGCGCCAGAGGTAGATCAGGGGGCCTTAACCACAGGTGGGCGCGGGCCAGGGGCAGGCTGCGCCCCCTGGTGGTGTGGCCACCCTGTGGCCCTTCTCCATCTCCTCTTCGGTTCTCTGGAAGCTTCGGTAAATTTCAGGATGTTCGGCTTTTGTTTCATCCAATTCTGAGAATATTTCATGTGTAACTTTTCTGAAACACAAAAATAGCAGAAAATAGGGAACTGGCACTGTGGCATCTCGTTAATAGGTTAGTTCCGGAAAATGCATAAAAATGCCATGAAGTGTAACGAAACACTAAGCAAATGGTGTAAAAAACAAGCATGGAGCATCAACAATTATAGATACATCAGAGACATATCAGCATCCCCAAGGTTAACTCCTACTCGTCCTCGAGTAGGTAAGTGATAACAAAAGAAATAATTTTGAGGTGACATGCACCTACACAATCTTGATCATCTATGTAAGTGTTGTGCGCTGGGATCAAAAGAACTTAAAACATGGGCATGAACGATATAATCTTGATAGAAGAAACTTAGCAACCATGTTATAACATGAAAAAGAACACAAATGAAAGATCATGAAAATGAAACAATGAAAGTCAAATGTGTGTTCAAATTATATGGAAAAACATATAAATGGTTTTCAACTTGTCTTTCATGAGAGAGCAAAACATAAATGCATAGGACACCTTCAAGTTTAAGAGGGCGACTAGATACAAAATATTTAAGAACAAGTAAAACCAACATCACGAATCAATCAATGAAAACTTTGGGACAATGCACATTATACTCGGAATGACAACTATGCTCTCTTAGACGGTGCATAAAGATAGAAGGTGGTGACTCAACATAAAGGTAAAAGAAAGGCCCTTCACGGAGGGATGCAGTGATTAAACATGTGCTAGAGCTTTTCATTTGTAAAACAGAGATAAAAATTGGGTTTTGAGAGGTGGTTGTTTCATGTCAACGACTAGCAATGGGGTCTTACTATCTTCCATAATAAACAAGTGAGAGCGGTTTCGAGTTCTTTGAAAATTTGGCACATTGGTGCTCTTTTATAAAGCTTTGGCACTCCTCCCCACCTTTTTTCCTTTCTCAAACCATGGCTAACCGAATCCATCGGGTGCCCACCAACATTCACATACCATGGAGGAGTGCCTTTTTTTTCTTTTTAGAATTAGATTGCAATGGTCTGACCAGCTCTCATGCAAAATTAATGATGAGCAGATGAAGCTGCCTAGTCGAGTGGTACTTAATTTAATATGGAAGATAGCAATTCCGACCACTACGTCCCCATGAGCTAAAAATAGTGGCACAAAATGAGAAGTAGTTGAAAGTTTTGAAAGGTAGCACATGAAAATTTACTTGGAATGGCTTACATATACCATCCATAGGAATTTATAGTGGACACAATGGCAAACTTGGTTTTCAGGAGTTGGATGCACGAGTAGAGCTCATACTCAGTACAAAATGAGGGCTAGCAAAAGACTGGGAGCGACCAACTAAGAGAGCAATAACGACCATAATCATGCATAGAGACAAAGCGACATTAAGAGAAGCATAAGATTGCATCAAAAGTCAAAAACAAAATGATCATAGAGGCTTATGGCGACTTTGTATGAGTCTAACATATATGAGCATGCGCCAAGTCAACCCAAATAAAGCATCAAAGGAGAAAACCAAAATAATGCTTCCAAATTATTAAAACAACGCATGATTTTTTCAAAGGCTCATTAAGCAATCTCAGTCATTTGAGACAAGTCATGCTACAGCAAAACCACTAAGCATACTATTAAAAAGACATCAAGCACGACATGCAAAAGCCTAGGCCGCAGTCTACACAAGCTCCTTTTTGTACCACTTTTTTGCATGAAGCTTTTTCTCTTTTCCAACACCATTCGAACTTTTTTGAAACAACTCTTTTGATGAAAACCAGCATGGACCAGAGGTCAAAATACACCTTGATAAAAAGATATAACAAGATCTGAACACAAATCAAGGCGAAAAACAAAAATTAAATGCAGTTCTAGAAAAAGAAAACACTCGTTGAAACGATAAGAGTGAAAAATGGAGTGTTCTTGGCAAATGAAAAGCAAGGCAACTTCTCCAAAAGGAATTCGTTGGGGTCCAACCATTTATTGCTGCAAAAAAAACTAAACAAAACTGAAAACTAAGACAACTGACGCTCCAAGAAAAACGCATAATGCATGAAGCAATAAAAATATAGTGTGTTGAAAGGTGACCTGATTTTTGCCGATGAAGAAGGGGTTCCTCGGGGGCATACCCAAGCTTTGACGCTTGTACCTCTTGGATATTTCTTGGGGTGACATGGGCATCCCCAAGCTTGAGCTTTTGTCCATTCTTCAACTCATCTCATCATTCTCCAATCCCTACACTTGAAAACTTCCTTCATACAAAACTAAACACAATTCCATTAGAAACATTAGTGTAAGCATAACATTGAATCAGCCCTTTTTGCTCCAGGTTTCAACTCAAAACCACCACATATAAAGCATATAATACTGTAGCAACTTCCCCAAAATTTCTGTGATAAAAAAAACTAAAAAAGAAAGCGATAAAGCGGCAAACACAAATATTGGCAGAAACCTGTCAAAACAGAATAGCTGACAAAGGTCGAATTTATAGAGGGTTTTCTGTTGCTCAAATCAAAAAGTGTATAACTAATGGAAGTTTGGATATAACCTGGGTCATATGCACAAGAAATCGCAGGTCCAAAAGATATTCTCAGAATTTTCACGATTTTTTACGGTGCAGCACCAAAAACAGTTTCAGGACAGCAACATCCCCAAATATTACGTCACTCAAATTAGAGGCTTCTCTTGGCACAAAAAAGAAATAAAAAGGATAAGGAGAGGTTATTACAGTAGTAATAACTTCCAAGACTCAAATAAAAGAAAAATTACTGAAAGTAAAAACATTGGGTTATCTCCCAAGAGTGCTTTTCTTTAACGCCTTTGAGCTAGGCGCAGAAAGTGCGAATCAAGTAATATCAAAAGAATCATTAAGATCAATTGTAGTAGTCTTTTCAACAAAGAAATAAATTATGTCCAAATGAGTTTTTGAGTATCTCTTGTAATCACGCTTTGCTACACTACTTTCATCAAAAATATTTTTAGGACAAATCCAACTAAAATTCTTTTCCAAAGCATCATGAATTCCTACAAGTTTACAAGGTATTGGTACTATAAATTCTTCATTGGTTGTACCAACAACCTCCATAGGCGAGCCAAGCTTATTAAATTTCTTAAAAACTTTCCTAGCTTCAATGGCAACATCTCTAAATTCTATGCGCAAAGTTTCCAAGATAGAGCTTTCTTTTCAGGGTCCTCAATATCATGAAGCTTAAGAAACATGTATTGCATAAAAGGATTAAGGCTAGCAAACCTAGCTTCTAACATGTGAATTAAATAAGCAGAAGCAACTTCATAACTAGGAGCAAGCTCAGCCAAAGACTTTTCCTCAACATCTTTATGCATACTAATATGATTAAAGAACTCCTCAATGTTACTTTTCCCAATAATAGAACCACTACCTACTGAGAGGTCCTCTGAACTAGAGTAAAGAAATAACAACTATAAAGGAAACTAATTTTATTGTGCTTTTGATAAAACGATGCAAGTAAAAATAAAGTAAAGCAAAACTTAAAACAAAGTAAAGGATGTGCATGTGAAACTCCCCTTGCAGAAGTCTTCTTTTTCCCCGGCAACGTGATGTCTACACATGTTTCTGTTCTTGTAGACAGTGTTGGTCCTCCAAGTGCATAGGTTTGTAGGGCAGCAGCAAGTTTCCCTTAAGTGGATCACCCAAGGTTTATCGAACTCAGGGAGGAAGAGGTCAAAGCTATCCCTCTCAAACAACCCTGCAATTACAATACTGTTATCGCCACATTTTGGCCAAATAAGGAGATGGGCCGCAATCAAGATGGGCTTGGTGGCTGGATCGGCCTTGCGCGTGGATTTGGGCTAAATTGCCCGTGTATCTGTATAATTGTAGTAGATTACGTTTAAGTTTATTCCAAAGATAGAAAGTCTCCGGACTATAAATATGTACCTAGGGTTATTGAGAAAGGAGGACGATCACGTTCACAACAAACACAATCTCGGCGCATCGCCACCCCTTGTTTCGAGGGTTTCTTTCAGGTAAGCGTCGTGCTGCCTAGATCGCATCTCGCGATCTAGGCAGCATCTGCTTATGTGTTCTTTGGTGTTGCTCGTACTGAAGCCTTGTTGATGGCGAGTAACACTGTTATCATAGATCTGTTTGGGCTAGCATCGGTACTTTTCGTTATGTTTGCTTAGTCTTGCTGCCCCTAGAGATCTCGCTGCCTTTGCACCTATTTTGGGTGTAAGGGCAGCATCTTGCTTAATCTTTATTCAGTCGATTTGATCTGTTATGGTTGTTCCTTGTTCGCCAAGGATTAGTTTGATATCTGCATGATCAGGCCTTGCAAACGGGTTGAACGATCCAGTAGTACGTAAGATTAGGGTTTGCTGACTCTAGAGGAGGTGTTCCGGGAATTGACTCTACGTTGGTTTTTTGGCCTCCTCTAGGGTTAGTTTCTTTGTTATCTTTCGTATCTGCCAGGCTCAATTACGTGTAGGATGTTCCAATTATGTGGTGAAAGCATTAAACTGTCGTAGATCGATTTAACTTGTATTGATGAAGCAAAACCCCATGTTATCGTAGATCTAACGCAGATCCATGGGACAATCGGCTACATGAGCCGATTCGCAGGGAAACCTGAGAGCCGATCGAGGCTCGTATTTAATGTTTACGTGTCTGCCATGCAGGAAACTAATCGAAGCAATCCATCACCTTCCTGACCAGGTATAGGTCAGGTGGCACGCCCTTGCACCAGCCAGGACGTGTGCCGGAGTTTTGCGGGCCGTTGCCCGAGGGACCAGGGCCCACCAGCAGTTCTGGGAGCCTCCCGGCTCTTCGTGTTGCTCGTCGCTGCTCGCCGGTGGGTTTTGGCAGGCAACACATTCTGGCACGCCCGGTGGGACATTCAACAACATCTGCATCAACATCTGGCGCTGCGATGGAAGACAGACCAATCACGTACGATGATCTGCCTGATGAGCACAAGAAGAAGTATGATGATATCAAAACTCTCTTCGAAGCCGATCTCATCGGCTCTTTTGAGAGGACCCGTAAGCATGGCATCAGGTGGAAAGGGTTCTCACCTGAAGGTGCTCTTGACGAGGTGGATCTGTCTGTTCCTTCAGAGGATCGCACCAGAGCTCTGCGATAGGAAGTCAATTACATGGTGGCTCATTCTCTCCACCGCCATTCTGAGAGCCTGGTGAACGCTTTCGAGCGCGTCGCGGTTCGCGTGGTTCAGGAGATCATGAAACATCAGTACTCTCCGTCGGGGCCTACCCTAGGGACTCACCAGGGAGAAAGACCACTCCAGACCAGGCCACAGCTGCCATTCACGCTTGCAGCTCCGGAGCCACAGGGGTCACCGGCGTACGTCGTCTACAAGATTGGAGGTGATCCTGGCGATTACCAATTCCTGTTTGAACCACCTAAAGAGATCCCACATGGATATGTGTGCACATACGTGCCGGACAGCAACAGCCTGACGCGCACAAACCAGATTGCAACCGCAGGGATTTCTGGGGCAGGTGTTTCCGGAGCAGGGGTGTCGGGAGCAGGTTTTTCTGGAGCAGGGATGTCTGGGATGGACGCTGATAAACAGGCGTGGCTAGCCAAGTATGCCACCGGAACGAGTCATGAGAGTTTAGCTCCTGCAGCTCAAACAGTAGAGCAGATCAGTGCCATCTTGAGAGACCAGTTCGGCTTCGTGCCGAAGAGGAGAACAATCGGCTACTCCAAGCCGTACCCCAACGAGTATGATCTAATTCCGCTGCCACCCAAGTATCGGCTCCCTGAGTTCTCAAAGTTTAATGGATCAGAAGGGTCTAGCTCGATCGAGCACGTGAGCCGATATTTGGCACAGTTGGGCATGATTTCAGCATCGGACCAGTTACGCGTAAGATTCTTTGCGCAATCTCTGACAGGACCAGCTTTCGGGTGGTACACCTCGTTGCCACCAGATTCGATCCGGACCTGGAAGCAGCTGGAAGAGCAGTTCCATATTCAGTATCATTCAGAAGCTACCGAGGCTGGCATTGCCGATCTGGCGCAGGTGCGGCAGAAGCGGGGAGAAACGGTAGCCGAGTATATTCAGCGCTTCAGGACTGTCAAGAACCGATGTTATTCGGCTCGTTTAACTGAGAAAGAAGCAGTCGAGCTGGCAGTGTTGGGTCTCTCAGCACCGATCAAGGATCTGGCTTTCCAAGTAGAATACAATTCACTGGCGCACATGGTCCAGAAACTGACAATGTATGAGCAGCGCCACCCTGAGTTGTACCAAGACAAGTTCAAACGTCCGATAGGCCTGGTCGATGCAGAACAAGAGGATCTTGTAGAAGACCAGGAGATAGCCGTGGCTGAATGGGCTCGGGGGGCAGATCCTGTGTCCTGCAAGTGGGTGAAACAGCAAGGGCCTGCAAAAGGGTTCGACTTCGATGTAAGCAAAGCTGAGCAGATATTCGATTTACTGCTGAAGGAAAAGCAGCTGAAGTTACCCGAAGGCCATAAAATCCCTACGGCGCAGGAGATGAACGGGAAACCATACTGCAAGTGGCATCACTCGTTCACCCACACCACCAATGATTGCAAAGAGCTACGTCGACAGATCCAAACGGCCATAGAGCAAGGCCGTCTGATCCTTGGGCAGTTCGCCATGAAAGTGGACACAAACCCGTTTCCTGGCGTCAACATGGTAGAGCACAGCCACTCCACGAGGCGTCAGCTAGATTTCTCGTTCGATATTAACATGGCAGGGCCTGTGTACCACCATGACAAGTATAAGGAGGAAGGTGGTCACTCCCGGGGCAAAGGAAAGGAGGAGGCCGGTCCACGCGACCGGCCCCGTTATGATGACAGGCGGTATATAACCGAGGAACAAGTGAGAAGCGTGCGATATCAGAAGCCATACTCCAAGCATCTCCTAAACAAGTATGAGCGTCAGTATGACCGACGTCGGCAGTACGACAGGCAGGATGACAGAGATTTTCGGGCTGACGCATACGATGGGAGATACCGTCGGCATGATAGAGATGATGAAGGATATGAGCACCGCGCTAGGGGAAGGTCAAAGGAAAAGGAAGGCGTGGATAAACATTGGGATTGTCCTTTCTTCAAGTACTGCTGGGACGCGGGAATGAGCCGATTGCCTACAGTCGACAACTGCCCGGAATGTGGACAGCAGAGGGATGACACAGGGCCAGTTTCAGTGTTCAAGCGTCTAGGGCCTCTCCCGCCTCAGAACAGACAAGAGGAGTCATCTCGAGCGAAAGATCTCGAGGAGTCCGAAGAAGAAGAAGATAGATATCACCGGCCAAGGTGGTGTCCCGATGGACTCAGACACACCCAAAAGCGTAGAGTTCAGCGGCTACGTAGCTTGGAGGAGGCCGAAGCGCAGTACCTCCACACTTTGAGGAAAGCACGGCCCGATCTGGCCGTGAAAATTCAGCAAACCTTGGAGACGGAGGCCCGTCCAAAAAAGAAAGAGTGGCGCCCCAAACCAGTAAAAGCCGATGCGAGGACATCGGCTGGCACAAACATGGTGTTCATACTTCCGTCAGAGTTTTGCGCTCCAAGAACCAAAGAACTACCAGTAGCACAGTTTGACTGCGGCCCACGGCCGGTTATCTTTGAAAAGCCACGAGAGAAGGGCTACAAACATCTGAAAGCCCTGTACCTGAGAGGTTTCATCAATGGGCAGCCTGTCCGCAAGATGTTGGTTGACACCGGAGCGGCAGTCAATATAATGCCATACTCCATGCTGCGGCGTTTGGGACGCTCCACTGCAGATCTGATCAAAACCAACGTCACGCTAAGCGACTTCAACGGCCAAGCTTCAGAAACGCAAGGCGTGCTGAACGTGGATCTGACCGTGGGTAGAAAAACCATCCCTACGTCATTCTTCATCGTTGACAGCAAAAGCACCTACGCTGTCTTGCTGGGGAGGGATTGGATTCACGCTAACTGCTGCATTCCATCTACGATGCACCAATGCCTGATACAGTGGGATGGAGATGAAGTGGAGGTCGTTCATGCAGATGATTCGATCGAGATCTCAATAGCTGGCATGAACATCTGGGATGCAGAAGACCAAGAGCCGATCTCTGGAGTCAGTCTAGACGGCTGTGAGCGCATTGAAGCTACAAAAAACGGGGTGAGGCTGGTCTTATCCACTGGCCTGACAGAGTAGCAAAGTCCACGATTGTACGTGGTGAGGCCGATCCCTGCGATCGGCCACAAAAAATAAAAAGCAGTGATCTTACGACAAGCATGTCATGCAGTCGTAGTAGGGAGATTCCCTACCATTATAGAGCACAAATAAGTTGTAAACCTTCCTTGAGTAATGCAATCAAAAAGGGGGCCGATTCCGGCAATCGGCCCAAATTTTCTTTGTTATCCTCACCAAATGTTTGGCCTGTGTTCAGCATCGATTTAGCAGGTGACGGAAAGCTGGGGTATGGGTTTACATCAGCTGATGAGCTAGAGGAGATTGACATCGGTCCTGGGGATAAGCCACGACCGACATTTATCAGCAAAAAGTTAGATCCGAATCTGCGGGGCCCGATGATAGCTTTGTTGAAAGAATATCCAGATTGCTTTGCCTGGGACTATACAGAGATGCCTGGGTTAGACAGGAGCATCATTGAGCATCGGCTCCCGCTTAAAAAAGGGTTTCGGCCATTCCAGCAGCGAGCACGACAGATGAAGGCCGAAATTTTAGAAGAAGTCAAGAAAGAGATCGAGAAAATGTTGAAAGCTGGGTTCATCAGGCCATGCAGGTATGCTGAGTGGATTTCTAGTATCGTACCTGTAGAGAAAAAGGATGGCCGATGGCGTGTTGCTATAGATTTTCGGGATCTCAATAGAGCCACTCCAAAGGATGAGTATCCAATGCCGGTAGCAGAGACATTGATCAACGCAGCTGCTGGTCATAAGGTTTTGAGCTTCATGGATGGCAATGCCGGTTACAATCAAATTTTTATGGCTCCAGAAGATATACACAAGACTGCATTCAGATGTCCCAGGTTCGGTGGGGTCGTTTGAATATGTAGTCATGACATTTGGACTGAAGAATGCCGGCGCCACATACCAAAGAGCCATGAATTACATTTTCCATGATCTGATCGGCAAGCTGGTGGAGATTTATATCGATGACGTGGTAGTCAAGTCTGCTTCAGTGCAAGGACACTTGGACGATCTGCGACGCGTCCTGGACCGAACCAGAAAATTCGGGCTACGGATGAATCCAAAGAAGTGTGCCTTCGGTGTGACGGCCGGTCAGTTCTTGGGTTTCTTGGTCCATGAACGCGGAATTGAGATCGGCCTGAAAAGTCAGGAGGCAGTACGTACAATGAAGCCACCTACCACGAAGAAAGAGCTGCAGTGTCTCATCGGCAAAATCAACTTCGTCAGAAGATTCATCTCCAATCTGTCAGGAAGAATAGAGCCGTTCATGGGATTGGTGAAAATTAAATCTGATGAGGAGTTCTGCTGGGGGACAGAACAACAACGAGCCTTCGACGAGATCAAAGAATATTTAACGAAGCCGCCAGTATTGGTTCCACCCCAGCAAGATAGGCCGTTCTACATTTACTTGTCGGTGGCTGACAAGTCCATCGCCTCGGTGGTGGTGCAAGTTTATGATGGTCTGGAGCGAGTTGTGTTTTACATCAGCAGAAGGATGCTGGATGCAGAGACAAGGTACCCTGAGATCGAGAAGTTGTGCCTCTGCCTATTTTTCACCTGCACCAAGCTGCGACACATCTTGCTGTCAGCAGAGATTATCATCATATGCAAATCAGATGTCATAAAACATATGCTGTCGGCTCCTGTGTTGAAAGGCCGACTCGGCAAATGGATGTTTGCACTATCGGAATTTGATATCCGGTACCAGCCCGCCAAAGCGGTTAAGGGACAAGCGTTAGCCGATCTTATTGCTGAACGAATCAACACTGATATAGCAGCACTGTCTGTACGTGCATGGGCTATGTTTTTCGATGGATCGGCTTGTGATGATGGTTGCGGCATCGGCATTCTACTCGTGTCACCCCGGGGGGCAACATATTCCTTCTCCATCAAGCTATCTACCCCTTGCACCAACAATGTCGCTGAGTATGAGGCAGTACGCAAGGGAATGGAGTTGCTCATCGAAGCCGGAGCAGAAGCAGTGGAACTTTTTGGAGACTCCAAGTTGGTGATTTCCCAACTCACGGAGGAATACAAGTGTGAGAGCGAGTCGCTCTTCCCATTATGGTTGCAATGCCGTGAGCTGATGGCACAGTTTAGGTACCTAAATTTTAACTGGATCCCGCGGTCGCAGAATATCGAGGCGAATGATCTTGCACAGATGGCTTCAGGCTACAAGGACATAGCAGATGGCACTGATGTTCAGGTACAGTTCCTGGAGGCAGACGACTGGAGAGCCGATATCTTCAATTACTTGAAAGATTCGGCTCGGGGGGCACCTAAACGGATAAGATACAAGGCCATGAAGTATGTGCTTATTGGGGATGACATGTTCTACAGGACTCTGGAGGGATTACTTCTCAAATGTCTGGGGCCAGCCGAGGCAAATCGGCTCCTACACGAGGTGCACGAAGGCGCCTGTGGAACTCACCAATCGGCTCACAAAATGAAATGGTTGATCAGGCGATCAGGGTTTTATTGGCCCACCATGCTTGAGGATTGTTTCAAGTACTATAAAGGGTGTCAAGCGTGTCAGAAATTCGGGAAAATTCAGATGGTACCTGCATCAGCGATGAATCCCATCATTAAGCCTTGGCCATTCCGAGGTTGGGGCATGGATATGATTGGCAAGATCAATCCTCCATCGAGCAAAGGCCACATGTGGATTTTGGCCATTACAGATTACTTCACTAAATGGGTGGAAGCCGTCCCTATGAAGTCAGTAAACTCGAAGGATGTTATCAATTTCGTGAAAGAACATGTCATTCATAGATTAGGGATCCCCCAAACTATCACGACCGATGGAGGTTCGGTCTTCATTTCTCATGAGTTTAGAGAGTTCTGCGAGGACACAGGAATTAAGTTGATCCGTTCATCTCCATACTATGCTCAAGCAAATGGGCAAGCTGAAGCGTCCAATCAGAGCCTTATCAAGCTGATCAAGAGAAAAATTGACGAGCACCCTAGGCGTTGGCACGAGGTTTTGTCAGAAGCTTTGTGGGCTTATCGCATGTCATGTCATGGAGCGATAAAAACCTCGCCATACCATCTAGTCTATGGACAGGAAGCCGTATTGCCCTGGGAGATTACGGCTGGATCGAGACGTGTCACTTTTCAGAACGATCTAACAACTGAAGAATATGCAGCCCTGATGAGTGACAGTGTCGAGGACTTAACTGAACTTAGGCTGTGGTCACTTGAGAAAATTAAAGAAAACAAAGCCAAGGTAGCTCGTGCATATAATAAGAAGGTGAGACCAAAGGAGTTCCACGTTGGCGATCTGGTATGGGAAGCTGTATTGCCGTTGGGGACTAAGGACGCAGCATATGGCAAATGGTCTCCAAATTGGCACGGGCCATACAGGGTTGACCAAGTTTTAAGAGGCAACGCGTACATGCTTGAGGAACTGAACGGTGTGAAATTCCCAGTGGCTGTCAACGGTCAGCATCTCAAGAAATATTTCCCAAGTATGTGGGATGATGGACAGTAAAATGTGTGGGCCGATACATGATATCGGCCGGTAAAAAAACAAAATATTTCCCAAGCATGTGCAGTGAAGATGGGGGCCGATACGTGAAATCGGCCAATAAAAAAAATAATAAAAATGCACAGCCATCGGCTCTCGAGGTTCAAACTGGTACGAGCAGGTGTCAGGTTACATGAATAAGCTACTGAAGGAATGCCTCGAAGGCACGGAGGGCGTCAGCACGGACACGATCCACCTCGGCGATCTCGGCTTCGTCATCATCATCCTTGCCCGTCACTAGCTGCTTGCTCAGGGCACGTATTTCTGCCAGATCAGTCTTCAGTTGGGCTTTGAGGCCTTCTGCTTCGTCTTGGGAGCGGGCGATGAATGCTTCCTTGTCATGAATGAGCTTTTTAGTCGCCCGGACCTTCTCTTCGAGGTCTTCCAATTCCTTTTTTTAAGGTTGCAAGCTCAGCGGTGCTGACAGAGGTGTCAGTTTTGGCATCCAGAGACGCCTTTTTCTCATTGAGCCGTTGACATTTGGCTGCAATATCGGCCTTCAGTGGGAGTTGGGCGTGGCGTAGACTGATCCTCTCACGAGCCAACTTCACACTTGACCCGAAGAAAGACAGGTTCGCAACTGGCAAAAGCTTCACCTGCAGTGCTACCGGGAGTTGGTCCTTGATTTCGTCAAGAACATTCTTCACCTCTTCAGAACCCTCGACCAACTTCTCGATTGGGGAGGACAGCAAAGCTTTGAGACGCTGAAATTGAGGTAGAACAGCGCTTGCTCGTGGTTCATTGTTGGCGGCAGAGGGAGCTGGTTCGATGGATTCAGGGTCGAACGTCAGCAAGCCTGAGATATCACAACCCTGGCAGGCAGAAGTGGCGTCAGTATGCGTCAAACAGGGAAGGATGAGTTCAACGAGACAAACATACCTCTCCTGAGATCAGTGGGATAGCCGATGGCGAGACAATCGGCTCGTGTGTTGTTGCTGGGGGCTTGGCCAAATTGGCAACCGTTTCATTTACACCTCTTGGAGTATGGAGGGTAATTACTTTTGAAATCTCCTGGCCTGATGAAGAAGTTTGCAGTCCCTTGCGAGCCTTCTTGGGACTCACAGCTTGCCCCGCCTCGACTGACGCTCGGGGGGCAACAGGTTCAGGAACAGGCCTTTTCCTGGAAGCCGATGGTGGCACATCTGGCTGGCTCTGTGTGGCGGTTCTCTCGGAGTCTGCTGAGCTCGAATCTCCTCGATTGGATTGTGTTCCCTCGCTGGAGGTGTCTTTGATGGAGACCTGTGAGAAAGGGAGAGTTAGTAAGCACAAGCATGTGTACAAAGATAGATGAGATCAACCAAGGCATGAATCAGCGTACATGCGAACTCTGTGGAGAAGGGCTCCGGCGCCTCAAAGTTTTCTTGGCCACTACCTTCCTCACTGCTGTTCTTGTTTTAGTTGGAACTCGGGAGGCAGCTGACTTGGAAGTTGCTTGGCTCTTGGAAGCCGATTTTGGTGATATCGGCTGGTTCTGCATCACGACCTGTTTCAAAGGTGGCGAGTTTTTGCAGAAAAGGACCACAGGAGCAGGTGGGAAGAATTCGAAGGGGGAGCCATCCTCGTTGGTAGGTTCTGGACCATCTTGTTGCTGCAAGGGGATGGAGCAGGTTATCAAAAGAATCATTGTGAGCTGCATCAAGAAAATTTACAAGTGGTAGTACCTGTTCCACGGGGATGTCATATTCAGCATTGAGCTGTTTCAGCAGCGGTCCCAGAGCTCTCCTGAAGGCATGAGTCTTCCACATTGACCACCAGTTCTCAAAACCATCGGTTGATGAAGCGAAAATGAGGTTGTTTGGGATTGGGATGGTCAGAGCATCAAAGAAAGAATAACACCTCTGACTGGTGAGAGGATCGGGCAGGTCAGCTCTGCTCTCTGTGAGATGGTGGAGAAAGAAATGAGGAGGTACTTGCCCAAGACCAAATTGCCGAGCTGCTACGACCGGCTGGTAGAACTCGTATCCAGGCTTGATTATTCTGTTGGATGTGCTCATGCCAACTGGGAGGAAGCAGGGACGGATCACGGTGGAGAATAGCTGCCGAGTGCTAGTGTCATCGGCAAAGTTGTCCAGCCTGAAGGAGATTGGATTTTCAAAATTTTCCGATTCCTCCGTGTAAGGAAAGAAGATAGGATTGTCCAGGCCTTGGAAGAAAATGCTGAACCACTTGGATGCTTCGTGAGCAAGCAGTTTACTACCTGGCAGGCTATACAGAGCTTGGCCGTAGCTGGTGCATCGGATCTGCTTCCCTTTGGCATCTGGAAAGGTGCAACTTGCCAAAAGGGGGAAGTCTGGGATATGGTTTTGAAAATACAGCTGAGCCCATAGCTGAATAAACCACCAAGGACCTCCTGTTTTGACTGCTATGTGGGAGGATAGTTTGACAGACATCAATTGGAGATATCGATAGACTTCTCCAAGGAACAGTTTGCCGATGCCAAGTTGAGTGCCTCTGGCAAGTTCATAGGCCAGGGATATATAATTCTTGGTTGGAGCAAGGGAAGGGCCACAGAATATGAAATGTTCCAGCCAGAAATTGAGGAAGGCCGTGTGTTCTTTCTCTGTGACAGGGCCCTTAGTTTTCATGTGGCTTTGAAGATAGGCACCCCAGTTTGTGCACTCTGTTTTAGAAGAGAGCTTGTAGGGGACCTTTGGCAGCTTAAAAGCAGAGGGGCTGGGTGATGTAACGTCTAGGCCGGTAATCATCACTACATCTAACAGAGTTGGTGTCATGGGGCCATGGCCGAACATGAAGCAGTTCAGAGCATCAGACCAGAAATAGCCGATGGTTTTTAGAAGATTTTCATGTTTCTCGAGGGGAGACAATGATAAAGACAAGGCATCGGCTATTCCCGTGGTTTCCCATTGGGATTGGTAAGATTTGGCTACCCTACTGTACCAAGAAACCCAATGTTCAGGGGGATTAGGCCAGGCTCGCAAGCAGTCGGCCCAAGAATCCAAATTCAGGTTTTGGCTTACGAAGGGGATTCTATTTGCCTCGCAAGAGATCAAATGGGCAGGACTAGATTCTGTACGAGGGCCAAGGCACAAAGAATCTGGAAGAGAAGGATGCGGCAGCAGAATGTCTGAAACCTAAAAAATTTAATGGTGGAAGAAAGCATTAATTCAGGTGTTTGCTGTTAATTCTAGCACCGTACTCAGATTGCGAGGAGTAATTAAGGGTTACCTTCAGACCGGAGACCGCTGTGTTGGCATTGGACGATTCCGCCATCTAATTTGCCGGCGGAGATGGATCTATGTGGTGGGGAATCTAGGGTTTGTGTCGCCGTGAGACCGATCTATTCAATAAGGCAGTTGGAGATTTGGGTTGGCCTTTTTGAAGATGGTCGCAGGTTACCGTTTGGAGTTGGAATTGACCGTTCAGACTTATCTAAATAAGCGGCCAAGTTTGATCTTGTCAACGGTTGTGGCAAAAAGCCGATGTGCTGCCATCGGCTCTTTGGGCTTTGACTTAATTGACCGTATCGGCGTAGTATGGTGAAAGCCGATGCGTTGCTATCGGCTTTTGGAACATTGACCTATTTTGACTATCGGCAAAATTGAATTTGGGAAGACAATTTTCATTGATTCGAAAGATGGTTTTTACAATGGAGCCGATTGCTTACAAAATAGTACTACTACTACTAGTACTACTGCTACTGTTCCTAATCTAGAAGGCGGCGTCGTCGTCGTCACCGTTGCCGTTGCCGCCGCCGTCTTCGCTGTCGTCGGCCCTGCTGCCGGCGTAGCCCTCGCTACTGCTGCTATTGGCAGCGGGGGCTTCCTCGTCCTCGTCGTCGTCGTCGGTGTCTTCGCTGGACCCGGCGCGGAAGCGCTTCAGCGGCGGGTACTCGTCGGAGGAGGTGTCCTCCTCCGATTCCTCCTCCTCGGCGGAGGAACTGATGTCCTCGCCCCAGGAGATGGCGTCGTCGTCGCTCTCCGCCTCCAGTTCCCCATCGGCGAGGAACTGGAGGTCCTCCTCGCCGTCGGTCAGGGACTCGTCGTCCTCTAACTGGGCGGCGAAGTCCCAGTCCCTCTCGTCCCACCATTGTGGGGCGAGAGCCTCGTGCGCCGCCATCGGCGGGTGCTCCGGCGTCGGCTCCCGATTGACGGAGTCGGAGGATTGGAAGGAAAGGCCAGAGGAGTTGGAGGAAGAAGAGGAGGCCATGGCAGAGGAAGAGGGTTTTTTGGCTAATGGAGAAGAATGAGGATGCAAATGGCTTGGATGGATTTAAATAAGGGGAATAGTGGAGGATGATTCAATGCCATAGCAGTTTTCGAGAATGTGGCGCCAGAGTTGTCGAATCAAGCACTGCGGAGAAGTTGAGAAGGCAAGGCATCATGATGAGGAAGCGATGTGACGGTTCTGCTCTACAACGCGTGACCCGATGAAGGAAAAAACAGAGTGGTTTTGGAATTATTATTGCCAAAACCAGGGGGGCATGTGTTATCGCCACATTTTGGCCAAATAAGGAGATGGGCCGCAATCAAGATGGGCTTGGTGGCTGGATCGGCCTTGCGCGTGGATTTGGGCTAAATTGCCCGTGTATCTGTATAATTGTAGTAGATTACGTTTAAGTTTATTCCAAAGATAGAAAGTCTCCGGACTATAAATATGTACCTAGGGTTATTGAGAAAGGAGGACGATCACGTTCACAACAAACACAATCTCGGCGCATCGCCACCCCTTGTTTCGAGGGTTTCTTTCAGGTAAGCGTCGTGCTGCCTAGATCGCATCTCGCGATCTAGGCAGCATCTGCTTATGTGTTCTTTGGTGTTGCTCGTACTGAAGCCTTGTTGATGGCGAGTAACACTGTTATCATAGATCTGTTTGGGCTAGCATCGGTACTTTTCGTTATGTTTGCTTAGTCTTGCTGCCCCTAGAGATCTCGCTGCCTTTGCACCTATTTTGGGTGTAAGGGCAGCATCTTGCTTAATCTTTATTCAGTCGATTTGATCTGTTATGGTTGTTCCTTGTTCGCCAAGGATTAGTTTGATATCTGCATGATCAGGCCTTGCAAACGGGTTGAACGATCCAGTAGTACGTAAGATTAGGGTTTGCTGACTCTAGAGGAGGTGTTCCGGGAATTGACTCTACGTTGGTTTTTTGGCCTCCTCTAGGGTTAGTTTCTTTGTTATCTTTCGTATCTGCCAGGCTCAATTACGTGTAGGATGTTCCAATTATGTGGTGAAAGCATTAAACTGTCGTAGATCGATTTAACTTGTATTGATGAAGCAAAACCCCATGTTATCGTAGATCTAACGCAGATCCATGGGACAATCGGCTACATGAGCCGATTCGCAGGGAAACCTGAGAGCCGATCGAGGCTCGTATTTAATGTTTACGTGTCTGCCATGCAGGAAACTAATCGAAGCAATCCATCACCTTCCTGACCAGGTATAGGTCAGGTGGCACGCCCTTGCACCAGCCAGGACGTGTGCCGGAGTTTTGCGGGCCGTTGCCCGAGGGACCAGGGCCCACCAGCAGTTCTGGGAGCCTCCCGGCTCTTCGTGTTGCTCGTCGCTGCTCGCCGGTGGGTTTTGGCAGGCAACAAATACAGAAAGTCTCTTGTGTCCCTAACACACCCAATACACTTGTCAGATGTATAGGTGCACTAGTTCAGCGAAGAGATAGTGAAATACAAGTAGTAGTGATGATTATAAGTATTAAAGGTAATCTGAAATAAATATCGCTGCAAGCAAACATGTAACAAAACTGAATGTAAACGGTGTGCAAAGCTTGGAAACAAGGCCTAGGGATCATACTTTTACTAGTGGACACACTCTCAACAAATATAACATAATTGAACCAATAGATACTATCAACAATATGCAACTCAAAACAATTCTCCAATGGAAAATGAACACTAATCATGCGTAGGGCTATGAAGCACTCCTCAAAGTCTGTATGTACCCAAACTAGATTGTCCCACACTATCATCATGAACGCACTAGATGGTTCCAACAAACACCAACATTTCATAGAGACATTAACCAAAAAGATACACATGATGCACACACTAGTCACCTTTACACCATGATACGAGGTATCTCCGGAGAGTACAATAATAAAGCATAGGAGTAGCATAATATCTGAATAATAATATCTACCAATTCAACTAGATACAAAGTTCACAATCACATAAAGATCACATCATGGGAGAGAGAGGTGAACCACATAGCTACCGGTAAAGCCCTCAGCCCCGGGGGAGAACTACTCCCTCCTCATCATAGGAGACATCAAGGTTGATGGAGATGGCGGTGAGGTCGATGGAGACGGCGGAGACGGCGATGGAGACCGATGGAAATGGCTCCGAGCGCACTTCCCCATCCCGGCAGGGTGCCGGAATAGAGACTTCTCTCCCCCGAAATTTGTCTTCCATGGTGGCGGTGCTGCGGAACTGTTCTAGGAAAAACAATAATTCCCCTAGGATTTTCCATCCCGGGGCTTTATATAGGCGAAGGGGCGTCGTCAGGGGGCTGCCAGGGCACCCTCACACATAGGGGGCGCGGCCAGGGCCAGGGCCGTGCCGTCCTGGTGTGTGGGGCCCTCGTGGCCCCACTCCGCCTCCTCTTCGGTTCTCTGGAAGGTTCGGTGAATTCCTAGGTGACTGGCTTTGGTTTCATCCAATTCTGAGAATATTTCATGTGTAACTTTTCTAAAACACAAAAACAGCAGAAAACAGGGAATTGGCACTGTGGCAACTTGTTAATAGGTTAGTTCCGTAAAATGCATAAAAGTGCCACGAAGTGTAACGAAACACTAAGCAAATGGTGTAGAAACAAGCATGGAGCATCAAAAATTATGGATACGTTTGAGACGTATCAGCATCCCCAAGATTAACTCCTGCTCATCCTCGAGTAGGTAAGTGATAACAAAAGAAATAATTTTTGAGGTGACATGCACCATCATAGTCTTGATCATCGAGTTAAAGCATTGAGTGCTGAGATCAAAGAACTTAAAACATGGGTATGAAAGACATAATCTTGATAATAGAAACCTAGCAACCATGTTATAACATGAAAAGAAACACAAACGAAAGATGATGAATAATGAAACAATGGAAGTTAAACTTGTGTTCAAATCATAAGGAAAAACATATAAATGGTTTTCAGCTTGTCCTTCATGGAGAGCAAAACATAAATGCATAGGACACCTTCAAGTTTAAGAGGGCAACTAGATACAAATAATTTAAGAACAAGTGAAACCAACAATATGAATCAATCAATGAAAACTTTGGGATAATGCACATTATACTCAGAATGACAACTATGCTCTCTTAATGGTGCATAAAGATAGAAGGTGGTGTCTCAACATAAAAGTAAAAGAAGGGCCCTTCGTGGAGGGAAGCAGTGATTGCAAGTTTTATAAACCTTCAAAAATTATGGTACTTACCGGCTTTGAGCTCTCATTGCCCCCATCATAAGCATCTTGAATGGTTAAAGTTAATGCGGGAACACTTATGCTGCATATGCTTGACAAATGATAAGTTGAAAACCTCGTGTCCCGTGAATACGAGTACCCAAACCTCATGCTACTTTACTTAGAGTCCCAAGCAAGCTCTTGTCATTGTAAGTATACACGTATCACCGAGAACCACCAATGGGGTACCTCCGTGTCCGATGACATGGAACAAGCCCACATCAAAATGACAGGACAAGCAGACAATGAACACCTCGACATCTCTTTTATTTACCATTTGTATAGCTTTTTATTTTGAGATGTGTCGTCGAATATCCACTATGGGCATGCTGCAAATATCCCCCATGAATTATGCATGGCTTAGACTGGCGGCCCAGGCGTTTCCCTAACACATATACAAACTCCATGATCCCGCAAGATTCCCAATTCATTTCACACCGCGAGTATCCATAAACAAAAGATCACGATATCAACTCAAATAAGAAGTGCAATGTTGAAAGCTTGCCCCATGATGGCATGGCTAGGCTAATTCCCAACTTACAACTAGCAAGCATAACAACTCAACATAAGAGACCCCAATGTCAAATTTTAAAGCGAGAAAAGTAAAGTGTGCCATCCGGTTCGTGAGAGCTTTACTGACCAACTTTCGCATAACACCAAAAAGAGTTTAATTTGAAGGATAGATAAAAGCAAGTCAAATGTACTTTGGGATAGCAAATTGCTAATAGGTATGTACGGTGGACACTTTGGCAAACTTGGTTTTTAGGAGTTGGATGCACGAGTAGAGCTCATACTCAGTTTAGAACGAAGGCTAGCAAAAGACTGGGAGCGACCAACTAAGAGAGCAATAATGGCCATAATCATGCAAAGCGACATGAAAAGAAGCATAAGATGGCATCAAAAGTCAAAAACTAAATGATCATAGAGGCTATTGGCGACTTTGTATGAGTCTAACATGCGTGAGCATGTGCCAAGTCAATCCAAATAAAGCATCAAAGGAGAAAACCAAGTAAATGCTTCCATATAATAAAAACAACGCATGATTTTTTCAAAGGCTCATTAAGCAATCTTAGTCGTTTGAGACAAGTCATGCTATTGCAAAAATCACTAAGCATACTATCAAAACGACATCAAACATGACATGCAAAAGTCTAAGCCGCAGTCTAAACAAGCTCCTTTTTGTACCACTTTTTTGCATGAAACTTTTCTCTTTTCCAACACCATTCAAACCTTTTTGAGAAAACTCTTTTGATAAAAGACAACATATACCAGAGTTCAAAATACACCTTGATGCAAAGATAAAACAAGATCTGAACAAAAACCAAGGCGAAAAACAAAAGCTAAACGCAGTAGCAGAAAAAGAGAACACTCGTTGAAACGATAAGAGTGAAAAACGGAGTGTTCTTGGCAAATGAAAAACGGAGCATGTCTCTCTCCAAACACATGATGTGATCCAAACATTTATTGCAGCAAACAAAGCAAAAGAAAACAGAAAACAAAAGCAACTGACGCTCCAAGAAAAATGCATAGTACATGAAGCAATAAAGATATAGTGTCTTGAAAGGTGACCTGATTTTTGCCGATGAAGAAGGGGTGCCTCGGGGGCATCCCCAAGCTTTGACGCTTGTACCTCTTGGATATTTCTTGGGGGTTGTATGGGCATCCCCAAGCTTGAGCTTTTATCCATTCTTCATCTCATCTCATCATTCTCCAATCCCTACACTTGAAAACTTCCTTCATACAAAACTAAACACAATTCTATTAGCAACATGAGTGTAAGCATAGTAATGAATCAACCCTTTTTGCTTCAGGTTTCAACTCAAAACCACAACATATAAAGTATATAATACTGTAGCAACTTCCCCAAAAGTTCCGTGATCAAAAGAACTAAAAAAGAAAGCGATAAAGCGGCAAACACAAATATTGGCAGAAATCTGTCAAAACAGAACTGCTGATAAAGGTCAATTTTTTAGAGGTTTTTTTGTTGCTCAAATTAAAAAGTGTTCAACTAATTAAAGTTTGGATATAACCTGGGGCATATGTACAAGAAATCTCAGGTCCAAAAGATATACAGGGAATTTTCACGAATTTTTACGGTGCAGCACCGAAAACTGTTTTAGGACAGCAACATCCCCAAATCTTACCTTACTCAAATTAGAGGCTTCTCTTGGCACAACAGCGAAATAAAAAGGATAAGGAGCACTATTACAGTAGTAATAACTTCCAAAACTCAAATAAAATAAAAAGTACTGAAAATAAAATAATGGGTTATCTCCCAAGAGTGCTTTTCTTTAACACCTTTGAGCTAGGCGCAGTAATTTGCAAAGATGCTCATGTAGGCGCCATAAAAGAGCTTAAGGCAAAGGCGCTATATAGGAACTTAAAGCAAAAGAGAGCATCAAAAAGACAATATGAAACACATTTAAATCTGAACCACTTCTTATGAAAAATAATCTTGTAAAGAGACAAGTCATGAAAGCGCAAAGCAAAAAGCATAGGAAGGCAAAACAAGTACAACTTCAAGAGTTGCAACATAAAGAGGGGAAACTCAATATTGTTGAGATCCATCAAACCATGTTTCCCTCTCTCATGATAACTTTCAATAGCATCATGAATAGAACTAACAATATAACTATCACATAAAGCATCCCTATCATGAGCCACATGCATAAAAGAATTAATACTCCCCACATGAACAATAGTAGTAGGAGCAGGTTCAACAGAATAATTATTCTCATCACCATCATCATCAAAAATAGGAGGCATATTGTGATCATAACTAATTTTCTCCTCAAAAGTAGGTGAACTGGAAATATTATACCCATCATCATAACCATCATAAACTAGAGGTTTAGTATTGTCACAAGCTAGAGAACAGCTATTTTGCAAAGCATATTCATCAAACATATCATCATAAGAAGGAACATGGATAGTACTAATGGTACAACAATTATTAACCTTAGAGTTGGTACCAAAAAGATTTTCAATATCAAAAGTAGAGTGCTTTTCCCAATCATGATCACTAACATAGGTAACAGGCATGAGAACATCATCCCAATCAGAATTATCATAATCTATAGCAGGATCATAACGCTTAGGGGAAGATACCGTGTCCTCTCGCCTCTTACTCCTCTTCTTCTTCTTCTTCTTCTTCATACTCTTCTTACTCTCTCTTTTAGGAGGGAGAGACTTGAAGGGCATCTTTTCCACATATTCTTTAGGAGGGAAAGGCATCTTCTCCACATAATCTGGTTTGCTGGCAGAAACAACAGAAGAAACTTTGGAGGATTCCTCCTCTCTATTAATAAGATCGAAACATCTATTAGTCCTATCATAGCTTGGCAAAACATCATGTTTTTTAAGATCTTGTAAGTATTTGCGAGGCAATCTTTAGCACAATAGAGACGACAACCACGAAGGATGCTATTAATATCAACATCTCTCATATCAACCAAAGAAATCTTTCTAGATATCTCTTCACAATTCAAAAACAAAGTAAGCTCATCATACTGATTGAAAGTAATCTTATCATCACAATACAAATCTGTGGTACTCACTCGATTAATTGGGCATTGAAAATTAAAGTGACCCTTTTTAGCGCAAAATTCACAAAGAAAAGGATAAAGTTCACAAACCTTTTCACCAAGCTCATCTAGATCCCTGAGTCATGTATTGGTTTCTTCATTCCCGTGGGTGATGCAATAATATTCCTTGTTGTGACTCTGTTCAAGAGGTCTATGTAATCCACAAAAATTAACATGCTTATAAGAAATAGGACTTTTAGAAGTTTGAGCATGTTTATTGCAATCATCAATAACAATATCACTTTCTATTCAAGTGTCCTTAAAAGGTTCATGATACACGTCCCCATTTCCTTTAGGAACATTCATATGGGAAGCAAAGGCTTTAAAGCAATCAACCATAATTTGAGGATCAAGACCATATTTAGCACTAAGCTCTTGAAAATTAGCAGTTTCAGTGAAAGACTTAATGCAATTAAACTCGTAATTCATACCTGATCCTTTACCTTTGTCGCTATCCCAACCTTCAATATTGTTTTGAATTGTTTCAAGCAGACCCCACTTGGTGTCGACATCCTTGCTTGTGAAAGACCCATCAAAGCATGTATCTAGATAGTCCTTGTAATATCCTGAAAGCCTTGCATAAAAATTATTAATAACAATATTACGGGGAAGATCATGAATAGGACATTTATGCATTAGTAACTTCAATCTTCCCCATGCTTGGGCAATGCTTTCTCCCTCATGCGGATGGAAATTATAAATGTAATTCCTATCTTTATAAACCTCACTAGAAGGATAGAATTTAGAATAAAAGAGAGGTACAATTTCCTCTCACTCAACCGGTCGGCCATCCTTCAGTGCTTTATACCATTCTGCAGCTCTGTCGTTCAGTGATAAAGAAAATAGCTTCCTCTTAACTTGGTTCATTGAAATACCTGCACACTGGAACAACTCACATAATTCATGTATAAAGAGCAAATGATCACCGGGATGGACAGTTTCATCTCCTAAATAGTAGTTATTCATAGCACGATCAACAATTTTCATAGGTATTTTAAAAGGATGAGGAGCACAAGCATCATTAGAAACATCACATATGGGAGATAAAATATCATCAGGGCAAACTTTCTCCACTAAAGCTGGGAAACTAAAAATATCATGCTTAACAAAACCAGCTTCCCCAAGCTTAGACTTTTCCATAGCATTAGCAATAACGGGATTCAAAGCATTCGTACCAATAACATTGCTATGCAAAATAACCTCCAAAGGTTTTTCAATTTTCTCTTCAAATCTAAACTCAGAAAAAAGACTAAAGAACTCTTTATTTTCCATTAAGCCCAACTAGTGAAAATAAAAAAATAAAACAAAAGATACAATTGTAGAATCTAAAGGAAATAACTCCGAGCACTCACACAGGAGGATGCGAGTACCTTTTACCTTACCTCCCTGGCAACGGCGCCAGAAAATAGCTTGATGTCTACACACGCTTCTGTTCTTGAAGATAGTGTTGGGCCTCCAAGTGCAGAGGTTTGTAGGGCAGCAGCAAGTTTCCCTTAAGTGGATCACCCAAGGTTTATCGAACTCAGGGAGGAAGAGGTCAAAGCTATCCCTCTCAAACAACCCTGCAATTACGATACAGAAAGTCTCTTGTGTCCCCAACACACCCAATACACTTGTCAGATGTATAGGTGCACTAGTTTGGCAATGAGATAGTGAAATACAAGTAGTAGTGATGATTATAAGTAGTAAAGGTAATCTGAAATAAATATCGCTGCAAGCAAACATGTAACAAAACTGAATGTAAACAGTGTGCAAAGCTTGGAAACAAGGCCTAGGGATCATACTTTCACTAGTGGATACACTCTCAACAAATATAACATAATTGAACCAATAGATACTATCATCAATATGCAACTGTAATATCCCAGCATTTAGGACCAAACGAAGGGTAGACCTAGGACTATTGTGCATTCATGCATCTAAAAACCTGAGTAAATTTTTCGCAAATTCAAAAACCTGAGAGAGCAAAGCTCCTTTCTAATCACCTTTAGATCTAGGGGTTATTAGAATGCTATGGGTTTTTTTATGATCTCTTGATGTTGTTATTTAAGTAAATTAGGAAGTTAAATTTGATTGTTGAATAACTTCAAAATTGAATTTTTAATCATTAATAAATAAATAACTCAATTATGTATTGAGTTGGATAAAAGAAATGGAATTAAAAAATAAAACAAACTGAAATGTTACTTTATTGATATTAAACATTTATACATTGTCTTTACATCTTTGAAAACTGAAAAGAAGATTACAACAGTAAAGAAAATGAAAAGAAACCTAATTCTAAACTATCTATAATAGTCTTCATGAATTCCATCTTCTAAGTCTTCTTAATCTGCAACCTGCAAAACAAAGCAAATAAACAAAATAAAATAGATTAAGTGTTAGAGTATATTACTCTCAGACTTTGGCAAATACTTTGCCATTGCATCATTGAGTTTTTAATGACCAAGTGAAGCATCTGTTCTTTTAAATCACTGGGGATACAAAGCACTAGAGTGCATAGCGGTTTCACAGCACGGCCAGGGGTGGATGAGATCAAGCTGAGTGAAATATACAAGCACACAGCTCACAAGTAGCTTAGTCACAGAACTGGGGAGCTGGAGCTGGCAGCACCACAGCTGCTGGCAAAACCAGCAGTTGACTAGATGAGCTTCACCAGGAGAAGCAGCTCTCATTCGACCAGCAGAGAAGTAACACCAAGACTAGTACAAGTTCTTGCACAACACCACTCAAACACAAGAAAACATCCAGCAAAACCATGATGATGGATTGAAGCTCAAGACCAAGCCCAGGAGGACAAGGACAAGTAATCAGCAGCAAGTCCAGGAGGAGAAGGACAAGCCCAGGAGTTGAACTAGGAGGAGAAGGCAAGCAAGGAGCAAGCCAACACCACCAGCAAGCAACAACAACAGATAACAACACTTTTGCTGCACAACTTCAGGCACAGGTAGAATTGATCACCTCACAGCACCACACTGTTAGAGCATGTTCAAGTATATGAAACATGTAAGAAAAGCCCTCAGTTTGGCAAAGTGTTGCTTTGCCAAGCTCATCATAGGGAATCAAGTTAAAGCCAAATATACTTACACCAGGGTAAAAACCTCAGCATACACTTCATTGGCAGACTTAGTTTAGTAACAGAAGCAACAAGCTATTAACCATGTTGTGCTGGGCACATAACCAACTGGTTATGCACCTCAGACACACAACAGGATTAGATTCAGCATCACATCTTAAAACCCTGGATTTGTTTCCAAGCAAGTCATTGCATTTAGATAGAAAAGTCTCAGACCAACATCATAGGCTAGGGATTTAGGTAAGTTTCACCATTCCAATTAGCTTTCCAACATTGGTTGTTGGGCACATGATCCACAGATCATGCACCTCAACACAACCAGCAGACCAATTGATAGATAGAGCAATGTGAAGCATCACAAATCATTTTCCTAGCTACAACATCTAGGAATCATAATTTTTGCTCAAGTAAATTCATCACTGAATCTTGCAACACAGTAAGACTCACAATCACATGTTTATCATGGTTAAACAAGTGACAGAAGCAAACACAGCAGCATATCCATCACAGGACCAGGCACAATAGTTGACTGAATCTAGGAATTCAGTTAGACACCATCAACATTGTGATATCATAAATCACAGGAGTGGAACCTAGCACACCATGATACAGAAGCTAACTGAAAGATTGCAACATGGCAAGTTTCAGAGCAACATCTCTGTCAAACACATACACTGACAGAAGTTTGAACAAAGCAAGATCATTACAGATCAAGATATATAGCACTGAACAGAAACCACTAAATCAAGCTAGCAACAGCTAACAGCATCACAGAGCAAGGTCTGTGAGCCTGGCTCACTGATCTTGACCAGTTGGTCAGAAACCATGGCCAGCGAGAGAAGAAGAAGATTAGAGAGGGGAGAATCACACTTACCGTCGCCCAGGTGCTTGTCTGGATGGCATGGCAGGGCAGTGCCTGCGCGGCCAGCCAGAGGCTGCCTGAGGATGACTTCACTGAGAACGCACTGGGAGCACCACACCACGACGCTTCTACCAGCGAGTACTCGTGCATCACAAGCACTAGAGGTTGCTCAGCAAGCTCAGAAGAGAAGGCTCGGAGAGGCACCTGATCGGAGTTGTTCGATGGCGGCGGATACCAAGGGGGAAACCACCCAAATCTCCCAAGAGAGGAAGTTCTCGTAGATTCCAACTGGGGGAGTTGGAAGAGGGAGTTGAGGTGACCATTTTGCCCAAGAATCGGCGGTGAAGACCACCGGAGATGGCTGGAGTGACCGGGCGACGGCGGCGGCGATCTAGGTTTTTCCAGAGAGCTCGAGGAGGAGCAGGGAGAGAGTGAGGGGCTGGGCTGGGTCGGTTGACCGACCCAGACCTGAGCTGGTCTGGTTTAACTGAGCTAGGTGGGCCGGTTGGGTCAAATGGGCCAAGGCCCATTTCTTAAACCAAATTTCAATTTCAAATTTAAATGATATTTTCTTTTGAATTAATTCAAATTCAAAATTAAAATAACATGGATTCATTTAATATTATAAAATAACTTCCTATTCTTTAATGAAATAAATATCTGAATAATATCATGTTTCTTATTCATTTCTCAAATCAAATTTTAAAATCTTTTAACTTCTAGTTTCCAAAAATCCTAATTGTTATTAATTATAATAAAGTTAAGTTTCTTCTTTACTAATTAACCCTTTTCTTTTCAAATAACTTCAACATAAGTTTTATAACTTAAAATTTGATTTCAAACCTTAATCACTTGTTTTAATACATAATTAGGGTAAAACACACAAGTAGTACTTGGTGTTCTATTAAAACACTTTAACCCTACCAAGTCTTGGGTAAAATACACAAATAAGAAAACAAAGACAAATAATCACAATGCATTGCATATCATTGCACATAGCATCCATTTGCTTCTTTAAAAATTGTCCTTACTGGGCAATGATTGAATTCTTGTAGAACAAGGAGATCAGGAGAATCGCCAAGTGACAAGGGTATAGCTAATAGAGCCCGCTAGTTGAGTACCCCTGAGGCCCGTTAAGCTAGGCCCAATTGTAATGATAGTCGAGATATGAGTTCTTACTGTATGTCGATATTGTAATATGTATCGGACCCTACCCGATCCTCAAGATCTGGCCACCTATATATAGGGGCCAGGAGGGGACGGTGTAGGCCAGATTAAAAGCAAGCCAGGTTCAACACCCAAGTTTACTTTTGATATACACCTATTTCGACTAACCTTACCTTCGAGTTCATCCGACGCCCTATCTCCTCAATCCTAAGTCCTTCATCTAGGACATTTGTCGAGTTAACCCTCATCAATTGGTGCCGACTGTGGGGACTCTGGGTGTTGGAAGCATGAATTCGATGGCTTTTTCACTTTTAGCCAACAGTAGTGCAGAAGTCGACAAAAATCAAGAGATGGAGTTGACAATCGGAAGTTTAAGCATCTTCATCGGGCCATCAGGTTCATATCGCCTTTCAGATCCGATGAAACAAGATCCATTGGCAAGCGAGCCCGAAACAGTAGCAACAATGGAATATTCTGAAGGGTCTTCCAGCGAGGTAAACTCGCCGGTCAGCTTAGGAGAAGTGCAAAAAGGAAAAATCGCAGAAGACGACGAAGCAATGGAAAATTTTGACGTCAAGGTCCAACTCAAAGATCTCATGATCTGCCTCGATGATATCTCAGACAAGTCAACAGATACATGGAAGACAGGGTTAGAGCTTTCTGAAGATGGTAACTCGATCTTCTCAAGCTTCGATAGCAATATCGGCAAACAATGCCAGGTGCTCGCCATTGTAGGAGACAATTCAGAAGAATTCATCGAAAACAACAATCCAGTGCTAAACCCAACAAATATCGATAGAGGAGAAAATCATCTAGCAGAAGGGCAAACAACAGAATCCCTCACAACAAGGGAAAAAATTCGACTATCAGCCGACGAATGGAGAATAATAAGGGAATCTGTGGAAAACGGCACATCAATACCATCCAATTCCAGCAAGGACATGCTCCTGGGGTATCACTATGCCCTAAGGCAGCAGGCAAAGCAATTAGCAAAGGACCAAATAGAGATACAGAAAAGGAAAGATTCAGCCATCGCAGCCAGCAACGCCGCTCGTAGAGCACGAAGCGATGTGTCACATACTAACGCAAGAAGGAATCGTCGACATGGTTCAAGGTACGAAAACCTCGAGTACTCGGAAAAGCAAAGCATCTCCAAAAACCTCGACTCGTCCTTCCTATCGGTCGACGAGTAGGGGAACATCGTACCAAAAACCCCTAAAGCAGCATTAGTGGCAGCACAAGCATAGCTGCTTACAACTCGACCAAGCCCAGGGGATCCTAGGGAATATATGCATAGAGCAGCATTGAATGGACTAAACATGGCGGGCCACAAGCTATCAGCAAAAGGAGAAGAAGCATATCACCACAAGGAAGCACACAAGCCAAGATCACCTCGCCGTCACAATATTCCTCGGCACAGAAATAGTAATCAACTATCTCGATCACCATCACCAAAACAACATGGAGGAACCCGAAGATCTCGATCTCCAAACGGAAAGCGCGACTATGAAGATGATGAAAAGGAGATGGGAGCATCGTGCTTTACCCACAGGGTTCGCACTACACCAGTACCCAAGGGATTCAAATTACCTCATGATCAACAAAAGTATGATGGATCACGGGAACCACAATCATGGCTCTCAGACTATCTGCAAGCAGTACAAATATTGGGAGGAACTAAAGAAACAACAATGCAAAGTTTGTAGCTACACCTCATCGGCGCAGCAAGGTCATGGTTGAGCAAACTAGAGAAAGAAACTATTGGAAGCTGGGAAGACCTCACAAAGCAATTCACAAGCAACTTCAGGTCGACATACAAGCGGCCAGCATCAATAGAAGAAGTCAAAGTGTGTGTGCAACAATGTGACGAAACGTTACGGGCATACATCCAAAGATGGAGTCTTATCAAAAATTTAGCAGTTGAAGTTTCAGACGAAAGAGCAATAGAAGCGTTCATAATTGGATCAAGGCGAAGAGACCTAGTCGAAGAGATGGGCAGAATTAAGCCAAAAACAGTGTCAGACCTCATGGACGTAGCAAACTGATTTGCAGATGGAGAAGACGCATGCAACAACAAGCGGATGCGATCCCCAGAGGACGACAGAAGAAACAGATATGGAAGCCAAAGAAGACGGTCCCGCAATTACGACAACTATGGCTCCCATAGCCAAGTAGCCGTGGGATATAAAGACAACAGCTACCAAGGGAGTGATCGTAGAAGCTCGTGATATCGAAGCTATGGAAAAGAAGACTATAAAAAGTTTCCCGCAAGAGAATCCAGAGAGTATAACCCATCGCCAGAAGACATGCTCAATGGACCTTGTCATATACACTCAGCGTTCGTCGGTGGAAAGCGAGTATCCAGGCATGCAATGAAAGATTGCACAACATTCTTGAAGCTACAAGAGGCAGCATTAAACAAGCAAACCAAAGCAAGGCGACAAGGATACGAGGGAAGCAAGAAACCTCCCACAAATCAGCAAGGGAACAATGGAGCTCCTCAAGGACAAGACCAGCCAAACCAAGGACACGATGATGACGAAGGGTACGTTCCATCTAAGGGACACATCACAGCAATGATACAACCTATGCCCAAGTTGAACAAAGAGGAAAAGAGTATTACTCGACAAGTCATGCTAGCAGTCACTTCACCTCCAGCTACAACAGAATATCTACACTGGTCAGAACAACCAATCGAGTTCAACATGGAAGATCACCCTATAACAGTACCTCGGCTGGGAAACGCGCCCTTGGTACTCAAAGCTCAAATCGGTGCATACGATGTCGACATAATATTCATGGATGCAGGAAGCAGGATTAATTTGATATACGCAAAAATGCTCAGAGCAATGCATATATCACTAGAGTTCTTGAAGCCAACAGACTGTTCCTTCCATGGAATCGTACCAGGAAGTGCCAATTATCCACTAGGGTAGATAGCACTCAACATTTGCTTCGGCAACCGACAAAACTACAGAAGAGAAAAGCTAGACTTCGAGGTCATGGACTGGCCATCTCAGTATCATGCGATCCTCGGGCGACCCGCGTTTTTGTGGTTCATAGAAGTGCCTCACTATACGTATCTAGTACTCAAAATGCCAGGACCAAAGGGAATAATCATAGTAAAGGGAATCTTTGAAGTCTCAGATCTCTGTGACAAGGAGTTCCACAAGATGGCGCAAAACTTTGGCATGATAGCAAACTATACAGAGAAGATGAAAAGCACGACTACGGAAGGCGTCAAGCTACTCGAAGGACGCACCACGGAGCCAGAGATGAAGAAACCATGAGTAGAAGCATCAGGAGAAGACAAAGTTACAGAAGAAGAAGAAGAAGAAGAGAAGACCACGACAGCATAAGCATCAAGAACAAAAAAAACTAGAGTAGAAGAATAAGGCTGTAAAAGCCATGAGTTATACCAGGGGCAATGCCCTCTAGATCCAGAACACAGGTCATAGGCCGGATCTCTTGGGTCACCCCATGTATCTTACATTACAAATATAATAAAGACAAAACGTTCCTCATATTCGAGTCTACGAGTCTTTCAAAGGGAAAATGCGGCAAACACATGAATCATACAAAAACGCTTTGAGAACAAATTTCAGACATAAAGTCACGAAATAAGAAACTCTCGCATTCCACATATACACAAGTATTACAAAAGCGGGTTATCAGAATCATCTACACCTAAAGGATCTAAATAGTGATACTCGCGGAAAAATGCGGCATCCGCTTGCAGCAACCTTGCTATAAGCCTTCGAGCAGGTTGCAACATATTCTCCATATGTACTCGCAGACTAGCTCCACCTGGAGCCAAACTCAGGGACATAGAGTTATAATTGAGTCTTGGCTGCCACTTGTGTATCCACCCAAGAGCAAAATTGGCACCTGCCACTAAGTTCAGTTCTATCAATCGATGAATTCGATGGCTGGATCTAAAAGTATCGAGAAGCAGTGGGAAAGTTACAGGCAGAGGATTGCGAGGAAGCATAACAGAGTGCATAGTTATGAGAGCTCTTCTGTAGCCATCAACTGACTCGCTAATATGCTGGGCGTGATCCTGAAGCAATACAATAGCACTCCGGCGCCGAGGATCAGACCACAAAGTCTCCACACCCACTGACATTTTTTCTAGAGCTGCATTTCGCTCGGTAACCTGACGGTCTTCAGCAGCGAAATCCAAACAAGTACCTATGATGGCAAAGGATATCACAAAAACAGCAGTGGAGCAAAAAGGGAAAAAGATAAGTCGAAAAGAAGCTTACATCGCAACATCTCGCAGGCAGACTCGATGATGCCAAGGACAAAAGAGTTGCATTCCTCATGATGCACAATCCTCGCCATCAAGCTAGACACCTTATCATCAAGAATGGATATTTGCTTTGTCAAACCACAAGCTTTGCTAGCTTTGCCCACAGCCATCTGTGCTTGGCGTTTGGCCAAAGTCAAGCGAGCCTCCAGGTCAGAAATCCTTGAAGAATACTCCGCGCATTGGCTGCATCGGCGAGGAGGCGACGAAATCTTAGAACCAAATGTGCGGGCAGAGGAAGGAGCATGGTCGCGACTCAAAGGATCATTGATGTGCATAGACTAGAAGTCAAAGGAAAAGAAAGGAGAAACATTTCAGAAAGCTAGCACAACATATCATAGAAAAGTAACATATTTACATAAGTGCAAACCCTTTGACTAAGGTTCTCGGGTCGCACGCGACTAAAGGTTTTTTACATCTAAAGCAGAAATTGAAAACTACAGACAAGTCGAGTCTATGCCACCTCAGCATTTGGCTCCATGGCAGAAGAAGGCATGGCAAATTCCTCGCCAACAGTTGACGGAGGCGCAGGTTCTTTCGCCACTAGAGGTGGCGCAGTAGATGTCGCGGAGGCCGCCGAAGGAGAAATAATTGACGCCAGTGCGGGTGCCAACTTCTTCGCCTTCTCGAAGAAAGCCTTCAACTCAGCGCGGGTGCGGCCATGAGGAGAGCTCACCTTCTCCCAGTCGAAATCCACACCATGTGCATAAGAAAGTGCAATAGCACCCTCATCACCACGTTTTAGAGAAAGCCCCTTCAGCTGGAGGATGGGGCCTTCAGTTGTATCAAAGGCTTTGGCAAGTTTACCCAAGTTATCTTTTGGAACCTCCGCCTTCTTCTTCGGCCACAACCCGACGAACATCCGCATCAGAACGTAGCTCACCAACTCAAAGATCTCCTGGATAGATATCCAGTTCACTTCGAGTAGGTTAACCGCGGTCATCAGAGGATCATCGCCCGGTTGCAAAGTCGACGAAGACACCCTAGTAAATCCTGCACAGCAAAGGAAACAAGGAAAAAGAAGGAAAGGAAAATATTAGTAAGTGCAAGAACGCAACAGAAGTTGAAGAAGAGGACAAGGCGAGTACTTACCTCCAGTAGCAGCAGACATCGTACGAAGATGCTCTGTCACAGCTTGCTCTCGCTGAGAATGCTCCTTGTTGGCATTGGCCAAAGCCTTCTCAATTTTCTTCGCCTTAGCCAGCGCTGACTTCTACGATTTCTCAGCGCTTGCCTTGGCGGCGGTCGCAACATCATAGGCCTTCCGTGAAGCGCTGAGCTCAGCTTCCAGCGATGCAATACGGGCATTGGCCGATGCTAGAGCAGCTGCAGTCCAACAAAAGAAAGAAAGGCAGTCAAATAAACAACAAGAGATAAGCATAGAGGAAAAGTAAAGACAGGATGTTGAGTGTACCTTCAGAAGCTTTCGCAACCTTTAGGTACTCAGCACATTCAGTGCCCAAGGCGACAAATTTCTTCAGTAAAGCCTGGGAAGAAAGACGCGTAAGAGCATAGTTTACGAAAGGAAAACAAGTCAAAGACATCCACTCACATCATGAGGGGAAACCACAGATTCATGGGCTTCAAGAGCAATGTCGGTTTCCTTGGCCTTTTTCGAGCTCTTAAGGCTTCGGGTCATAGGAATCTTCTTGACAGAAGCCCTGGTGACCCTAGGTGCAGTTTCTTGCTCAACAGGCTCATCAGCAGTTATAGGCGGAGTCGAAGGAGCAGCCATAGTATCTTTTGGCGGCTCCTCGTCGTCACTACAAGAAGAGAACAAGTTATGTATAACACGATAGAAAGAAGGCAAGTACGGTGCAATTGCAGAACTTGAAGAAACACTTATGATGCCAGAAGGTCAAAGTATTCAATATCTTCTTCAACCACAGGGGCTTTATCAGCCGCTGTTCTCTGCAGAGAGGAACTCAAAGAAGAAAAGTCATCGACACGCTTCCTCCTCTTGTCCACACCAGTGTCTTCAAAGAGTGCAGGAGGAGGCGATGTCGTCGAACTGGTGTCTTCTTCTGATTCTTCGGCATCATCTCTATCCTGATTTTCTTTAGCCTCGGGGGCTTCAGATATAGAAGAGGCCAGATCAGCCGGAAGGGGCCCTGCCTCAGGAAGAGGAGGGCGCGAAACAAGGAATAAGTGGTCCTGCAGATGAACAAGTCAGCAAAGTAATAGATGCAAAGAGAAAGATAGCCCAAACTAAATGAATTTGACAATAAGTGTACAAAAGCAAACAGATATATACCTCGGGTAAGGGATGCACAGAGTCGAAATAACCAGCAGCCAATTCAGCAACTGCATGGTCCTTGGTGAGCTTGGTGTGGCCCCTGACTCGTTTGTCAACATCTTGCTTCACTATCAGATCTTCAGAGATGCGAGCAGGATCCTCCAAGCCAGAGTAGCTCCAAAGCTTGGTAAGGCGATGTTGCAGGGGTTGAACTCGACGTTGCACGAAGAACGCCATGAGTTGAATACCCGACAATGCGCCTCCTTTGCCTCCTTCCAGAGCTTGAATGCGAGATAGTAGAGGAGCAATCTGTTCCATTTCCGCATCTGAGGGAAGCGAATCCCATGATGCCAATTTCTTCAGTTCCTTGGAGGCATCGAAGGGGGCTAGACCATATTCGTCTTCAGGGGAGGCCTTGCGGTCTTTGATGTAGAACCATTTTGTCCTCCACCCCTGGACAGATGCAGCCATGGAAAACTCGAGATATTGCGCCACGGGGCGCACAGAGACAACGGCTCCGCCCAGTTCAGATTTTCTGGACAAAGCAACGTTGGGGCGGAGCCGGAAGATTGACCTTCAAAGAAGAAAATGGGGCTCAATGCCCAGGAATGACTCACAAAGAGTCACAAAACAAGCGATATGGAGGATGGAGTTAGGTGTAAGCTGGTGAAGTTGCACACCATAAATGAAGAGAAGCCCACGAAGAAACTCGTGGGCATGAAGAGAAAGGCCGCGGAGGAGGAAGGCAAGGAACATTACCCGATAACCGCTCGGGGGCTGCGGGATCTGCTCAGTGCTGGGGAACTTAATGGAATCGCTGCTGGAGATGAGGCCGTCCATCCTGGCCTTCTCCACCTCCTTCTGCGCGATGGCAGAGCGCACCCAGCTAGTCGTGGAGGTTGTCTTGGCCATGGTGTTCTTGGACGCAAGGTGCTTCATGCGCATCTACTAATCTGCGCCTGGGGGCTACACACGAGAGAAGGAGGAAGCAAAGATCGACAATGGCGGCGGTGGCGGAGAGAAAGAGCTGGTAAACAGTACAAATCCCCCACTATCCCTTTATATACCTTCTCAGAGAAGGAACATGGGCTGAGACGTGGCGCAAGAAGCGGAAACGGCAGCCCATTAATGAGCAGAAAACTACAAAATTACCGCGCTGCCCATAAAATAGTTCGCGCTCACTCAGAGTGATGTATAGTCAAAATTGACCACTGACGTCACGAAGAAGGCGACATGAGAAAGGTCAAACTTGACAGGTGCATATATTCGACGAGCATTGACATATGTTGATTTCTGAATAAAGAATGACATCATAGAAGACATAAGGATGGCGCCGACAATGCAAAAATCAATCAATGAGACTATACCCGAAGAAGATTCGACTGTAGCCTTGGGGGCTACTGCCATCGGGAGTGCTAAACACGCACCCAACGAAAGTTATCACTAAACTATTTCGAGTTGAAGTATGATGATGGGTTACACTATATTTGAGCCTATACTCAAAAAAAGTTTTGTTCGACTATAGCCTCGGGGGCTACTCCCATCGGGAGCGCTGAGCGCGCACCCGACGATATTTATCAACAAAGCACTAGAGCATGTGAAATGAAGGAGTACGCGATGGAACATTGTTACTCCCATCGGGAGCAAGTTTTTATGGTTGTATAACCCAAATATTTTTAGTCAAAATTTGACTATGACATGAGATTCTTGAGTTGCATTATCGCAACAAAACTTGAATGCCGTGATTTATCACGAAGGTAAGACCCCAGGATCCAACCTGTGTGGCCTACTATACGCACATGGATGCACTCTGCTGGTATGTATCCGTGTCTACGACGTGAAGAAAATCCCGGTGGATGATTGCTAGATTGTTGGGAATCCTAAGATTAAGGTTTGATGAATATAGCAGCAGGTTTTTCCCTCAGTAAAGAAACCAAGGTTTAAGTCGGTCAGGAGAAAAGCAGACAATACGACTGAAGGTGATGCTTGCTAGTTTGCGACAGCTTCGGACAATTTATATATGGCGCCTCGTCCAAGCTTTGCTTGCTAGCTGCAACGCGGAACCTACACACAACACAACCAAATACTTCGTTCCCAACTTGCGATGAGGTTGTCAATCTCACCGGTTTGCTTGAAACAAAGGTTATGAGCGTATCGAGTGGAAAGTGATGATAGTATGCGAGTAAAGTAAACAGTGCGAGTAAAGTAAACAGGTGATAGCAATATGATGGAAATAGGACCAGGGTCCAAAGTTCACTAGTGGTGTCTCTCCATAAGATAAATAACACATGCTGGGTAAACAAATTACAGTTGGGCAATTCATAGAATAAAGATAAACGTGATATGTCAAGAAGATCACTATGAGATTTACTCTGGGCATTACAACAAAATTCATAGACTGCCATCCAACTGCATCTATGACTAATAATCCACTTGTGGCGAATCAATCCGAGAACTCCACAAGTATAAAGTTGCGAACAATAGATAATTGCATTAAGCAAAGTGTGTAATGTAAACAAAGCATATGCCCTTGAGCATATGAATGTTGTTTTCTCCCTAGTAGCAATAGCACATCTACAACCTTAGAGGTTTCTGTCACTCCCTCAGGTTAAATAGAGGCATGAACCCACTATCGAGCATAAATACCCCCTCTTGGAGTCACTAGCAACTACTCGGCCAAGATAGCTACTAACAACGGAGAGCATGCAAGATTATAAACAACATAGAGATAACAAAAGATAATATTCAGTACAACAACTCAATCATAACACCAATATTCATCGGATCCCAACAAACCAAACATGTAGAATTACATAACGGTGATCTCAATCATGTAGGGCAGCTCATGAGATCTAAACATGAAGCACATGGTGGAGAAGACAACCATCTAGCTACTGCTATGGACCCATAGTCCAAGGTAGACTACTCATTTATCACTCTGGAGGCAAGCACGGCGATGAAGAAGACCTCCGGTGGTGATTCCCCTCTCTGGTAGGGTGTCAGGAAGAGCTTCTGGACCCTCCCAATCTTTGGGTCGACGGCGGCGGCGGATCGCGATGTGTTCTAGAAAATTGATCGGGTACTTAGGTTTTTCCCGTCGGGGGGTCTTTGTAGGCGAAGGGGCGATGTCAGAGGTGGCCCCAGGCCTCCTCACACCATGGCGGCGCAGCCAGGGCCTGGGCCACGCCAGCCAGGTGTGAGGGGCCCTGGTGGCCCGTCTCCTTCTCTTCTTTAGATGACTGGAAGCTCCCGGACAAAATAAGACTTCAGGAACTTGTTTCGTCCAATTCCAAGAATATTTCCTGTGTATCACTTCTGAAACACAAAAACAGCAGAAAACAGGGAACTGGCACTGTGGCGACTTGTTAATAGGTTAGTTCTAGAAAATGCATAAAAGTGCCACGAAGTGTAACGAAACATTAGGCAAATGGTGTAAAAACAAGCACGGTGCATCAAAAATTATAGATACGTTGGAGACGTATCAAGCATCCCCAAGCTTAACTCCTGCTCGTCCTCGAGTAGGTAAGTGATAACAAAAGAATAATTTTTGAGGTGACATGCACCTACACAATCTTGATCATGTATGCAAGCATTTGTGAGATGGGATCATAAGAACTTAAAACATGGGCATGAAGATATAATCTTGACAATAAGAACTTAGCAACCATGTTGTAAACATGCAAATGAACACAAACAAAAGATCATGAAAATGAAACAATGAAAGTCAAACGTGTGTTCAAATCATAAGGAAAAATATACAAATGGTTTTCAGCTTGTCCTTCAAAGAGAGCTAAACATAAATGCATAAGACACCTTCAAGTTTAAGAGGGCGACTAGATACAAATAATTTAAGAACAAGTGAAACCAACAATATGAATCAATCAATGAACTTTGGGACAATGCATATTACACTAAGAATGACAACTATGCTCTCTTAATGGTGCATAAAGAAAGAAGGCGGTGACTCAACATAAAAGTAGAAGAAAGGCCCTTCGCAGAGGGAAGCAGTGATTGCAAGTTTTATAACCTTCAAAAATTATGGTACTTACCGGCTTTGAGCTCTCATTGCCCCCATCATAAGCATCTTGAATGGTTAAAGTTAATGTGAGAACAATTATGATGCATATGCTTGACAAATCATAAGTTGAAAACCTCGTGTCCCATGAATACGAGTACCCAAACCTCATGCTACTTTACTTAGAGTCCCAAGCAAGGCTCTTATCATTGTAAATATATGCATATCATTGAGAACCGCCAATGGGGTACCTCCGTGCCCGATGACATGGAACAAGCCCATATCAAAATGACAGGACAAGCAGACAATGAACACCTCGACATCTCTTTTATTTGCCATTTGTTTAGCTTTTTATTGTGAGATGCGTTGTCGAATGTTCACTATGGGTATGATGCAAATTTCCACCATGAATTATGCATGGCTTAGATTAGTGGCCCGGCGTTTCCCTAACACATATACAAACTCCATGATCCCCACAAGATTCCCAATTCATTTCACACCGCGGGCATCCATAAACAAAAGATCACGATATCAACTCAAATAAGAAGTGCAATGTTGAAAGCTTGCCCATGACTGCATGGCTGGGCTAGTCTCCAACTTACAACTTGCAAGCATAACAACTCAACATAAGAGACCACAATGTCAAATTTTTAAGAACAGGAAAAAGTAAAGTGTGCCTTCCGGTTCGTGAGAGCTTTACTGACCGAATTTCGCATAACACTGGTAAGAGTTTAATTTGAAGAGAAAATAAAAGCAAGTCAAATTTACTTGGAATAGCAAATTGCTAGTAGGTATGTATGGTGGACACTTTGGAGAACTTTGGCTTTTAGGAGTTGGATGCACGAGTAGAGCTCATACTCAGTACAAGGCGAGGGCTAGCAAAAGACTGGGAGCGACCAACTAAGAGAGCAATAATGGCCATAATCATGCAAAGCGACAAAGCGACATTAAAAGAAACATAAGATGGCATCAAAAGTCAAAAAAAATGATCATAGAGGCTATTGGCGACTTTATAAGAGTCTAACATGTGTGAGCATGCGCCAAGTCAACCCAAATAAAGCATCAAGGAGAAAACCAAAATAATGCTTCCATGCAATAAAAACAACGCATGATTTTTTCAAAGGCTCATTAAGCAATCTCAGTTATTTGAGACAAGTCATGCTATAGCAAAACCACTAAGCATACTATCAAAAAGACATCAAGCATGACATGAAAAAGCCAAAGCCGTAGTCTACACAAGCTCCTTCTTGTACCACTATTTTGCACAAAGCTTTTTCTCTTTTCCAACACCATTTGAAATTTTTATAAACACCTCTTTTGATGAAAACCAATAAAGATCAGAGGCGAAAATACACCTTGATGAAAAGATATAAGAAGGTCTGAATGCAAATCAAGGTGAAAACAAAAACCAAAAGTAGTAGCAGAAAAAGAAGAACACTCGATGAACGATAAGAGTGAAAACGGAGTGTTCTTTGCAAATGAAAACGAGTACATCTCCAAAGGAAATTTGTTGGGGTACAACCATTTATTACAGCAAACAAACGAAAATAACTAAGAAAACTAAAACAACTGACGCTCCCAGAAAAACACATAGTGCATGAAGCAATAAAAATATAGTGTTTTGAAAGGTGACCTGATTTTTGCCGTTGATGAAGGGGTGCCTCGGGGGCATCCCCAAGCTTTGACGCTTGTACTTCTTGGATATTTCTTGGGGTGATGCATGGGCATCCCCAAGCTTGAGCTTTTTTCCATTCTTCAACTCATCTCATCATTCTCCAATCCCTACACTTGAAAACTTCCTTCATACAAAACTAAACACAAATCTATTAGCAACATTAGTGCAAGCATAACATATAATCAACCTCTTTTTGCTTGAGGTTTCAACTCAAAACCACCACATATATAGCAAATACTACTGTAGCAACTTCCCCAAAAGTTCTGTGATCAAAAGAACTCAAAAGAAAGCGATAAAGTGGCAAACACAAATATTGATAGAAATCGGTCAAAACAGAACAGCTGACAAAGGCCGAATTTTTGAGGGGTTTTCTGTTGCTCAAATCAAAAAGTGTTCAACTAACAAAAGTTTGGATATAACCTGGGGCATATGCACAAGAAATCGCAGGTCCAAAATATATACAGAGAATTTATACAAATTTTTATGGTGCAGCACCAAAAATAGTTTCAGGACAGCAACATCCCCAAATCTTTACCTCACTCGAATTAGAGGCTTCTCTTGACACAAAAACAAAATAAACAAGATAAGGAGTGGTCATTACAGTAGTAATGACTTCCAAGACTCAAATAAAAGAAAAAGTACTGAAAATAAAATATTGTGTTATCTCCCAAGAGTGCTTTTCTTTAACGCCTTTGAGCTAGGCGCAGAAAATTGCGAATCAAGTAACAATGAAAGGGGATCAGGATCCACTATAGGAATAAATAAATGAATACTATCCAATTGAGGTTTTGAGTATCCCTTGTAATCATGCTTTGGTACACTATTTTCATCAAAAAGATTTTCAGGACAAATCCAACTAGTATTAGCTACCAAGGCATTATGAATTCCTACAAGCTTACAAGGTATTGGTAATCTAGAATCTTCGTTGGGTGTACCAACAATTTCAACTGGTGAGCCAAGCTTATTAAACTTCTTAAAAACTTTCCTAGCCTCAAATGCAACATCTCTAAATTCTATACGCAAAGTTTCCAAGATAAAAGCTTTCTTTTTGGGATCCTCAATTTCGTGAAGCTTAAGGAACATGTATTGCATGAAAGGATTAAGACTAGCAAACCTAGCTTCTAACATGTGAACTAAATAAGTAGAAGCAACTTCATAACTAGGAGTTAGCTCAACCAAAGATTTTTCCTCAACTTCCTTATACATACTAATATGATTAAAGAACTCCTCAATGTTACTTTTTCCAATAATTGAACCACTACCTACTGAGAGGTCCTCTAGAACATACTTAGGGAATAGCATAATGAACTAAAAGTAAAGAAATAATAACTACCAAGGATTCTAATTTTTTTGGTTTTTTGATATAAAACGATGCAGGTAAAATAAATAAAGTAAACCAAACAATAAAACAAAGTAAAGGATGTGTGTGCGAAAAACTCCCCTCGCAGAAGTCTTCTACTCTTCCGTGGCAACGGCGCCAGAAAAAGGCTTGATTGCTAGATTGTTGGGAACCCCAAGATTAAGGTTTGATGAATATAGCAGCAAGTTTTTCACTCAGTAAAGAAACCAAGGTTTAAGTCGGTCAGGAGAAAAGCAGACAATACGACTGAAGGTGATGCTTGCTAGTTTGCGACAGCTTCGGATAATTTATATATGGTGCCTCATCCAAGCTTTGCTTGCTAGCTGCAACGCGGAACCTGCACACAACACAACCAAGTACTTTGTTCCTAACTTGCGATGAGGTTGTCAATCTCACCGGTTTGCTTGAAACAAAGGTTATGAGCGTATCGAGTGGAAAGTGATGATAGTATGCGAGTAAAGTAAACAGTGCGAGTAAAGTAAACAGTGCGAGTAAAGTAAACAGGTGATAGCAATATGATGGAAATAGGACTGGGGTTCATAGTTCACTAGTGGTGTCTCTCCATAAGATAAATAACACATGCTGGGTAAACAAATTACAGTTGGGCAATTGATAGAATAAAGATAAACGTGATATGTTAAGAAGATCACTATGAGATTTACTCTGGGCATTACAACAAAATATATAGACCGCCATCCAACTGCATCTATGACTAATAATCCACTTGTGGCAAATCAATCCGAGAACTCCACAAGTATAAAGTTGCGAACAACAGATAATTGCATTAACAAAGTGTGTAATGTAAACAAAGCATATGCCCTTGAGCATATGAATGTTGTTTTCTCCCTAGTAGCAACAGCACATCTACAACCTTAGAGGTTTCTGTCACTCCCCCAGGTTAAATAGAGGCATAAACCCACTATCGAGCATAAATACCCCCTCTTGGAGTCACTAGCAACTACTCGGCCAAGATAGCTACTAACAACAAAGAGCATGCAAGATCATAAACAACATAGAGATAACAAAAGATAATATTTAGTACAGCAACTCAATCATAACACCAATATTCATCGGATCTCAACAAACCAAACATGCAGAATTACATAACGGTGATCTCAATCATGTAGGGCAGCTCATGAGATCTAAACATGAAGCACATGGTGGAGAAGACAACCATCTAGCTACTGCTATGGACCCATAGTCCAAGGTAGACTACTCACTCATCGCTCCGGAGGCAAGCATGGCGATGAAGAAGACCTCCGGTGGCGATTCCACTCTCCGACAGGGTGCGGGGAAGAGCTTCTAGACCCTCCCGATCTTCGGGTCAACGGCGGCGGCGGATCGCGATGTGTTCTAGAAAAGTGATCGGGTCCTTAGGTTTTTCCCGTCGGGGGGTCTTTATAGGCGAAGAGGCGATGTCAGAGGTGGAGCCAGGTGCCCTCACACCATGGCGGCGCGGCCAGGCCCTGGGCCACGCCAGCCTGGTGTGTGGGGCCCCTGTGGCCCCCCTCCTACTCTCCTTCGGATCTCTGGAAGCTCCCAGACAAAATAAGACTTCAGAAACTTGTTTCATCCAATTTCGAGAATATTTCCTGTGTATCACTTCTAAAACACAAAAACAGCAGAAAACAGGGAACTGGCACTGTGGCGACTTGTTAATATGTTAGTTCTGGAAAATACATAAAAGTGCCACGAAGTGTAACAAAACATTAGGCAAATGGTGTAAAAACAAGCATGGAGCATCAAAAATTATAGATACGTTGGAGACGTATTAGTGGACGCACTGGGTACCCTGAGAATCACTGGTATTCATTCTTTGTAAGTCCTAAATGCGGCAAAAGAGTGGGTTTGACCGGTATCCCGAATTCAAATCCAAGGGGATTGAATTTGAAGTAGGTGGCAAGTATCTGTTCTGGCAGTTAACTGACCTCTTGATCCGTCAGAGTTGTCAGGCTTGTTCATCAAAACCCCTTGCGAATATTATTATGAAAATAAGTCAAAAGACCAAGTTGAAGATTTGAAGATATGAAGAAGTCGAAGAGTTGATCAAGTCAAAGATTTAAAGATTAGAGATTCAACCCGAATCTGCAATTCTGGTAGAATCTCAGGGGCTACTGACAAGGGTATAGCTAATAGAGCCCGCTAGTTGAGTACCCCTAAGGCCCGTTAAGCTAGGCCCAATTGTAATGATAGTCGAGATATGAGTTCTTACCGTATGTCGATATTGTAATCTATATCGGACCCTACCCGATCCTTGAGACCTGGCCACCTATATATAGGGGCCAAGAGGGGACAGTGTAGGCCAGATTGAAAGCAAGCCAGGTTCAACACCCAAGTTTACTTTTGATATACACCTATTTTGACTAACCGTACCTTTGAGTTCATCCGACGCCCTATCTCCCTGATCCTAAGTCCTTCATCTAGGACATTTGTTGAGTTAACCCCCGTCACCAAGTATCTGACTCCATTACCTTTTAGTCTCAAGGCAAGTTTATCTTGCTCATATCTCTTGATTGCACTGGTTTTGAAACTTCTTGCAAAGTGTTGACTTCAAACTCTAACTTTTCAAAAGGGATGGAAAACTTATTTTCATAAGTAATATGACTAGTGGTTATCGACCAGTGGTGATAACCTAGGAGGGCTGGAAGGTGGAACCACGGTAAGATTATGGTGGTGGAGGTTCCACTTGTACGGGAAAGTTAACCTAGGATTAACTACCAATGCCACAGTTATTCTAGCGCCGTAAAAACCATGTCGTCCAAGAGACTTGGAATGGGACGGGAAAGTCAGCTATATCTTCTCTCGTTCGCATGTCAACGAACACTCAGCTACCATTCGCCGTATGTCTTGCGAGAATACGTGCACATGGGTGGGACCCCTTAGTGCCCACGGCCACTGGTGTCTATGATGGTCCGCAAGGGACGCCTAGGTACTTTATCGTTGGGGGTGAATATCAGGGGCACAACCTGCTTGCGTGAATTGGGTGGGCATGCGTTGTGCGGAGAAGGCCGTGATTGGCTTGGATCAATGACAGGGCCCCACACCATGGAAGTGTGGATGGGAATGTACGCCCGGTTGTGCAGCAAGGCTTTGATCTCTTCTGGAAGGACACACCTCTGCAGAGTGTAAAAAGATGTGACATGTTACCCCTTGTTCCGGGAAGGAGCTACGAACGCCGCAGGAAAGGTGCTCTCAAGGCACTAATACCTGTGTTGGCTGTTGGGCATAGTTTTCTAAAGTAAAAGCAATCTTTAAAGAAACCTTTGATGAATACTTGCATTAGCCTATGACTCTTTTGGGTCCATGGCTATAGATAGTGCATATCACACAACTTCTTTCTAAAGAAACTTGCTGGGTAACGCTCGTTACTCACCCCAATCTCTTAAACCCTTGCTAGACTGTGAAGAGCTCGATGAAGCAACATTGAATGCAATCGGAGGCCAGTAGGACATCTTATACGAGGAGCCAGATCTTTCTCGCGGAGTTGAAGGTGTGGATTACTTCATTCACTACAGAGCATCTTCCGACGAGGAATCAGAGTGAAGGAGTACTAACTAGTAGAATAGTATCGTAGCCGAGGAACCGAGCAACTGTAGAATAGGAATAAGTTGTTGAGTTCTTCTCTTGTTTAATTATTTGAAGCTTTCCAGTTGTTGTAAACACTAAGTACTTGAGGTGTTCTCTTATGGGGAGCATTTCGTTATCATCACGCTTTGGTTTGTATTAATATGAAGTTCAGTTTGTATTTGGGCCCGCAATGTTTCTGTTGTACCATTCTGAGGGATGTAATATTTGTGGAGGCTTATTCCGCAAGTGTTATATCAATGACTTGCATACTACAATATGCAGTGGTATGCTGGGTCACCACAGCTGGTATTAGAGCAATTGCTTTGACCTTAGGTTGGAAACCTAGTAAAGGGATAGAACCTGTAGGAGTCTAGTAGCAATGGTAAAGAGTTCTCTAAATCTATGATTGTTATTCACTTGGGAATAACATAGTCATATTTTTAGTGTTACAATTCTTTATTATGATGCATCATACTAATTCTATATCCTATTCTTGTAACAGCTATTATGGCATCGAGAATTCCAGCACGCACCATTTGGTCACAGAGGAAGACTCTGGAAGACTATGAGGGAACTCTGACCGAGCAGTTAGGATCACTACTACGGGCTTTTGGACTCAGCACCGACATTCCTGTTAAGACCTATACTTACAAGGATGACGGGACTGCGGTCAAGTACCATGTCGTGATCATGCTACCAGATGGATTAGCACCTAGTCTAGTTCAGCCTTCCAGAGAAGGAAGAGGAGAGACTGCAGCTTATCACGAGGTGGTAGTGCGAGCTATTGCGACTATCAGGGAGTACAGAGCGGTGGAGTTAGTAGGTACCACTTTTATTGCTATTCCTCATGACTCACTGATGGATGAGCCGGGAATGGATCATGATGTTCTGGTGAAGAAGAAGCCAAAGTTGGCAGCCAGACTTCTTGATAGGTATAGGAAGATGGTGGGATCACTGTATAATACCCACCAGGTCATTGTGGAGGACAAGGCGGAGATGCTTGATGACCTCACAGACACTACTAGGAGGCAGGAGCGAGCACAGATGACTAGGCAGGAGTCGGAGGGATCACACTTCTCACCGGTTGTGGGAACTCATAGTTACCCGACACAGCCTAGACCTTCCAGGTATTCACTCACTCTAGAGCCTATACATTACCCAGTTATTACTTCTAGTATGGAGGCGCAGCAGGGTCTCAAGGGGGTCTCGGAGTTCGAGCTTCCCATTGAGAACTCTGATGGGTGGAGGTTTGACTGGCTGGGAGATGGTCAGCAGTATACTAGCTCGTATGGAGGGACAGCTCATGCGGCAGGAGGAGGAGATGCCGTAGTCACTCCTGTTGTATCTGTTGAGGAGGAGGACACTATGGAGGTTCAGTTTGAGAGTTAGGAGCTGGTTGAGACACCTATGGAGCAGGATGCACCGTTTGATCACACCTACTGCACTGAGAGTGTGTGTTATGGAGAGGTGGAGCCTTTTCCTACTATGACTGCTCATGAGACCAGGGTGTACTTTGAGAGCTACCTTGGACTGAATGGACTAGTGTTGAGTGATACCTCTATGATGGACACGTCTGACTCAGACTATGTTCCAGGCGGTAGGCCATTCGTTCCAGAGATAGTGCGCCGGACTACACACCAGCACGGGTGAACTCCGGGCATGTACTACGAGCCATGAGATCGAAATGTGATGTTAAGACCAAGTCAGAAGCTTAGTTGTATCTGTGAATGCAGCTAGTGCTAGTAGTATGTTGTAATAATAAGAGAGACGGTAGAACTATCTAGTCTCGATCTATGAGTCTACTCCACGTGTGAGAGTACGTGTTGTAATAATGACTTTGTACCGGTTTGTATGTGTTGTATAATATGTACCTTGTATTCGGTTTTCTTGCGATCTTCCATTTGGAGTTGGATTTCTGTCTTCCATTGTGTGACTAGTTCTGGGCATGAAGTGAAGCTCAGAAAGCATGGGCATGGTGTAATTATGAGATCTTCGCTTGATGTTACAGGACTAGAGGGGCTATGGTTGCGGGTGTAGCTACCAAAATAGAAGAACAGCGCTTGGCGCAAGAAGCTCAAGCGAAGGCAATGAATGACCAGCAGGCAGAAAGGGAGGCCAAAGCTAAGGCTGATCAAGAAGCTCAAGATCATTTACCACCACGACCATTCAGGCCTTTGGCTGAGCAAAGCTTTATGCAGTATATGCAGTTCATGCAAGAGACATAGAACAAATTTATGCAAGAGCTCATGGGGCATGTTGGAGCCGGAAGGGTTCTGGAAGTAAGAGGGGTAAGTCTTTCTGACTTCCTCAATGCAAAACCACTTCCTTTTGCTTCCGCGGTGGAACCTATGGATGCAGAAGACTGGCTGATGGACTCCGAGAGAAAATTGAAGGCTGTGGGAGCCAATGACAAGGAGAAGGTTCGTTATGCTGTACACCTTCTATCTGGACCAGCCGCAGCATGGTGGGATAATGAAGTGACACTTCAACATCCAGAGAAGGTATTCTCTTGGGAAGAGTTTAAAGAAAAATTCCATACCTTTCATGTGCCAGAAAGTGTGGTTGAGCTCAAGAGGAGGGAATTTGAAGACCTCAAGCAGGGGAGTGCAACAATGATGGCTTACATCAAGGAGTTCACGAGACTCTCTCGTTACGCAAGTGACGAGGTGAGTACTAACGGCAAGAGGATGAAAAGGTTCCTCAGAGTACTGGATCCATACGCGGCAATGCAGATGAAGTTGACGAAACCGCGTAACTTCCAAGAATTGATGGATACAGCCATTACCTGGGAGAATGATTACAAGTTGGTTCAGATGAGTCAACTGAAGAGGGCAAAGACTGAGGCCAAGAAAGTTCAACCAACCCGAAGTACTCCAAATCTGAGTTTCAAACCCAGAGTCAGGACAGGAGGAGTTCCACCCAGTCGAAAGACATTCACACCAAAAGGTTAGATCATCTGTCATAATTGTGGACTTCCAGGACATTTTAAGAGTGAATGTATGAAGCCAAGGATTATATGCCACGCTTGTGGAAAAGAGGGGCACATTCATCCAGATTGTCCAAATAAACCAGCTGGTGTATGGCCGGCTAACAGTGGAGGCAAGACAGGAGGAGGTGGACGACCTGCATCTGGAGGTGGCATTAGCAGCAAGAATGGGAACGGTAAAAGAGGCCGAACTATTGGGAAGCTAAACTACACATCTCTGGAGGAAGCTAACAACTCTGAAACGGCGGTCATAGGTATGCTCAGCATCCTTACTCATCCCGGCAAAGTTCTTTTTGATACCGGTGCCATTACATCATTCATTTCCAAAGATTTTGTCGAAAAATATGGGTTAAGGTGTTGTTGGGGATATACCAAATAGGTATACCAGCGACGTAGTCCTAAATCAGCAAGCCAGGGTGGCCCATCAGGGGTGGTATGGCAGATTCGCCATACCGGGCAGCCCAGTTGCTGAAGTTGCCATGGCGGTACTGGACGCAGGCACTTATGGCGGATCCTTAGACAGGCCCATGGTGGATTACTGACGACAGGCCCATGGCGGTTCAGGAGACGGCCCATGGCAAGTTACCTTGATGTACATGCATAGGACTTAGTCTAGGACTCCAAGTTGTATCCGCTCTGGTACCAACGTGTAGCCCACGCCCGGCGCCTTTATAAGCCTGGCGTGGAGCAGCCCTTGAGACACAGACAAATCATACGGCCAATCGCATAGCGAAACAGCCAACCTCATCATTGTAATCGAGCACTTGTTGCCTTATAGTGAATTATAGCAGCACGTAGGATCTCGCCACCATCGCGGGATCTGAAGCTGGGTAAACTCGTGCTACCACCATCCTGGATCGCTCCTCCGTGTTCACCCCCTTCCACAAACCACCATACCCCTACCTCTATGGTAGATCTATTGACGAAACCACGACAGTTGGCACCCACTGTGGGGCTTAGCACGTCTGGAGCACGGATCCAGGCGGGATCCGCCTTTGCAGGCATCGGCGACACCGTCGCCATCGGGCGCGTCCTATACGATTCTGGCTTCCCCATCGTCCCAGCGGATAACCTCTGGGTGCCGGCTAGAGAAGACCCTGCCCGATTCACTGTCGTTCCGATTGGAGATATCCATATCTTCATTGGAGAGACAAACCCTACCCCCGCTACAGAAACCAATTTCTGGCGGATCGGTATGGCTGAAATCCCCAAATGGACCGCTTTCGAGCTTGAGACGGAGGAGGACTCATCTGACCTGGAACTTTCCAAGTTGCCCAGATTGAATCTGAAGAATAATCCCACCCAGCCCGCCCTAGAGGTAGAGGACGTGGTGGAAGACCGTTGTGAATCCGCCATGAGCAATCTGGCGTTAGAGACACCACGGTACTGCCTTGTTGTGTTCGCAGGCATCACTTCGGGATCTACCTCCAATGGAGGAGAAGATAGCCCATGTGAATCCATCCTCGAGGCACTTAACGAAAGTGGTGAATCGGATGACTGGGACAGCAAGGGCTATGATTCTGACCATTATGACGCCGCCATGAGGAAAATCGAGGCAGAATTGGAGCAGCAGGCACTTGAAGAACAGCAAGCAGCGGCCAAGTAAGTGTTCGTAACCAACAAAGGAGATGATGCTGGGCAGGCAACTGGTGATCCGCCATCTCAGGCAGTCCATGACGGAGATGCAGACAAAGAGCAGGGTAACCCGCCACTAGCCGCCGATCCCGCCACGGAGCAACTTCCTGAGATTCATGGCAGACCTAGGCCTCTGAAACCCGCCATCCCCGAGGACCAGCACCCCGAAGACTTCACGACCCCGCTGGACAAGGTCGTCTACGGAACTCTGGCAGATCCAATCACCCCTGACTATGTCAGAGATGTGAACGATCTCGAGAAGAAGAGGCGAGCACTCCTCAAGGAAGCAAAGTGAGTCAAGAAGATGGGCTAGCAGCTTGATGGCGACATTGCTAAAGCTCAAGACACGCTGAAGCGCGCAAGGAACATGGAAGAGAAGTATGCTACTCTCATCCAGAACCAGATAAACGAGGGAGGCGACCCGCAGCTGGTACGAAACCTTGAGTTCACTGTACCAACGGCGGAAACTCTGGCCAAGATGTACATCAAGAATCTGCCATACATGGATAAAAACCGTGATGAAGTCAGGGCCACGCCCATTGAAAATATCGTGGCTGCAAAGGAGTTATTGGAGCATAATAAGAGCCCAGTAGCCCTAGAAACGGCAGTGAAACTGATGACCAAAGCATTAGTGCAGCAGGAGAAGGCTACGTTGTCACGCCGGCTCGAATCTGATCCCGCGCTATGCAGGTCCAGCACTGCCTCTAAGGCTCGAGGGGCTGGCAACCATGGTACGCGCCCTGACAACGAATCTCATACCGGATCCTCAGAAATCCGAAGAAGAGAAGCTTGCAACCGGGCGAACGCCATCCCAATATCCTCCGATGACAAACCAAATGGCAAAGGCCCATAGAGAAATCCATCGCCACCCCGCAAGAATTACCCTGCTTACGGATACCAAGAAGACAATGTTGCCCCTCGCCATAAGACCAACATGCCGCCACCAAAGTATAAGACGTTCGAAGTCCCAAAGGGAGGGATTGTCATATGCGACAATGATGGCAAGCGAGGACGAAGCCGTGACACTGGACGCAAAGATGATCCGCCACGACGGGAAACCAGCAGAGACGGCGAATCCAAAAGAAGGGACCAATCTCGCCATGACGACGGCGTGCACCGCGGCGGCGATAAGGACAAGCATCGCTCCAATCGCCACCATGATGATAAAGGGCAAGGCTCCCGCCGCCATGACGACAATCCATCTCCATGAAGAACGGAAGGAAGCCGTCGTAGCTGCAAAGATCAGTCGCAGGACGGCGAGAGTAAACGACGACGCGACCCTTTGCCATCCCCACCAGGGAGCCCCCATGGTGGCGGCGGTGGTGGCGGCGGACCAGCAAGGTCACGCAACTCTCGCAAGGATCCACCGGACCAGAAGCCCTACGACGCCCGTACCCATCTAAACGAGATTGCCAAGTCTCAAACAGCCTTCTTCCTCGGCCCGAAGTGCTTTGGACAACGGATTCGTGATGAGCCCATCCCGCATGGGTTCAAGATCGAGAAAAATATCCGCCAGTACAATGCGGTCGATCAGCCTTTAACTTGGCTACAAGACTACTTCAACGCAGTACAATTCGCCGGGGGATCACCCAATGTTGTTGTCCGCTATTTGCCCCTGATGCTATCCGGCACTGCGAGGCAGTGGATCAACGACTTGGCAGAAAACTCCATCCAAACCTGGTTCGATATGCAAACTGCGTTCACCGAAAATTTCGAGGGGACTTACAAGAGACCCCATAACATTGGTGACCTCCAACGGTGCCAACAGGCCGACGACGAGACCTCCCGAACTTTCCTCGCGCGATGGCTAGATATGAAGAACTCCTGCGAAGGGGTTACTAACGAATCCGCCATCCTCGCGTTTATTGACAGTTTGGAGAGAGGCCAGCTTCTCCGCCATCGCCTGTTGCGGGAAAGGAACGAAGGGAAACTGACCCTAAATTCCATGATCACCATCGCAAGCAACTACGCGGCTACCGACGACGACGCCCGCGAATCTCTGAAGGCTTTCGCCATCCAGAACACTGGAAAGCAGAATAGCAGCAACAAATGGAAGAATCTGCTAGAAGAGCAGCAGGCTCCGGACATAGTGGCCACAACCTTCGCTGACAAAGGGCAAAGCGGCCAGCATGGCAGAGGACGCGGTACTAGCAGTGCCCAGCCGCAGAGTTCTGCAACTCCCGCTTCGGCGCCATCCGCCCCCGTGTCTTACGACGAATACCGCGATATGCCATGTTTCGCCCATCGTGACGCTTCGGGAAAGTGCAATCACACCAACCGGAACTGCAAGTTTGTTAACGACCTTAAGGCAGATCAAGAGGCTGGCTTCAAGCGTAGCCGGCGACAGCAGCCTCATGGCAAAGGGAAAGCGGACAAAGACAAGGAGTCCAGGGATGGCAGTGACATGGACGAAGACCCTGCACCCAAACCCGCCGAAAAGGCAGAGGGTGGCACTGGCAAGGGCAACCCAATCAAGGACAAAAAAAGTGCCTTTCACACATTCCTTGGAACCCCCACGGCCAAGGCACAGAGGGCTGCTATGCGCTCCCTCAATGCCACCGTGCCAAAAATCCGCCAGTACGTCCGATGGTCCGAAGTACCGATGCGCTGGAGCCGCGATGATCATCCAGAGCACATCCCAGATGGATATTACGCCATGGTGGTATGCCCCGTAATCCATGGATATGAGTTCTCCAAATGCTTAATGCATGGCGGCAGCAGTCTGAACATCATGTACGTGGAAACCTTGACGAAGCTCGGCCTTACCAAGACCCAACTCCGCCATAGCGCGGTCACCTTTTATGGGGTGGTTCCTGGTCGCCAAGCCAAGTCCCTCGGGTCTATCACGCTCAAGGTTGCCTTTGGTAGCGAAGAAAATTACCGTGAAGAGCCTATAACCTTTGAGGTAGTCCCGTTTAAAAGCACATACCACGTGATCTTCGGTCGACCTGCCTTCCACAGCTTCCATGCCAGGCCATGTTACATCTACAATCAGCTGAAGGAGAAGCCGCCTTCACAGAAGCAGTGTTCTTTGGTGAGGAGTTCAAAGAAATCCATGCCACTACGGACCCCGCGGAGATGCCGGCATCCAAGCAGGAGATTTCCGCCTCCCCGCCCACCTTTAAGCCTACAGTCGACACAAAACAGGTGCAACTTGTCGCTGGCGATGCCGCCAAGACCACCTCCATTGGGACAAACTTGTCCCCTGAATAGGAAAGCGCGCTCGTCGAGTTCCTCCGTGAGAACCGGGACATCTTCGCATGGCAGCCATCTGACATGACGGGTGTACCCAGGGAACTCGCCGAGCACGCTCTGCAGACAATTCCTGGCTCCAAGCCAGTGAGACAAGCCATGAGACGCTTCGGAGATGAAAAGCGTCGCGCCATAGCAAAGGAGATTTCCAAGCTGTTGCAAGCAGGCTTCATCAAAGAAGTGATCCATACTAAATGGGTGGCAAATCCGGTGCTAGTTCCTAAGAAAAACACAAAAATTCTGCGCATGTGTGTAGATTACACTGGCCTGAACAAAGCGTGTCCAAAGGACCCTTTTCCCTTGCCTCGCATTGACCAAGTCATTGACTCGACGGCGGGATCGGAGCTGCTGTGTTTCTTAGATGCCTACTCAGGATACCACCAGATCAAGATGAAAAAGTCCGATCAGCTCGCTATGTCGTTCGTAACACCTTATGGCACATATTGCTATGTCACAATGCCATTCGGTCTGAAAAACGCAGGCGCAACATATCAGCGCACTATGCAAAAGTGCCTGGCGGATCAAATCGGACAAAATATCTGCTGACTTCGGTGATGACTAGTGAAAGCAGACTTCCTTGTGCGTGGTGCTTGACCAGCCCGTTGGGAACCCCAAGAGGAAGGTATGATGAGTGCAGCGGCAAGTTTTCCCTCAGTTAAGAAACCAAGGTTTATCGAACAGGAGAAGGAGAGACGGCGACGACTGAAGGTGTTTGTGGAACCTGCACACACACAAACAAATACTTTGTTCCCAACTTGCGATGAGGTTGTCAATCTCACCGGTTTGCTTGAAACAAAGGTTATGAGTGTATCGAGTGGAAAACAGTAGTAAAATGCTAGTAAAGTAAACAGTGCGGGAATAGTAAACAGGTGATTGCAATATGATTAAAATAGGACCGGGGTCCACAGTTCACTAGTGGTGTCTCTCCATAGATAAATAACATGCTGGGTAAACGAATTACAGTTGGGCAATTGATAGAATAAAGATAACGTGATATGTCAAGAAGATCACTATGAGATTCACTCTGGGCATTACAACAAAATACATAGACCGCCATCCAACTGCATCTATGACTAATAATCCACCCTCGGGGATATCATCCGAACACCCTAGAAGTATTAAGTTGCGAACAACAGATAATTGCATTAAGCAAAGTGTGTAATGTAAACAAAGCATATGCCCTCGAGCATATGAATGTTGTTTTCTCCCTAGTAGCAACAGCACATCTACCACCTTAGAGGTTTCTGTCACTCCCCCAGGTGAAATAGAGGCATGAACCCACTATCGAGCATAAATACCCCCTCTTGGAGTCACTAGCAACTACTCGGCCAAGATAGCTACTAACAACGGAGAGCATGCAAGATCATAAACATCATAGAGATAACATAAGATAAAATTCAGTACAGCAACTTAATCATAAACACCAATATTCATCGGATCCCAACAAACCAACATCATAGTATTACATAACGGTGATCTCAATCATGTAGGGCAGCTCATGAGATCTAAACATGAAGCACATGGTGGAGAAGACAACCATCTAGCTACTGCTATGGACCCATAGTCCAAGGTAGACTACTCACTCATCGCTCCGGAGGCAATCATGGCGATGAAGGAGACCTCCGGTGGCGATTCCCCTCTCCGGCAGGGTGCCGGGAAGAGCTTCTGGACCCTCCCGATCTTCAGGTCGACGGCGGCGGCGGATCGCGATGTATTCTGGAAAACTGATCGGGGCCTTAGGTTTTTCTCGTCAGGGGGTATATGTAGGCGAAGGGGGACTGTCAGAGGAGGGACCACGGTCCCTCACACGGGCCCGGCGCGGCCAGGGGCTAGGCCGCGCCAGCCCTGTGTGTGGGGGCCTCGTGGCCCCCCTCCGTCAGGTCTTCTGATCTCTGGAGGCTCCCCGATGAAATATGACTTCTGGAACTTGTTTCGTCCAATTCCGAGAATATTTCCTGTGTATCACTTCTGAAACCAAAAACAGCAGAAAACAGGGAACTGGCACTGTGGCACTTCGTTAATAGGTTAGTTCCGGAAAGCGTATAAAAATGCCACTAAGTGTAACGAAACAATAGGCAAATGGTGTAAAACAACGCATGGAGCATCAAAAATTATAGATACGTTTGAGACGTATCAAGCATCCCCAAGCTTAACTCCTGCTCGTCCTCGAGTAGGTAAGTGATAACAATAGAATAATTTTTGAGGTGACATGCACCTACACAATCTTGATCATATATGTAAGCATTGATGAGCTGGGATCAATAGAACTTAAAACATGGGCATGAAGATATAATCATGACAATAAGAACTTAGCAACCATGTTGTAAACATGCAAATGAACACAAACAAAAGATCATGGTAATGAAACAATGAAAGTCAAACGTGTGTTCGAATCATAAGGAAAAACATACAAGTGGTTTTCAGCTTGTCCTTCAAAGAGAGCAAAACATAAATGCATAGGACACCTCAAAGTTTAAGAGGGCGACTAGATACAAATAATTTAAGAACAAGTGAAACCAACAATATGAGTCAATCAATGAACCTTGGGACAATGCATATCACACTAAGAATCACAACTATGCTCTCTTAATGGTGCATAAAGAAAGAAGGTGGTGACTCAACATAAAAGTAAAAGAAAGGCCCTTCGCAGAGGGAAGCAGTGATTGCAAGTTTTATAACCTTCAAAAATTATGGTACTTACCGGCTTTGAGCTCTCATTGCCCCCATCATAAGCATCTTGAATGGTTAAAGTTAATGTGAGAACAGTTATGATGCATATGCTTGACAAATCATAAGTTGAAAACCTCGTGTCCCGTGAATACGAGTACCCAAACCATGCTAGTTTACTTAGAGTCCCAAGCAAGGCTCTTGTCATTGTAAATATATGCATATCATTGAGAACCGCCAATGGGGTACCTCCGTGCCCGATGACATGGAACAAGCCCACACCAAAATGACAGGACAAGCAGACAATGAACACCTCAGCATCACTTTTATTTGCTATATTGTTTAGCTTTTTATTGTGAGATGCGTCGTCGAATGTTCACCATGGGTATGCTGCAAATTTCCACCATGAATTATGCATGGCTTAGATTGGCGGCCCGGCGTTTCCCTAACACATATAAAAACTCCATGATCCTCACAAGATTCCCAATTCATTTCACACAGCGGGCATCCATAAACAAAAGATCACAATATCAACTCAAATAAGAAGTGCAATGTTGAAAGCTTGCCCCATGACGGCATGGCTGGGCTAGAATCCAACTTACAACTTGCAAGCATAACAACTCAGCATAAAAGACCACAATGTCAAATTTTTAGAACAGGAAAAAGTAAAGTGTGCCTTCCGGTTCGTGAGAGCTTTACTGACCGAATTTCGCATAACACTGGTAAGAGTTTAATTTGAAGAGAATACAAAAGCAAGTCAAATTTACTTGGAATAGCAAATTGCTAGTAGGTATGTATGGTGGACACAATGGAAAACTTGGCTTTTAGGAGTTGGATGCACGAGTAGAGCTCATACTCAGTACAAGGCGAGGGCTAGCAAAAGACTGGGAGCGACCGACTAAGAGAGCAATAATGGCCATAATCATGCAAAGCGACAAAGCGACATTAAAAGAAGCATACGATGGCATCAAAAGTCAAAAACTAAATGATCATGAAGGCTAAAGGCGACTTTGGAAGAGTCTAACATGTGTGAGCATGCGCCAAGTCAACCCAAATAAAGCATCAAGGAGAAAACCAAAATAATGCTTCCATACAATAAAAACAACGCATAATTTTTTCAAAGGCTCATTAAGCAATCTCAGTTATTTGAGACAAGTCATGCTACAGCAAAACCACTAAGCATACTATCAAAAAGACATCTAGCATGACATGAAAAAGCCTAAGCCGCAGTCTACACAAGCTCCTTCTTGTACCACTATTTTGCACAAAGCTTTTTCTCTTTTCCAACACCATTTGAAATTTTTAAAGATACCTCTTTTGATGAAAACCAATAAAGACCAGAGGCAAAAATACACCTTGATGAAAAGATATGAAAAGATCTGAACGCAAATCAAGGCGAAAACGAAAACCAAAAGCAGTAGCAGAAAAACTAGAATGCTCGATGAACGATAAGAGTGAAAACTAGAGCGTTCTTTGCAAATGAAAACGAGTACATCTCCTCCAAAGGAAATTTGTTGGGGTCCAACCATTTATTGCAGCAAACAAACTAACTAAACAAACTAAGAAAACTAAAACAACTGACGCTCCAAGAAAAACACATAGTGCATGAAGCAATAAAAATATAGTGTTTTGAAAGGTGACCTGATTTTTGCCGATGAAGAAGGGGTGCCTCGGGGGCATCCCCAAGCTTTGACGCTTGTACTTCTTGGATATTTCTTGGGGTTCTGGGCATCCCCAAGCTTGAGCTTTTGTCCATTCTTCAACTCATCTCATCATTCTCCAATCCCTACACTTGAAAACTTCCTTCATACAAAACTAAACACAATTCTATTAGCAACATTAGTGCAAGCATAAAATATATTCAACCTCTTTTAGCTTCAGGTTTCAACCCAAAACCACCACATATAAAGTATATACTACTGTAGCAACTTCCACAAGAGTTCCATGATAAAAAAGAACTCAAAAGAAAGCGATAAAGTGGCAAAAACGAATATTGGCAGAAATCTGTCAAAACTGGACAGCTGATAATGGACGAATTTTTGAGGGATTTTCTGCTGCTCAAATCAAAAAGTGTTCAACTAAGAAAAGTTTGGATATAACCTGGGGCATATGCACAAGAAATCGCAGGTCCAAAAGATAAACAGAGAATTTATACGAATTTTTACGGTGCAGCACCGAAAACAGTTTCAGGACAGCAATAACCCCAAATCTTTACCTCACTCAAATTAGAGGCTTCTCTTGGCACAAAACGAAATAAACAAGATAAAGAGCGGTCATTACAGTAGTAATGACTTCTGAGACTCAAATAAAAGAAAAAGTACTGAAAATAAACATTGGGTTATCTCCCAAGAGTGCTTTTCTTTAACGCCTTTGAGCTAGGCGCAGAAAAGTGCGAATCAAGTAATATCAAGCGATGAAGCATCAAGATCAACAGCAGAGGTCTTGTCAATAAGGCATTGTATTTCATCCACATAAGTTTTTGAAGACCCTTTGTGATCATGCTTTGGTATACTATTCTCATCAAAAAGATTTTTAGGACAAATCCAGGCAAAATTATTTTCGAAAGCATCATTCAATCCCAAAAGCTTGCAGGGTATAGGTATCTCGGTCTCCTCATCATTAGCATCAATAACCTTTATAGGTGAACCGAGTTTATTAAATCGTTTAAGAACTTTCCTAGCTTCAACAACGACATCCTTAAATTCTATGCACAAAGTTTCCAAGATAAAAGCTTTCTTTTCGGGATCCTCAATTTCATGAAGCTTAAGGAACATGTATTGCATAAAAGGATTAAGACTAGCAAACCTAGCTTCTAACATGTGAACTAAATGAGCAGAAGCAACTTCATAGCTAGGAGCTAACTCAACCAAAGACTTTTCCTCAACTTCCTTATGCATACTAATGTGATTAAAGAACTCCTCAATGTTACTTTTGCCAATAATCAAACCACTACCTACTGAGAGGTCCTCTAGAACGAAATTAGGGATAGACATAATAAACTAAAGTAAAGAAATAACAACTACCAAGGATTCTAATTTTTTTGGGTTTTTGATATAAAAGCAATGCAGGTAAAATAAAATAACGTAAAGCAAAACAAATAACAAAGTAAAGTATGTGTGTGCGAAGAACTCCCCTCGCAGAAGTCTTCTCTTCCTTCCCCGGCAACGGCGCCAGAAAATCAGCTGCTGACTTCGGTGATGACTAGTGAAAGCAGACTTCCTTGTGCGTGGTGCTTGACCAGCCCGTTGGGAACCCCAAGAGGAAGGTATGATGAGTGCAGCGGCAAGTTTTCCCTCAGTTAAGAAACCAAGGTTTATCGAACAGGAGAAGGAGAGACGGCGACGACTGAAGGTGTTTGTGGAACTTGCACACACACAAACAAATACTTTGTTCCCAACTTGCGATGAGGTTGTCAATCTCACCGGTTTGCTTGAAACAAAGGTTATGAGTGTATCGAGTGGAAAACAGTAGTAAAATGCTAGTAAAGTAAACAGTGCGGGAATAGTAAACAGGTGATTGCAATATGATTAAAATAGGACCGGGGTCCACAGTTCACTAGTGGTGTCTCTCCATAGATAAATAACATGCTGGGTAAACGAATTACAGTTGGGCAATTGATAGAATAAAGATAACGTGATATGTCAAGAAGATCACTATGAGATTCACTCTGGGCATTACAACAAAATACATAGACCGCCATCCAACTGCATCTATGACTAATAATCCACCCCCGGGGATATCATCCGAACACCCTAGAAGTATTAAGTTGCGAACAACAGATAATTGCATTAAGCAAAGTGTGTAATGTAAACAAAGCATATGCCCTCGAGCATATGAATGTTGTTTTCTCCCTAGTAGCAACAGCACATCTACCACCTTAGAGGTTTCTGTCACTCCCCCAGGTGAAATAGAGGCATGAACCCACTATCGAGCATAAATACACCCTCTTGGAGTCACTAGCAACTACTCGGCCAAGATAGCTACTAACAACGGAGAGCATGCAAGATCATAAACATCATAGAGATAACATAAGATAAAATTCAGTATAGCAACTTAATCATAAACACCAATATTCATCGGATCCCAACAAACCAACATCATAGTATTACATAACGGTGATCTCAATCATGTAGGGCAGCTCATGAGATCTAAACATGAAGCACATGGTGGAGAAGACAACCATCTAGCTACTGCTATGGACCCATAGTCCAAGGTAGACTACTCACTCATCGCTCTGGAGGCAATCATGGCGATGAAGGAGACCTCCGGTGGCGATTCCCCTCTCCGGCAGGGTGCCGGGAAGAGCTTCTGGACCCTCCCGATCTTCGGGTCGACGGCGGCGGCGGATCGCGATGTATTCTGGAAAACTGATCGGGGCCTTAGGTTTTTCTCGTCAGGGGGTATATGTAGGCGAAGGGGGACTGTCAGAGGAGGGACCACGGTCCCTCACACGGGCCCGGCACGGCCAGGGGCTAGGCCGCGCCAGCCCTGTGTGTGGGGGCCTCGTGGCCCCCCTCCGTCAGGTCTTCTGATCTCTGGAGGCTCCCCGATGAAATATGACTTCTGGAACTTGTTTCGTCCAATTCCGAGAATATTTCCTGTGTATCACTTCTGAAACCAAAAACAGCAGAAAACAGGGAACTGGCACTGTGGCACTTCGTTAATAGGTTAGTTCCGGAAAGCGTATAAAAATGCCACTAAGTGTAACGAAACAATAGGCAAATGGTGTAAAACAAAGCATGGAGCATCAAAAATTATAGATACGTTTGAGACGTATCAATATCCACGCATACGTGGACGACATAGCGATTATGTCTAAAAAGCAAGATGGCCTTATAGCGGATTTGCAAGAGACCTTTGACAGTCTTAGCAAGTACAACATGATGCTTAACCCAACGAAGTGCATCTTCGGGGTCCCAGCTGGACAGCTTCTAGGATTCATCGTCTCCCACCGCAGAATTGAGGTTAACCCGGAGAAGATCAAGGCAATCCTCGACATCTCCCGGCCCATAGATCTAAAAGATGTACAGCGACTCACAGGCTGCGTGGCAGCAGTGAGCAGGTTCATCAGTCGTCTTGGCGAGAAGTCTTTGCCACTCTACAAGCTGATGAAGAAATCAGATAAATTTGTCTGGACCGACGAGGCAGACGCTGCACTTAAGGATCTGAAGAGAGTGTTATCCACTACACCAGTCCTAGCGGCTCTTGAAGACCAGGAACCCAAGTTACTATACATGGTGGCAACTAACAAGGTGGTCAGCATCATCATGGTGGTAGAACATAAGGAAGAAGTGCAGGAGTATGGCGTACAGCGACCAGTCTACTATGTCAGCGAGGTCCCGACGGAATCCAAGCAGCGCTACCCTCACTACCAAAAATTGCCATACAGAGTTTTCCTAGCTTCTCGTAAGTGGAGGCATTACTTCTATGACCATAAGATCACAGTGGTGAGCAAAGCCCCACTGAAGGACATCATCAACAACAGCGACGCAACAGGACGAGTTGCGAAGTGGGGCATTGAATTGGCCTCTTTCGACATCGACTATAAGCCTCGCACCGCCATCAAGTCTCAGGCTTTGGCGGAATTTATGGTGGATTGGAAGGAAGCGCAGGAAACTACGCCCGTCCCAGAACCAGAGCATTGGGTGGTGCACTTTGATGGCTCAAAGTTGCTACACGGCTCGGGGGCTGGAGTGACACTCAAATCTCCCAAGGGAGATGAGCTAAGCTATGTTCTCTAGATCCACTTCCCCACCACCAACAACATCGCGGAATATGAAGCTCTACTGCACGGGCTATGTGTCGCAAAGGAGATCGGTGTACAACACATCATGTGCTGTGGAGACTCTGACCTTGTGGCTCAGCAGGTGGCTGGCACATACAAAGCTCGGAATGAAGTTATGGCAGCATATAGATACAAAGTGGACGAGATGGCCAAAAGTTTCCTTGGCTATGACATAAAACACGTACGACGAGAAGATAACATGGCGGCCAACACCTTGTCCAAACTAGGATCTAGCTGTAAGGCAGTTCCGCCAGGAGTATTCCTCAAGCATCTGCGCGTACCATCGGTAAAGATGGTGGATCCAGAAAACCCGGAACTAGCAAGCTCCCCCGTCATGGCGGTTTTGCCCAGCAATCCACCATGGGCAGAGCCCTACCTGGAATTTCTGACGAACAAGAAGCTACCCGAAGACGAAGTCCAAAAAAGACAAATCGAGCATAGAGCCAAAGCGTACACCATCATAGATGGCCAGCTCTACAAACAAAGCACCTTGGGAGTTTTCATGAAGTGCATATCCCAGGTGGATGGAATCGAAATACTAAGAGAGATCCACGAAGGCGAATGTGGGCATCACGCCACCGCCAGATCCCTAGTAGCTAAAGCATTCCGATATGGATTCTACTGGCCAACAGCCAAGGCAGATGCAGACCATATCGTAGAGCTCTGCCACGGTTGCCAGATGTACTCCAAGCAGACCCATATGCCCGCCACAGCACTGCATACGATTCCTATAACTTGACCTTTCACAGTTTGGGGGCTGGACATGGTGGGTCCGCTAAAAACAGCACCTTCGGGATTTATGCACCTCCTGGTAGCGGTAGACAAATTCACGAAGTGGATGGGAGCTAAGCCCATCAGGAAACTTGATGGCAAAACTGCCCTCAAATTTGTCAAGGACATTGTGGTTAGATTCGGCATCCCACATAGCATCATCACCGATAATGGCACTAAGCTGTCTCAGGGAGAAGTTGAAGAATACAGCCATCACAATGGAATCCGCCTTGACCTAGCATCTGTGGCACATCCACAGTCTAATGGCCAAGTTGAGCGGACCAACGGACTAATCATGTCAGGGATTAAGCCACGCCTAGAAGCACCGCTGCACAGAGCAGCTGGAGCCTGGGCAGAGGAATTGCCATCTATCATGTGGAGTCTATGGACCACGCCAAACAGATCAACTGGCCTTACCCCTTTCTTCTTAGTCTACGGAGCAGAGGCAATCTTGCCAAGTGATGTTCAGTACGATTCTCCAAGAGTCGAGGCCTACAAGGAAGAAGATGCAGAAGCGTCCAGACAACTATCTGTGAACCTGCTGGAAGAAGAACGAGACCTAGCAGCCCAGAGATCCGCCATCTACCAGCAGAATGTCTGCCGCTATCACAGCCGGCGAGTTCACCAACGCTCGTTTAAAGAAGGTGACCTGGTGTTGCGCCTCAAACAGCAGAAGTCCCACAAGCTATCCCCGCCTTGGGAAGGACCCTTCGTCATCAGCAAAGCTCTACTGAATGGTTCCTACTACCTCGTTGATATTCGCGAGCTAGATAAGCGACCAAGTAAGAAGCGCAAACGAAGAGACCCTGACGATATCTACGATGAGACAGATCGTCCATGGAACATCGCACAACTACGTCCTTTCTACACTTAGCACTTATCTAGCTATGTAATAGGCACCTCTATATGATCAATGAAATAAAGCATTTGGTTCACTCTTAATTTTTCTGAGTCTTTTACCTCCTTTATTATTCATTTAGATCGTATAGAACCTTTTTGCGCAATCGTGCTTTCCACTTGCGTCTCTTTTAAATCCGCCATAAGCGGTCCGCATAGCTTTTTTATGTTTTGATCTTCATTCGATGTTTTCTATGTGGATTCCAGAGTAGTGACTTTTTGACAATCTAAGCCACCATCTGCTCAGGGTTTTGGACGGTTGCTATTAAGTATCGTCGCCCTAGTGGATTGTTCGTGCGAAGATTTCGCCATCTCACGAAAAGTCAAGCACAGAGAGCCGGATGGCAGATCGCATAATTCTACGCGTGATTTTTTTTTCAAAGTGTTGTTTTTTGGGCATGTCAAAAACTGCAAGTTGCATAAAACTAGGCCTGGCAGTTTCTTTGCACAATCAAACCACTTCATAAAAAAACAAGCTGCAATAGTTCAAAAGCATTCCACTGATCTGCCACAAGCAGATCAGTCCCAGTGCAGAAACATTCACATGCAGTTTAAGTTTAAATTACAGACCCACTCAGGGGTCGAATTAATACAAAGTATTTTTTCCTGCCACATTGCAGGGCATGTCCTAAGAAGATGGCGGAACCTTGGAGGACACCTCGTCACCGCCATCGTCACCTGCAGTAGCCGTGGAGGCTGATGCTGAAGCCTGGCTTGGCGACCCTGGCAGCTCGTATGCTTCATAGTATACGTTCAACTGAGTGCCAAGGGCACACAGTTGATCGTATCCAAGCACACTCTGCCGGATGGCGGCCTCGTCCACCGGCGCACCATCCTCGCCGCTCTCCGGGATGCCGGAGGTGAGCAGGTCCAGGTCCATTTCGGGATAGTGGGCCTTTGCCAAAGTTAGAGCGGTCCTAGCGCCACCCCGAGCAGAGGACTGTTTCCAGTCTGCCATGAGCCCTGGCACTAGCAGCAGCTTCTGGGTAAGCGCAATGGCGGAGAGGTTGGAAGAACCCGCCATATGCAAGCTCCCGCACGCTTGGCGACCAGCGTTGAGAAGGCCATCAAGCTCCTTCTTCGCTGCGTTTGTGGCCGCGCGCAAGCCTTCGATGGTATCCACCTCGCCCTGCCCCAAAGCGACTGCATAGCGGAGAAAGAAGATGCGTCACGTACGGCATAGCAGAAATTACAAACAAAAAACTTTACAAGAACTGGTACCTAGCAAGGTGTCCAGGAAGTGATGGAGGAGCTCGTTAAAGCCTTCACGCCGCTTTTCAAAATCAGCAGCGGCTTTGCGGAGATCCTCTATCTCCTTGTCCTCCTTGAGGTTATGGCGCTTCTGGTCCTTCAGCTGCTCTTCGAGGAGGGTGTTTGCGGCCAGAGATTTCTGGAGCTGCTGCTGCAGCCCATCCATCGCAATGGCATGGCCTTTCTCCACCCCCTCAAGTATGGACTTGAGCTTAGCAACATCTGCATGGCGGAAGTATCAGCACAGCATTGATTGAATAAGCATAAGGGAATTAAAACTTGTTGAGTAAATTACCGCTATTCTCAAGCTGTTGCTGCAAGTCCGCCACAAGAGCGCTTTTAGTTGCCAGCTCCTTCTCTTGTGAGCTGACAACCTGGACCAGGTCCTCTACCACCTTCTTGTAGTTCTGGCAAAATGATTTAAAGTGTTAGTCACTCTTAGAGCTTTATGCCAGATAGGTATCCGCCATAACGCTCGGGGGCTACTCACGATGATTTTTTTAGTCACTCTTAGAGCATCATGATGGATAGAATCCGCCATAATGCTCGGGGGCTACTTATGCTGTCTTCCTAAGAGCTTTATGCCGGATAATCATCCGCCATAACGCTCGGGGGCTACTCAGTATGAAATTTAGAAAGTTCTTTATAGAGCACTGGGTGAACTACCAGCGCTCGAGGGCTGTGCTATTCAAAAACTTACAGAAGTCACTCTTGAAGCCCCATAGCGGATCGAATTTATAAATCCGCTATGGTGCTCGGGGGCTACTTGGAGTACATACCTCTTTAACAAGACTGGTTCTCTGAACAAACACTACCATAGCAGATAACACATGGTTACTGGCCTCCTCTTGTAGATTGTCAAGGCAGAAAAGAGCTTCTGATTTCTTCTTCCATTTTGAGGCCTCCCCAGCTCCTGTGTCCATCTGGACCGCTTTTCCGCTAAAACTCACTTTCTTGGCACCTTTAGCGGGGCGAACTGATGGTCCAGCACTTTTCTCTGGAGCACCCGCCACCTTGCTAACATGCTGGGAAGAAGTGGAAGGCCCAGTTGGGCGAGCAGGAGCGTCCGGTGTAGGTGGAATGGCAGCAGGAGATGGCTTGGCCCTTGGAGGTTTCTAGCCAGAAACCTTTCTTCTTCTGTGCGCAGAAGACATTCACAGATTAGAATAGTCAAGTTATACATGGTATGAAGGCAAGATATGATTATCCTTACTTCCGCTCTGGCAGATTTATAGTGGCGGAATGTTCGGGCACGGTGTCCAGATGGCCGCAAAGAGCAGGGGATGGATGGCGAGAGATGACTCTCTTGCCTAGCCCACGAATGCGCCCGCCAGCACCGCGAATGCCACGCGGAACCGCCATTATAGGCTCATCTGCCACTACCTCCTCCTCCACCACCTTCTGTCCTTTGGGAGACGAGGATGTCTTGTCCTCATCGTCAGTAAGCTCTTTCGACCGAGGATAATGGACGAGGCGGCTCAGCTCAGATGGTGGTAGGGAAGAAAGCTGCAGAGAAATGCGAAGTTATTCGAGAAAAATTAGCTATTATGGCGGAATAAGGAGGGACTCACCTTTGGACAACTGCCATTCTCATACATAGGGATCTTTAGCTTCAAAGGCTCATCCCGCCCCACCTTAATGATGTTGCGGATTCGAAGCTCGATCTCTTCAGCAGATAGTTCCTCCTTGGAATAGCGTTGAGGATCATCAACTCTGCTATATTCGCACATCAGTGATGGGCGGTATTGAAGAGGCTGAATCCACCGTGAGATCCAGCAGTAGATGGTATTGGCACCTGTCAGCCAGAGAAGACAAGTTTCGAAATTCATCGTGAGCATAGCTAACATTCATCATCCATTGTAAAGTCATCCATCACGCCCTAGCTATCCTGCTCCTCGGCGGGGCCATCAACAAAAGACCGTAGGCCGAACTTCCTTTCAGGAGGGGCCTGGTCAGCCAGATAGAAGAAGGATCCCCGCCATCCCTTTGCAGAGTCATGAGGGATAATATAGGGGTAGGATTTTCCGCTCCGAGGAACAAAGGAGATTGATCCGCAATTGCGAGGATCTCCATTCGCATCCCGGTTGTGGCGAATATTAAAATATAAGCGGAATAAGTCTCCGCGTGGGCTGATACCCAAATACCCCTCGCACAGCGCGACAAATCCTGCTAGGGCAGTAAAGCTATTTGGAGCAATATGGTGTAGCTGTAACCTGTAGTGCCAGAGAACGCCTTTCAGGAAGTAGGATGGCGGAAGACTGAGGCCACGATCAATAGGGGACTTCAGTATGACGATCTCTTCATCTGAAGGAGCTGGCATTGCTTCACCAGGTTCAACTCACCATCTCGAGATCTCCTTAGCAGCTATGCGGCCTTCCTGCTCCAGAGAAGACAGAATCTCCTCGCTTATGTTACAGGAGTCCCAGTCTCCTCCTGAGGTCTCTGGCATGGCGGACTCTGTATCAGAAGACCGCGCTGAGCCTTCAGCAGCTTCAGACTTGGAGGCTTGGCGAGGCGATTCTGGTTCCATGGCGGTTAGCGGTGTGGCGGTGATAACTTCCAAGATTTCAAGTGAGGATGAGGAAGACGAGGCCAGCTTGTGGCGAAAAATGTTGACGGCGGTGAGGTTTTTTCGCGGTGGCTCGTCGGAGAAGATGGAGCTCTCATGGCGGCGCTGAAAAGAGAGAGAGCGACAAAGGCGAATGAGGGGTAAACTGGTCGGGGGTGAGAGGCCAGGGTATATATAGGCCCTGAGCCTTGAGATTCGTTCCCACCATTACCACCGCTCATCCCAATCGCAGAAACCCTAATCTGGTGACACGTGTCCAGAGGTAAAAAAGTAACTTGGCGAAAATAGTGCATGCATTGTAAAACCTTGCCCTAGAAGGAACTACGTACCGGAATTTACGGTGGATTTCCACGGTATGATCCAATGGATCCCGAAAATCTCGCTAAGATAACTACGTCGCTTGATTCGTTATTTACGGCGGATTAATAGATAGAAGAAGGAACATCAAGATAAACCGCCATCCCAGCATAGAAGAGAAGAAGAGCTATGGCGGAAGTATTTCACCAAGAACCTGCATGGCGGATGTAGATGGAAATCTTGAAGTTCCCTAGGGGCTACTGTTGGGGATATACCAAATAGGTATACCAGCGATGTAGTCCTAAATCAGCAAGCCAGGGTGGCCCATCAGGGGTGGTATGGCGGATTCGCCATACCGGGCAGCCCAGTTGCTGAAGTTTCCATGGCGGTACTGGACGTAGGCGCTTATGGCGGATCCTTAGACAGGCCCATGGCGGATTACTGACGACAGGCCCATGGCGGTTCCGAAGATGGCCCATGGCAAGTTACCTTGACGTACACGCATAGGACTTAGTCTAGGACTCCAAGTTGTATCCGCTCCGGTACCAACGTGTAGCCCACGCCTGGCGCCTTTATAAGCCCGGCGTGGAGCAGCCCTTGAGACACAGACAAATCATACGGCCAATCGCATAGCGAAACAGCCAACCTCATCATTGTAATCGAGCACTTGTTGCCTTATAGTGAATTATATCAGCACGTAGGATCTCGCCACCGTCGCGGGATCTGAAGCTCAGTAAACACGTGCTACCACCGTCCTGGATCGCTCCTCCGTGTTCACCCCCTTCCACAAACTGCCATACCCCTACCTCTATGGCAGATCTGTTGACAAAACCATGACAGGTGTCAGACGATAGCTCATCCTATGACTGTTGTGACGGCCGGGGGTAAACTTTTAGTATCCCAATTCAAACCAGACCAGGTCATTACAATCTGTGACTGTCCTTACTATGCCGATCTCTACGTTCTTCCACTTAAAAACATTGAAGTTGTTCTGGGTATGGATTGGATATCTGATCATGGAGCACACATTGATTGTGAAGAGAAGACTGTGTCAATCCAGAAGCCTGGAGGTGGAAAGATTACTTATCAAGCAGATAAGCACACCCATGTAGAGATTGGAATTCAATTCAATTCTCTGAAAGAGGCCAAGTTAGAAGATATTCCAGTGGTTAATGAGTTCATGGATGTATTTCCCCAAGAATTACCGGGAATGCCACCGGATCAGGAGATAGAATTCACCATTGATCTGAAGCCAGGCACATCACCAATTTCACAAGCACCCTATAAAATGGGTCCTAAGGAGTTGAAAGAACTGAAAGAGCAGCTAGATGAGCTAGAGAGTAAGGGATTTATCCAAGAAAGTATATCACCTTGGGGTTCGCCAATTATATTTGTTGATAAAAGAGATGGAGGTAGAAGAACGTGTGGGGATTTCAGGAATCTGAACAGTGTCACCATCAAAAACAAGTATCCTTTACCAAGGATTCAAGATCTGTTTGATCAAGTTCATGGAGCTAGGGTTTTCTCCAAGATTGACCTGAGATCTGGTTATCATCAAATTAAAATCAAGCCAGAAGATGTACCAAAGACTGTATTTGTCTTAAGGTATGGGCATCATGAATACTTAGTTGTTCATTTTGGTTTGACCAATGCTCCAGCAATTTTCATGAATTTGATGAACAAGATTTTCATTCCATATCTGGATAAGTTTGTGATAGTGTTTATTGATGACATACTGATATACTCCAAGAATAAAGAGGATCATGCTAAACATCTCAGAATAGCATTGCAAGTGTTAAGGGAACATCAGCTGTATGCTAAATTCAGCAAGTGTGAATTCTGGCTGGATCAAGTGGAATTTCTTGGTCATGTCATTAGCAAGGAGGGGATTGCTGTGAATCCAAACAAAGTTCAGTCAGTTTTGGACTGGCAAGCACCAACCAATGTGAAGGAAATTAGAGGATTTCTAGGAATGGTCGGATACTATCGGAGATTCATTGAAGGATTTTTGAAGATAGCAGGGCCGATGACAAAATTGTTAAGGAAAAACACTCCATTTGAGTGGTCTGAAAAGTGTGAAGAGAGCTTTCAAGAGATGAAAAAGAGACTCACAACAGCACCTATCTTAGCAGTACCAGAAACTGGAAATGATTACACAGTTTACTGCGATACATCCAAGAATGGATTGGGTTGTGTTTTGATGCAAGACCGAAAGGTAATTGCTTATGGATCAGGACAACTCAAGCCACATGAAGTCAATTACCCAACACATGACCTAGAATTGGCAGCAGTTGTGTTTGCTCTCAAGCAACGGAGGCCATTTCTCTATGGAGCCAAATGTGAGCTATACACCGATCACAAGAGTCTTAAATATTTCTTTACTCCGAAGGAGTTGAACATGAGATAGAAAAGATGGCTAGAATTGATCAAGGATTATGATCTTACCATCAATTATACTCCTGGAAAGGCTAATGTGGTAGCAGATGCATTAAGCCGGAAGAGTACAAAAACACAGCTAATGGATAGAGAACTTCTGGAGGAATTGCTCAAGGATCTTGAAAGACTGGAAATACAATGTTTAGAAGTCAAATCTTTGGGAAGTATTTACACTATGAGGGTAATGGAGGAAAGACAAAGCGACTTGAAATACACTATATTCAAAAGACAAGATGAAGATCCTTTCATCGCTGAAGAAATCCGCAGGATTGAAGATGGTAGACCATCTAAATTTCGTCTAGGTGATTTCAATTCACTCTGGTTCCAAAACAGAATTTGTGTGCCAGATATACCAGAGATCAAATGACTGATTCTTAAGGAGGCTCATGAGACACAATACTCCATACATCCGGGAAGTATGAAGATGTACATGGATCTCAAGGAGTTGTTTTGGTGCAATAACATGAACCGGGATATAGCCAAGTATGTAGTGGAATGCCATACTTGTCAGAGAGTCAAAGCAGAACATCAAAGTCCACCAGGGTTACTACAACCTTTGGATATTCCAGAGTGGAAATGGGAGGAAATCAGAATGGATTTTATTACCGGTTTACCTTTAACCAAGAGACACAAGGATATGATATGGGTGATAGTTGATCGACTCACCAAGAGTTCACATTTCTTGGTTGTGAATCAGAAAGATAGTGCAGAAAAGCTGGTAGAAATCTATGTAAGGGAGATCGTCAGCAAGCATGGAGTGCCCAAGAAGATAGTCTCTGATAGAGGGTCTGTTTTTACATCAACAATCTGGAGAGATCTTCATACAGCACTGGGATCACAGTTGGATTTCAGTACTGCTTATCATCCTCAAACTGGTGGGCAAACAGAAAGAACAAACCAAATCTTAGAGGATATGTTACGTGCATGTGCTCTAGATTTTGGAGGTTCATGGGATGAGCACTTACCATTAGCAAAATTTTCTTACAACAACAGCTATCAAAGCAGCTTGAAGGCAGCACCATTTGAAGTACTATACGGACGCAAGTGCAGATCTCCAATATGTTGGTTTGAGCCTGGAGGCAACCATGAATTTGAAACTGATTTCATCCAAGAGAAGCAAGGTATCATTGATATCATCCGAGACTGTTTGAAGATAGCCCAGAGTCGACAAAAGAGTTATGCAGATTAAAAGAGGAGGATATGGGAGCCCAAAACAGGGGATTTGATCTATTTGAAGGTTAGCCCTATGAAAGGAATCAAGAGGTTCGGTATTAAAGGGAAGTTAAGCCCAAGATATATTGGACCATTCAAGATTTTGAGTCAGAATCGAAGTGTTGCTTTTGAATTGGAGCTTCCAACAAAATTGAAGCAAGTTCACAATGTTTTCCATGTTTCTCAACTTCGGAAGTGTCTGAAAGCACCTGAAGACTCTATTACACATGATGACCTAGATCTTCAAGCAGACTTGACTTATGAGGAGAAGCCAATAAAGATCTTAGAAGAGAACTGGAAGAGGCTTCGGAATCGTGCAATAAAGTTCTGTAAAGTGCAATGGAAACATCATTCTGAACGGGAAGCAACTTGGGAGAAAGAAGAGGATTTGAGACAAGCTTATCCAGAACTCTTTAGGTACACAAAGTTTTAACTTCGAGATGAAGTTCTGATAAGGGGGGAAGACTGTAATATCGTAGAATTTAGGACCAAACGAAGGGTAGACCAAGGACTATTGTGCATTCATGCATCTAAAAACCTGAGTAAGTTTTTCACAAATTCAAAAACCTGAGAGAGCAAACCTCCTTTCTAATCACCTTTAGATCTAGGGGTTATTAGAATGCTATGGGTTTTGTTATGATCTCTTGATGTTGTTATTTAAGTAAATTAGGTAGTTCAATTTGATTGTTGAATAACTTCAAAATTGAATTTTTAATCATTAATAAAGAAATAACTCAATTATGTATTGAGTTGGATAAAAGAAATGGAATTAGAAAATAAAACAAACTGAAATGTTACTTTATTGATATTAAACATTTATACATTGTCTTTACATCTTTGAAAACTGAAAAGAAGAGTACAACAGTAAAGAAAATGAAAAGAAACCTAATTCTAAACTATCTATAATAGTCTTCATGAATTCCATCTTCTAAGTCTTCTTAATCTGCAACCTGCAAAACAAAGCAAATAAACAAAAGAAAAAAGATTAAGTGTTAGAGTATATTACTCTCAAACTTTGGCAAATATTTGCCATTGCATCATTGAGTTTTTAATGACCAAGTGAAGCATCTGTTCTTTTAAATCACTGGGGGTACAAAGCAATAGAGTGCATAGCAGTTTCATAGCACAGCCAGGGGTGGATGAGATCAAGCTGAGTGAAGTATACAAGAACACGGCTCACAAGTAGCTTAGTCACAGAACTGGGGAGCTGGAGTTGGCAGCACCACAGCTGCTGGCAAAACTAGCAGTCGACTAGATGAGCTTCACTAGGAGAAGCAGCTCTCATTCGACCAGCAGAGAAGTAACACCAAGAACAGTACAAGTTCTTGCACAACACCACTCAAACACAAGAAAACATCCAGCAAAACCATGATGATGGATTGAAGCTCAAGACCAAGCCCAGGAGGAGAAGGACAAGTTATCAGCAGCAAGTCCAGGAGGAGAAGGACAAGCCCAGGAGCTAAACTAGGAGGAGAAGGCAAGCAAGGAGCAAGCCAACACCACCAGCAAGCAACAGCAGCAGATAACAACACTTTTACTGCACAACTTTAGGCACAGGTAGAATTGATCACCTCACAGCACCACACTGTTAGAGCATGTTCAAGTATGTGAAACATGTAAGAAAAGCCCTCAGTTTGGCAAAGTGTTGCTTTGCCAAGCTCATCATAGGGAATCAAGTTAAAGCCAAATATACTTACACCAGGGTAAAAGCCTCAGCATACACTTCATTGGCAGACTTAGTTTACTAACAGAAGCAATAGGCTATTAACCATGTTGTGCTGGGCACATAACCAATTGGTTATGCACCTCAGACACACAACAGGATTAGATTCAGCATCACATCTTAAAACCCTGGATTTGTTTCCAAGCAAGTCATTGCATTTAGATAGAAAAGCCTCAGACCAACATCATAGGCTAGGGATTTAGGTAAGTTTCACCATTCTAATTAGCTTTCCAACATTGGTTGCTGGGCACATTACCCACAGGTCATGCACCTCAACACAACCAGCAGACCAATTGATAGATAGAGCAATGTGAAGCATCACAAATCATTTTCCTAGCTGCAACATCTAGGAATCATAATTTTTGCTCAAGTAAATTCATCAATGAATCTTGCAACACAGTAAGACTCACTATCGCATGTTTATCATGGTTAAACAAGTGACAGAAGCAAACACATCAGCATATCCATCACAGGACCAGGCACAGTAGTTGACTGAATCTAGGAATTCAGTTAGACACCATCAACATTGTGATCTCATAAATCACAGGAGGGGAACCTAGCACACCATGATACAGAAGCTAACTGAAAGATTGCAACATGGCAAGTTTCAGAGCAACATCTCTGTCAAACACATACACTGACAGAAGTTTGAACAAAGCAAGATTATTACAGATCAAGCTTTATAGCACTGAACAGAAACCACTAAATCAAGCTAGTAATAGCTAACAGCATCACAGAGCAAGGTCTGTGAGCCTGGCTCACTGATCTTGACTAGTTGGTCAGAAACCATGGCCAGAGAGAGAAGAAGAAGATTAGAGAGGGGAGAATCACACTTACCGTCGCCTAGGTGCTCGTCTGGATGGCATGGTAGGGCAGTGCCTACGCGGATAGCCAGAGGCTGCCTGAGGATGACTTCACCGAGCATGCACTGGGAGCACCACACCATGGCGCTTCTATCAGTGAGTACTCGCACATCAAAAGCACCAGAGGTGGCTCCGCAAGCTCAGAAGAGAAGGCTCGGAGAGGCACCTGATCAGAGGTGTTCGATGGCGGCGGATACCAAGGGGGAAACCACCCAGATCTCCTCGGAGAGGAAGTGCTCGTAGATTCAAACTGGAGGAGTTAGAAGAGGGAGTTGAGGCGACCATTTTGCCCAAGCATCGGCGACGAAGACCACCGAAGATGGCCGGAGTGACCGGGCAACGGCGGCGATGATCTAGGGTTCGCCAGAGAGCTCGAGGAGGAGCAGGGAGAGAGTGAGGGGCTGGGCTGGGTTGGTTGACCGACCCAGACCCGAGCTGGTCTGGCTTAACCGAGCCAGGTGGGTCGGTTGGGTCAAATGGGCCAAGGCCCATTTGTTAAACCAAATTTCAATTTCAAATTTAAATGATATTTTCTTTTGAATTAATTCAAATTCAAAATTAAAATAACATGGATTCATTTAATATTATAAAATAACTTCCTATTCTTTAATGAAATAAATATCTGAATAATATCATGTTTCTTATTCATTTCTCAAATCAAATTTTAAAATCTTTTAACTTCCAATTTCCAAAAATCCTAATTGTTATTAATCATAATAAAGTTAAGTTTCTTCTTTACTAATTAACACTTTTCTTTTCAAATAACTTCAACAGAAGTTTGATAACTTAAAATTTGATTTCAAACCTTAATTACTTGTTTTAATACATAATTAGGGTAAAACACACAAATAGTACTTGGTGTTCTATTAAAACACTTTAACCCTACCAAGTCTTGGGTAAAACACACAAATAAGAAAACACAGACAAAGAATCACAATGCATTGCATATCATTGCACATATCATCCATTTGCTTCTTTAAAAATTGTCCTTACTGGGCAATGATTGAATTCTTGTAGAACAAGGAGATCAGGAGAATCGCCAAGTGACAAGGGTATAGCTAATAGAGCCCGCTAGTTGAGTACCCCTGAGGCCCGTTAAGCTAGGCCCAATTGTAATGATAGTCGAGATATGAGTTCTTACTGTATGTCGATATTGTAATATGTATCGGACCCTACCCGATCCTCAAGATCTGGCCACCTATATATAGGGGCCAGGAGGGGACGGTGTAGGCCAGATTAAAAGCAAGCCAGGTTCAACACCCAAGTTTACTTTTGATATACACCTATTTCGACTAACCTTACCTTCGAGTTCATCCGACGCCCTATCTCCTCAATCCTAAGTCCTTCATCTAGTGCCAGAGAACGCCTTTCAGGAAGTAGGATGGCGGAAGACTGAGGCCACGATCAATAGGGGACTTCAGTATGACGATCTCTTCATCTGAAGGAGCTGGCATTGCTTCACCAGGTTCAACTCACCATCTCGAGATCTCCTTAGCAGCTATGCGGCCTTCCTGCTCCAGAGAAGACAGAATCTCCTCGCTTATGTTACAGGAGTCCCAGTCTCCTCCTGAGGTCTCTGGCATGGCGGACTCTGTATCAGAAGACCGCGCTGAGCCTTCAGCAGCTTCAGACTTGGAGGCTTGGCGAGGCGATTCTGGTTCCATGGCGGTTAGCGGTGTGGCGGTGATAACTTCCAAGATTTCAAGTGAGGATGAGGAAGACGAGGCCAGCTTGTGGCGAAAAATGTTGACGGCGGTGAGGTTTTTTCGCGGTGGCTCGTCGGAGAAGATGGAGCTCTCATGGCGGCGCTGAAAAGAGAGAGAGCGACAAAGGCGAATGAGGGGTAAACTGGTCGGGGGTGAGAGGCCAGGGTATATATAGGCCCTGAGCCTTGAGATTCGTTCCCACCATTACCACCGCTCATCCCAATCGCAGAAACCCTAATCTGGTGACACGTGTCCAGAGGTAAAAAAGTAACTTGGCGAAAATAGTGCATGCATTGTAAAACCTTGCCCTAGAAGGAACTACGTACCGGAATTTACGGTGGATTTCCACGGTATGATCCAATGGATCCCGAAAATCTCGCTAAGATAACTACGTCGCTTGATTCGTTATTTACGGCGGATTAATAGATAGAAGAAGGAACATCAAGATAAACCGCCATCCCAGCATAGAAGAGAAGAAGAGCTATGGCGGAAGTATTTCACCAAGAACCTGCATGGCGGATGTAGATGGAAATCTTGAAGTTCCCTGGGGGCTACTGTTGGGGATATACCAAATAGGTATACCAGCGATGTAGTCCTAAATCAGCAAGCCAGGGTGGCCCATCAGGGGTGGTATGGCGGATTCGCCATACCGGGCAGCCCAGTTGCTGAAGTTTCCATGGCGGTACTGGACGTAGGCGCTTATGGCGGATCCTTAGACAGGCCCATGGCGGATTACTGACGACAGGCCCATGGCGGTTCCGAAGATGGCCCATGGCAAGTTACCTTGACGTACACGCATAGGACTTAGTCTAGGACTCCAAGTTGTATCCGCTCCGGTACCAACGTGTAGCCCACGCCTGGCGCCTTTATAAGCCCGGCGTGGAGCAGCCCTTGAGACACAGACAAATCATACGGCCAATCGCATAGCGAAACAGCCAACCTCATCATTGTAATCGAGCACTTGTTGCCTTATAGTGAATTATATCAGCACGTAGGATCTCGCCACCGTCGCGGGATCTGAAGCTCAGTAAACACGTGCTACCACCGTCCTGGATCGCTCCTCCGTGTTCACCCCCTTCCACAAACTGCCATACCCCTACCTCTATGGCAGATCTGTTGACAAAACCACGACAGGTGTCAGACGATAGCTCATCCTATGACTGTTGTGACGGCCGGGGGTAAACTTTTAGTATCCCAATTCAAACCAGACCAGGTCATTACAATCTGTGACTGTCCTTACTATGCCGATCTCTACGTTCTTCCACTTAAAAACATTGAAGTTGTTCTGGGTATGGATTGGATATCTGATCATGGAGCACACATTGATTGTGAAGAGAAGACTGTGTCAATCCAGAAGCCTGGAGGTGGAAAGATTACTTATCAAGCAGATAAGCACACCCATGTAGAGATTGGAATTCAATTCAATTCTCTGAAAGAGGCCAAGTTAGAAGATATTCCAGTGGTTAATGAGTTCATGGATGTATTTCCCCAAGAATTACCGGGAATGCCACCGGATCAGGAGATAGAATTCACCATTGATCTGAAGCCAGGCACATCACCAATTTCACAAGCACCCTATAAAATGGGTCCTAAGGAGTTGAAAGAACTGAAAGAGCAGCTAGATGAGCTAGAGAGTAAGGGATTTATCCAAGAAAGTATATCACCTTGGGGTTCGCCAATTATATTTGTTGATAAAAGAGATGGAGGTAGAAGAACGTGTGGGGATTTCAGGAATCTGAACAGTGTCACCATCAAAAACAAGTATCCTTTACCAAGGATTCAAGATCTGTTTGATCAAGTTCATGGAGCTAGGGTTTTCTCCAAGATTGACCTGAGATCTGGTTATCATCAAATTAAAATCAAGCCAGAAGATGTACCAAAGACTGTATTTGTCTTAAGGTATGGGCATCATGAATACTTAGTTGTTCATTTTGGTTTGACCAATGCTCCAGCAATTTTCATGAATTTGATGAACAAGATTTTCATTCCATATCTGGATAAGTTTGTGATAGTGTTTATTGATGACATACTGATATACTCCAAGAATAAAGAGGATCATGCTAAACATCTCAGAATAGCATTGCAAGTGTTAAGGGAACATCAGCTGTATGCTAAATTCAGCAAGTGTGAATTCTGGCTGGATCAAGTGGAATTTCTTGGTCATGTCATTAGCAAGGAGGGGATTGCTGTGAATCCAAACAAAGTTCAGTCAGTTTTGGACTGGCAAGCACCAACCAATGTGAAGGAAATTAGAGGATTTCTAGGAATGGTCGGATACTATCGGAGATTCATTGAAGGATTTTTGAAGATAGCAGGGCCGATGACAAAATTGTTAAGGAAAAACACTCCATTTGAGTGGTCTGAAAAGTGTGAAGAGAGCTTTCAAGAGATGAAAAAGAGACTCACAACAGCACCTATCTTAGCAGTACCAGAAACTGGAAATGATTACACAGTTTACTGCGATACATCCAAGAATGGATTGGGTTGTGTTTTGATGCAAGACCGAAAGGTAATTGCTTATGGATCAGGACAACTCAAGCCACATGAAGTCAATTACCCAACACATGACCTAGAATTGGCAGCAGTTGTGTTTGCTCTCAAGCAACGGAGGCCATTTCTCTATGGAGCCAAATGTGAGCTATACACCGATCACAAGAGTCTTAAATATTTCTTTACTCCGAAGGAGTTGAACATGAGATAGAAAAGATGGCTAGAATTGATCAAGGATTATGATCTTACCATCAATTATACTCCTGGAAAGGCTAATGTGGTAGCAGATGCATTAAGCCGGAAGAGTACAAAAACACAGCTAATGGATAGAGAACTTCTGGAGGAATTGCTCAAGGATCTTGAAAGACTGGAAATACAATGTTTAGAAGTCAAATCTTTGGGAAGTATTTACACTATGAGGGTAATGGAGGAAAGACAAAGCGACTTGAAATACACTATATTCAAAAGACAAGATGAAGATCCTTTCATCGCTGAAGAAATCCGCAGGATTGAAGATGGTAGACCATCTAAATTTCGTCTAGGTGATTTCAATTCACTCTGGTTCCAAAACAGAATTTGTGTGCCAGATATACCAGAGATCAAATGACTGATTCTTAAGGAGGCTCATGAGACACAATACTCCATACATCCGGGAAGTATGAAGATGTACATGGATCTCAAGGAGTTGTTTTGGTGCAATAACATGAACCGGGATATAGCCAAGTATGTAGTGGAATGCCATACTTGTCAGAGAGTCAAAGCAGAACATCAAAGTCCACCAGGGTTACTACAACCTTTGGATATTCCAGAGTGGAAATGGGAGGAAATCAGAATGGATTTTATTACCGGTTTACCTTTAACCAAGAGACACAAGGATATGATATGGGTGATAGTTGATCGACTCACCAAGAGTTCACATTTCTTGGTTGTGAATCAGAAAGATAGTGCAGAAAAGCTGGTAGAAATCTATGTAAGGGAGATCGTCAGCAAGCATGGAGTGCCCAAGAAGATAGTCTCTGATAGAGGGTCTGTTTTTACATCAACAATCTGGAGAGATCTTCATACAGCACTGGGATCACAGTTGGATTTCAGTACTGCTTATCATCCTCAAACTGGTGGGCAAACAGAAAGAACAAACCAAATCTTAGAGGATATGTTACGTGCATGTGCTCTAGATTTTGGAGGTTCATGGGATGAGCACTTACCATTAGCAAAATTTTCTTACAACAACAGCTATCAAAGCAGCTTGAAGGCAGCACCATTTGAAGTACTATACGGACGCAAGTGCAGATCTCCAATATGTTGGTTTGAGCCTGGAGGCAACCATGAATTTGAAACTGATTTCATCCAAGAGAAGCAAGGTATCATTGATATCATCCGAGACTGTTTGAAGATAGCCCAGAGTCGACAAAAGAGTTATGCAGATTAAAAGAGGAGGATATGGGAGCCCAAAACAGGGGATTTGATCTATTTGAAGGTTAGCCCTATGAAAGGAATCAAGAGGTTCGGTATTAAAGGGAAGTTAAGCCCAAGATATATTGGACCATTCAAGATTTTGAGTCAGAATCGAAGTGTTGCTTTTGAATTGGAGCTTCCAACAAAATTGAAGCAAGTTCACAATGTTTTCCATGTTTCTCAACTTCGGAAGTGTCTGAAAGCACCTGAAGACTCTATTACACATGATGACCTAGATCTTCAAGCAGACTTGACTTATGAGGAGAAGCCAATAAAGATCTTAGAAGAGAACTGGAAGAGGCTTCGGAATCGTGCAATAAAGTTCTGTAAAGTGCAATGGAAACATCATTCTGAACGGGAAGCAACTTGGGAGAAAGAAGAGGATTTGAGACAAGCTTATCCAGAACTCTTTAGGTACACAAAGTTTTAACTTCGAGATGAAGTTCTGATAAGGGGGGAAGACTGTAATATCGTAGAATTTAGGACCAAACGAAGGGTAGACCAAGGACTATTGTGCATTCATGCATCTAAAAACCTGAGTAAGTTTTTCACAAATTCAAAAACCTGAGAGAGCAAACCTCCTTTCTAATCACCTTTAGATCTAGGGGTTATTAGAATGCTATGGGTTTTGTTATGATCTCTTGATGTTGTTATTTAAGTAAATTAGGTAGTTCAATTTGATTGTTGAATAACTTCAAAATTGAATTTTTAATCATTAATAAAGAAATAACTCAATTATGTATTGAGTTGGATAAAAGAAATGGAATTAGAAAATAAAACAAACTGAAATGTTACTTTATTGATATTAAACATTTATACATTGTCTTTACATCTTTGAAAACTGAAAAGAAGAGTACAACAGTAAAGAAAATGAAAAGAAACCTAATTCTAAACTATCTATAATAGTCTTCATGAATTCCATCTTCTAAGTCTTCTTAATCTGCAACCTGCAAAACAAAGCAAATAAACAAAAGAAAAAAGATTAAGTGTTAGAGTATATTACTCTCAAACTTTGGCAAATATTTGCCATTGCATCATTGAGTTTTTAATGACCAAGTGAAGCATCTGTTCTTTTAAATCACTGGGGGTACAAAGCAATAGAGTGCATAGCAGTTTCATAGCACAGCCAGGGGTGGATGAGATCAAGCTGAGTGAAGTATACAAGAACACGGCTCACAAGTAGCTTAGTCACAGAACTGGGGAGCTGGAGTTGGCAGCACCACAGCTGCTGGCAAAACTAGCAGTCGACTAGATGAGCTTCACTAGGAGAAGCAGCTCTCATTCGACCAGCAGAGAAGTAACACCAAGAACAGTACAAGTTCTTGCACAACACCACTCAAACACAAGAAAACATCCAGCAAAACCATGATGATGGATTGAAGCTCAAGACCAAGCCCAGGAGGAGAAGGACAAGTTATCAGCAGCAAGTCCAGGAGGAGAAGGACAAGCCCAGGAGCTAAACTAGGAGGAGAAGGCAAGCAAGGAGCAAGCCAACACCACCAGCAAGCAACAGCAGCAGATAACAACACTTTTACTGCACAACTTTAGGCACAGGTAGAATTGATCACCTCACAGCACCACACTGTTAGAGCATGTTCAAGTATGTGAAACATGTAAGAAAAGCCCTCAGTTTGGCAAAGTGTTGCTTTGCCAAGCTCATCATAGGGAATCAAGTTAAAGCCAAATATACTTACACCAGGGTAAAAGCCTCAGCATACACTTCATTGGCAGACTTAGTTTACTAACAGAAGCAATAGGCTATTAACCATGTTGTGCTGGGCACATAACCAATTGGTTATGCACCTCAGACACACAACAGGATTAGATTCAGCATCACATCTTAAAACCCTGGATTTGTTTCCAAGCAAGTCATTGCATTTAGATAGAAAAGCCTCAGACCAACATCATAGGCTAGGGATTTAGGTAAGTTTCACCATTCTAATTAGCTTTCCAACATTGGTTGCTGGGCACATTACCCACAGGTCATGCACCTCAACACAACCAGCAGACCAATTGATAGATAGAGCAATGTGAAGCATCACAAATCATTTTCCTAGCTGCAACATCTAGGAATCATAATTTTTGCTCAAGTAAATTCATCAATGAATCTTGCAACACAGTAAGACTCACTATCGCATGTTTATCATGGTTAAACAAGTGACAGAAGCAAACACATCAGCATATCCATCACAGGACCAGGCACAGTAGTTGACTGAATCTAGGAATTCAGTTAGACACCATCAACATTGTGATCTCATAAATCACAGGAGGGGAACCTAGCACACCATGATACAGAAGCTAACTGAAAGATTGCAACATGGCAAGTTTCAGAGCAACATCTCTGTCAAACACATACACTGACAGAAGTTTGAACAAAGCAAGATTATTACAGATCAAGCTTTATAGCACTGAACAGAAACCACTAAATCAAGCTAGTAATAGCTAACAGCATCACAGAGCAAGGTCTGTGAGCCTGGCTCACTGATCTTGACTAGTTGGTCAGAAACCATGGCCAGAGAGAGAAGAAGAAGATTAGAGAGGGGAGAATCACACTTACCGTCGCCTAGGTGCTCGTCTGGATGGCATGGTAGGGCAGTGCCTACGCGGATAGCCAGAGGCTGCCTGAGGATGACTTCACCGAGCATGCACTGGGAGCACCACACCATGGCGCTTCTATCAGTGAGTACTCGCACATCAAAAGCACCAGAGGTGGCTCCGCAAGCTCAGAAGAGAAGGCTCGGAGAGGCACCTGATCAGAGGTGTTCGATGGCGGCGGATACCAAGGGGGAAACCACCCAGATCTCCTCGGAGAGGAAGTGCTCGTAGATTCAAACTGGAGGAGTTAGAAGAGGGAGTTGAGGCGACCATTTTGCCCAAGCATCGGCGACGAAGACCACCGAAGATGGCCGGAGTGACCGGGCAACGGCGGCGATGATCTAGGGTTCGCCAGAGAGCTCGAGGAGGAGCAGGGAGAGAGTGAGGGGCTGGGCTGGGTTGGTTGACCGACCCAGACCCGAGCTGGTCTGGCTTAACCGAGCCAGGTGGGTCGGTTGGGTCAAATGGGCCAAGGCCCATTTGTTAAACCAAATTTCAATTTCAAATTTAAATGATATTTTCTTTTGAATTAATTCAAATTCAAAATTAAAATAACATGGATTCATTTAATATTATAAAATAACTTCCTATTCTTTAATGAAATAAATATCTGAATAATATCATGTTTCTTATTCATTTCTCAAATCAAATTTTAAAATCTTTTAACTTCCAATTTCCAAAAATCCTAATTGTTATTAATCATAATAAAGTTAAGTTTCTTCTTTACTAATTAACACTTTTCTTTTCAAATAACTTCAACAGAAGTTTGATAACTTAAAATTTGATTTCAAACCTTAATTACTTGTTTTAATACATAATTAGGGTAAAACACACAAATAGTACTTGGTGTTCTATTAAAACACTTTAACCCTACCAAGTCTTGGGTAAAACACACAAATAAGAAAACACAGACAAAGAATCACAATGCATTGCATATCATTGCACATATCATCCATTTGCTTCTTTAAAAATTGTCCTTACCAGGCAATGATTGAATTCTTGTAGAACAAGGAGATCAGGAGAATCGCCAAGTATCCGACTCCATTACCTTTCAGTCTCAAGGCAAGTTTATCTTGCTCATATCTCTTGATTGCACTGGTTTTGAAACTTCTTGCAAAGTGTTGACTTCAAACTCTAACTTTTCAAAAGGGATGGAAAACTTATTTTCATAAGTAATATGACTAGTGGTTATCGACTAGTGGTGATAACCTAGGAGGGCTGGCAGGTGGAACCACGGTAAGATTGTGGTGGTGGAGGTTCCACTTGTACGAGAAAGTTGACATAGGATTAACTACCAATGCCACAGTTATTCTAGCGCCGTAAAAACCGTGTCGTCCAAGAGACTTGGAATGGGACGGGAAAGTCAGCTGTATCTTCTCTCATTCACATGTCAACGGACACTCAGCTACCGTTCGCCGTATGTCTTATGAGATTACGTGCACATGGGTGGGACCCCTTAGTGCCCATGGCCACTGGTGTCTATGATGGTCCGCAAGGGATGCCTAGGTACTTCATCATTGGGGGTGAATATCAGGGGCACAACCTGCTTGCGTGAATTGGGTGGGCATGCATTGTGCGGAGAAGGCAGTGATTGGCTTGGATCAATGACTGGGCCCCACACCATGGAAGTGTGGACGGGAATGTATGCCCGGTTGTGCAGCAAGGCTTTGATCTCTTCTGGAAGGACACACCTCTGCAGAGTGTAAAAAGATGTGACATGTTACCCCTTCTTCCGAGAAGGAGCTGCGAATGCCGCAGGAAAGGTGCTCTCAAGGCACTAATACCTGTGTTGGCTGTTGGGCATAGTTTTCTAAAGTAAAAGCAATCTTTCAAGAAACCTTTGATAAAACCTTGCATTAGCCTATGACTCTTTTGGGTCCATGGCTGTAGATAGTGCATATCACACAACTTCTTTCTAAAGAAACTTGCTGGGTAACGCTCGTTACTCACCCCAATCTCTTAAACCCTTGCTAGACTGTGAAGAGCTCGATGAAGCAACTCTGAACGCAATCGGAGGCCAGCAGGATGTCTTCTATGAGGAGCCAGATCTTTCTCACGGAGTCGAAGGCGTGGATTACTTCATTCGCTATGGAGCATCTTCCGACGAGGAATCAGAGTGAAGGAGTACTAACTAGTAGAATAGTATTGTAGCCGAGGAACCAAGCAACTGTAGAATAGGAATAAGTTGTTGAGTTCTTCTCTTGTTTAATTATTTGAAGCTTTCCAGTTGTTGTAAACACTAAGCACTTGAGGTGTTCTCTTATGGGGAGCATTTCGTTATCATCACGCTTTGGTTTGTATTAATATGAAGTTCAGTTTGTATTTGGGCCTGCAATGTTTTGCTGTACCATTCTGAGGGATGTAATATTTGTGGAGGCTTGTTCCGCAAGTGTTATATCAACGACTTGCATACTACAACATGCGGTGGTATGCTGGGTCACTGCAGCAACTCAAAACAATTCTCCAATGGAAAACGAACACTAATCATGCGTAGGGCTACGAAGCACTCCTCAAAGTCCGTATGTACCCAAACTAGATTGTCCCACACTATCACCATGAACGCACTAGATGGTTCCAACAAACACCAACATTTCATAGAGACATTAACCAAAAAGACACACTTGATGCACACACTAGTCACCTTTACACCATGATACGAGGTATCTCCGGAGAGTACAATAATAAAGCATAGGAGTAGCATAATATCTGAATAATAATATCTACCAATTCAACTAGATACAAAGCTCACGATCACATAAAGATCACATCATGGGAGAGAGAGGTGAACCACATAGCTACCGGTAGAGCCCTCAGCCCCGGGGGAGAACTACTCCCTCCTCATCATAGGAGACAGCAAGGTTGATGGAGATGGCGGTGAGGTCGATGGAGACGGTGGAGACAGCGATGGAGACCGATGGAGATGGCTCCGGGGGCACTTCCCCGTCCCAGCAGGGTGTCGGAACAGAGAATTCTATCCCCCAAAATTTGTCTTCAACAGCTGCGGCGCTGCGAAACTGTTCTGGGAAAAACATCGATTCCCCTAGGGTTTTCCGTCCTGGGGCTTTATATAGGCGAAGGGACGTCGTCAGGGGGCTGCCAGGGCACCCTCACACATAGGGGGCGTGGCCAGGGCCTGGGCCATGCCGCCCTGGTGTGTAGGGCCCTCGTGTCCCCACTCTTCCTCCTCTTCAGTTCTCTAGAAGCTTCGGTGAAATTCTGGGCGACTGGCTTTGGTTTCGTCCAATTCCGAGAATATTTCCTGTGTAACTTTTCTGAAACACAAAAACAATAGAAAACAGGGAACTGGCACTGTGGCGACTTGTTAATAGGTTAGTTCTGTAAAATGCATAAAAGTGCCATGAAGTGTAACGAAACACTAAGCAAATGGTGTAGAAACAAGCATGGAGCATCAAAAATTATGGATACGTTTGAGACGTATCACAACGGTGCCAGAAAAAGTCTTGATTGCTATAGATGGCGCGGTGATGATGAAGTAAATGACTGGCCAGTTGGGAAACCCCAAGAGGAAGGTATGATGAATATAGCAGCAAGTTTTTCCCTCAGTAAGATACCAAGGTTTGTCGATCCAGTAGGAAAAAGCCAAACTCAAGAAGGTGATGCTTGCTAGCCTAGTGACACTCCAACAAGGGCGCCGTTAATGATAACTTGGTAGGGCGTCTTCAACTAGTAGCAATGCGAAACCTGCACACAATATAACCAAATACTTTGTTCCTAACTTACGATGAGGTTGTAATCTCACCGGTTTCCTTAAAACAAAGGGTATGAGCGTATCGAGTGGAAAGTAATAGTAGTCCAAGGTAGACTACTCACTCATTGCACCGGAGGCAAGCATGGCGATGAAGAAGACCTCTGATGGTGATTCCCCTCTCCGGTAGGTTGCCGGGAAGAGCTTCTGGACCCTCCCAATCTTGGGTCAACGGCGGCGGCTGATCGCGGTGTATTCTGGAAAAGTGATCTGGTGTTTAGGTTTTTCCCGTCGGGAGGTCTTTATAGGCGAAGGGGCAGCACCAGAGGTGGACCAGGGGGCCCTCACCACAGGTGGGCGTGGGCTAGGGGCAGGCCGCACCCCCTGGTGGTGTCGCCGCCCTGTGGCCCTTCTCCGTCTCCTCTTCGGTTCTCTGGAAGCTTCGGTAAATTTCTGGATGTTCGGCTTTTGTTTCATCTAATTCCAAGAATATTTCCTGTGTAACTTTTCTGAAACACAAAAACAGCAAAAAACAGGGAACTGGCACTATGCCATCTTGTTAATAGGTTAGTTCCAGAAAATGCATAAAAATGCCATGAAGTGTAACAAAACACTAAGCAAATGGTGTAAAAACAAGCATGCAGCATCAAAAATTATAGATACGTCAGAGACATATCAATTTCCTATATAACTTTTCTAAAACACAAAAACAGCAGAAAACAAGGAACTGGCACTCTGGCATCTTGTTAATAGGTTAGTTCTGAAAAATGCATAAAAATACCATGAAGTGTAAACAAAACACAAAGCAAATGGTGTATAAACAAGCTTGGAGCATCAAAAATTATAGATACGTTTGAGACGTATCAAGCAGCCCGAAGCTTAACTCCTGTTCTTCCTCGAGTAGGTAAGTGATAACAAAACAATAATTTTTGTGGTGATATGCACCAACACAATCTTGATCAAACGATGTAAAGCATTGAGTCCTGAGATGAAAGTACTCTAAACATGGGCATAAAAGATATAATCTTGACAATAGAACTTATCAACTATGTTATAACATGAAAAGTAACACAAACAAAAGATCATGAGTAATAATGCATTGAAAGTCAATTGTTTGTTTCAAGCATATAGAAAAACATAGCAAAGTGGTATTCAGCTTGTCCCTCATGGAGTAGCAAAACATAAATGCATAGGAGACCTTCAAGCTTAAGAGGGCGACTAGATACAAATAATTTGAGACCAAGCAAAACCATAATTATGAAGCAATCAATAATAAATTTTGGGACTATGCATATTATACTCAGAATGACAACTATGCTCTCTTAGACGATGCATAAAGGTAGAAGGTGCAGACTCAACCAAAAAGTAAAAGAAAGGCCCTTTGCAGAGGGAAGTAGTGATTGCAAGTTTTTATAAACCTTCCAAAAATTATGGTACTTACTAGCTTTGACCTCTCATTGCCCCCATCATAGGCATCTTGAATGGTTAAAGTTAATGCGAGTACAAATATGAGATATATGCTTGACAAATCATAAGTTGAAGATCTCATGTCCTGTGAATACGAGTACTTAAATAGTGCTAGTCGACTTAGGTCCCAAGCAAGTTCTTGTCATTGTAAGCATACGTGTATCATTGAGAATGCCAATGGGGTACCTCTTGCCCGATGAGATAGAAACTAGCCCACATCAAAATGATAAGACAAATAGATAGTGGACACCTCGGCATCTCTTTTATTTACCATTGGGTATAGCTTTTTATTTTGAGATGCGTCGTCGAATGTCCACTATGGGTATGCTGTAAATTTACACCATGAATGATGCATGGCTTTGATAGCAGCCCAAGCATTTCTCTAACACATATACAAACTCCATGAACTCCACAAGTTTCCAACTCCTTTCACACAGATAAGCATCCATAAACAAAAGATCATAATATCAACTTAAATAGAAATAAGTGCAATGTGGAAAGCGTGCCCCATGATAGCATGGCTGAGCTAACTCCAAACTTAGAACTTACAAGCATATAATCAACATAAGAGAGCCACAATGGTCAAGTTTATTAAGTGCAAGAATGTAAATGTGCCATCAGGTTCGTGAGAGCTTTACTAACTAATTTTCACATAACAAAAATTTTAATTTGGAAGATAGATAAAATCAAGAAGAATGTACTTTTAATAGCAAATTGCTAATAGGTAGATATGGTGGACACATTGGAAAACTTTGGTTTTTGGGAGTTGGATGCACAAGAAGTATTCCCTCTTAGTACAAATTAAGGCTAGCAAAAGACTGGGAGTGACCAACTAAGAGAGCAATAACGGCCATAATCATGCATAGTGACAAAACATTATTAACCAAAGTATAAAGTGGTATCACAAGTCAAAAATCAAATGATCATAGAGGCTTGAGGCAACTGGTTAAAGTCAAACATGGTGTGAGCATGCGCCAAGTCAACCCAAATAAAGCATCAAAGGAGAATACCACAATAATATGCTCCCATATAATAAAAACAACACATGATTCTTTTAAAGGCACATTAAGCAATCTCAGTCATTTGAGACAAGTCATGCTACAGCAAAAACTACTAAGCATATAATCAAAATAACATCAAGCATGACATGCAAAAGTCTAAGCCACAGTCTAAACAAGCTCCCATTTGTACCACTATAGGCATGAAACTTTTTTGTCTTTTCCAACACCAATCAACCTTTTTGAAACAACTCTCAAAGATGAAAACCAACATAGACCAGAGGTCTAAACACACCTTGAAACAAAGAAATAACAAGTTCTGAACAAAAATCAAGGTGAAAAACAAAAGCTAAACGCAGTACTAGAAAAAGAGAACACTCATTGAACGATAAGAGTGAAAACTAGAGTGCTATTGGCAATGAAAAATGGAGTGTGTCTTCTCCAAAAGAAATATGTTGGGATCCAACCTTTTATTGCAGTAAACAAAGCAAAATAAAACTGAAAGCAGAAATAAAGACACTCTAGGAAAAACACATAGAATACAAAGCAATAAAAATATAGTGTCTTGAAAGACGATGATATTTGTTGATGAAGGGGTGCCTCGGGGCATCCCCAAGCTTTGACGCTTGTACTTCTTGGATATTTATTGGGGTGACATGGTCATACCCAAGCTTGAGCTTTTTTCCATACTTCATCTCATCTCATTATTCTCCTTTCCCTACACTTAAAACTTCCTTCATACAAAACATCACACAATTCTTATTAGCAACATTAGTGTATGCAAGATAGTAAATCCACACTTTGGTTCAGTTTCAACTCAATTATAGCACAAATTAAAGCATAATCTACTGTAGCAACTCTCTCAAAAGTTCCGTGATCAAAAGAACTAAAAAAGAAAGAGATCAAGAGGCAAACGCAAATAGTGGCAGAAATCTATCAAAACAAAATAGCTGGTAAAGATCGATTTTTTTGAAAATCTTCTGTTGCTCAAATAGAGAAGTGCAAAACTAATGAAAGTTAGACAATAACCTGGGGCATGTGCACAAGAAATCACAGATCAAAAAGACATTTGGAGAATTGTTACGAATTTTTATGGTACAGCGCAGAAATCTGTTTCAGGGCAGCAACTTCCCCAAATCTTACCTTCCTCCAATTAGAGGTTATTCTTGGCACAGAAATGAAATAAATATGATAAGGAGAGGTCATTACAGTAGTAATAACTTCCAAGACTCAACAAAAAGAAAAAAATACTGAAAAGAAAACAATGGGTTATCCCCCAAGAGTGCTTTTCTTTAACGCCTTTGAGCTTGGGCATTACAACATAATACATAACCATAATCCAACTGCATCTATATCTAATAATCCACCCATCAGATATCATCCGAACAACCGTTGGGTATTTAGTTGCAACAGCACATCTACAACCTTATAGGTTGTTGTCACTCCCCCAGGTTACCAGAGGCATGAACCCACTATCGAGCATAAATACTCCATCTTGGAGTCACTAGCATCTACTTGGCCAAGATATCTACTAGCAACGGAGAGCATGCAAGATCATAAACAACATAGAGATGATAAATCAATTAATCAACTTGACATAGTACTCAATATTCATCGGATCCCAATAAACAAAACATGTAGAATTACATAACGATGATCTTGATCATGATAGGCAGCTCACAAGATCTAAACATGAAGCACAAGGAGGAGAAGACATCCATCTAGCTACTGCTATGGACCCGTAGTCCAAGGTAGACTACTCACACATCACTCCAAAGGTAGGCGTGGTGATGAAGAAGGCCTTCGGTGGTGATTCCACTCTTCGACAGGGTGCCGGGAAGAGCTTCTGGACCCTCCCGATCTCGCGTCGATGACAGTGGTGGCTTGCAGTATGTTTTCTAGAATAGAGTTTGGGCTCTAGGGTTTTCTCGTCGAGGAGAATATATAGGCGGAGGGGCGATGTCACGAGGTGGACCAGGGGCCCACCCCATAGCCCGGTGCGGCCAGGGGGGCACCCGCGCCATGGAATGGTGTGGCCAGCCCTGGCTCCCCTCCGCCTCTGCTTTGGACTCCGTCTCATATCGGGAAAAATAGGGACTTCAGCTTTTGTTTCATCCAATTCCGAGAATATTTCCTGTGTAACTTTTCTGAAACACAAAAATAGCAGAAAACAGGGAACTGGCACTATGGCATCCTATTAATAGGTTAGTTCCGGAAAATGCATAAAAATGCCACGAAGTGTAAACAAAACACAAAGAAAATGGTGTATAAACAAGCATGGAGCATAAAAAATGATAGGTACATTTGAGACATATCATCTACGCCGACGGCTTTTCCCTCGGCGTAGCCCCGTCGGCATAGTATAGCACTATTTATAATTTTTTTAAATCAATTTTTTTGAGTCTTCAAATTGTTTGACTCGCCAATCTCTCAATTAGAATATTTTAATACTAATTATACTTAATCTTTAGTCAAATTTAAGTCTTGGTCAAACTTCCCGTCGGTAACCCATCCTCACACTACTCCACCCCTAGCACGCTTAACTTCTCTGTTTTATCCGGATGAGTTTCCATGAAACAAATTATACTTATTGATAATACTACCATATCAATTCTATTAACCCTTATACCACTATGTCACACGTCATCGGTTTTTAAATTTCCATACTTCATATTAATTAAACAACCATAAATAAGTAATAAATATATTGAGTTCCAAACTATATAATAAGTAAATAACAATGAAAAATTAATAAATATATTGAATAATTTATATCTTTAAATCTGTAAATCGATTAGAAAAAATGAGAGGAATCCAAATGTGACATCCATATGTAATGTTTTATGTTTTAGTTAAATGTTTGAATTTCTTATGATCGTTTTTGAATTTTATGTATCATCAGTGATATCTCGAACTAATGAGATTTACATTGAAAAAATCATAAACAATAAATAATAAAAAACCTTCACACATAGTCTTCTTATATCAAATACTAACGAGTCCACTTCATAAAGAAGTTCTAAATAGTTTTCTTATGCCATACCTCTGTTTTATCCCATTAACCCTCGCTTCACCCCGTTGATAAATGGCGGGCATGAACCTTCTTGGCTAGGGGTCAAATTTTGCAAAAATCTTTGTGTATCTCTAACAAAATAACATGTTGTGTACCTAAAAATGATTTTTTTTGAAAAAATTATGAGGAAGCCATGATGAAGCTGTAGTTCAAATTTAACCCACTTCCTACTGAATTGGCAAGAGTTTGTCTTTTTTGTGGAAGGTTAATTCAAAGCTTCACACACACAAATAATTGGGGATATATATAATATGTCCTAATATTTTTTTAAATTTATGGTGGTCTAGTTTTGTAATGTATTTTCAGTACTTACTTCACAAAAAAAACAATTTTGACACTTAGAAAATGGAAATTGATTTTTTTATGCATAGAAAATGAAAACTCCCAATATGAACTTTGTTTTCCATCCCAATATGCACACATGTGCACAAATATGGGGTCATTTGAACAAACTATTCCATGATTTGGGTCATGTCCTAGCTCATCTGGTTGAAAGTCATAAAACTTCGTACATGATAGGTCATATCGGAGAAGGAGTTTCTACAATATTTACAATAGTCCAAGTTTATTTATTTTTCCTCATAACTAGGTCACATAACATGACACAGTGTGAAGGTTTTAATTTTTTGAATTTTTTTCAATATCTTATACTTGATTCAAAATGCAGTCAAAACGGCGGGCATGAACCTTCTTAGCTAGGGGTTGAATTTCGCAGAACTATTTATGGATCTCTGATAAAACTTCTACTTGTGAAACTGAAAATGATATTTTAGAAAAATCATGGGCAAACTATGATGCGGCTCTAGTTCAAATTTCTTGACTTCCACCTGAATTAAAACCCTAAATACCTAAACTAAAAATCCTAACTAATTAAATTAATTAATTCTAAAATTTGGAAGGTTTAGATGAACAAATATTATTTTTCTACAATTTTGATATATTATTTATATTTTTATAAATTAGAATGATTTAGTTATGATTTTTCTAAGATTAATGTGGTAAAATGGAAAATAGCTACACCGAGGTCATTGCCGTCGGCATAGAAAAGGTCGTCAGCGTAGCTGTCTTACGCTGACGGCAGTTCTATGCCGATGGCCAACTTTGTGAGTCGCCTGGCCCGTGGCCAACACCAACGGCACCGACATTTGGCTATCGGCGTAGACGCTGGCCGTCGGTGTATGGTGCCATTCCTATAGTGCAATATTATCCTTTTTAATCATTGTGGTATTGGAAAGAGACATCCACGAGAGTACTCATGAGAGTACTCTCACGAACCTGTGCTCTTGCAGGCATCATGATGTCTAGAGTATTTCCGAATCATGGGGTAATACGTTTAAGGGTTTGATAATGTTGTAGGATGGTATTGGTACATTCAAAATTATCAAAGTATTAATAAGAGAGAGATGGAAAGGTTTCGCGGTTATCTGAAAATTGTTGTGAGGGTTCCGAAAAAAGTTTCAAAGTAACGGTGGTTAAATAAATGAGTAATTAATATTAATTAGTTGAATTAATATTAAATGGAACTTTTTATTTAATTGACAAAAATCACTCCACCTTAATGGGCTCTTCCAAAGTGAAGCCTATTAAGGTCCTAGGCGGCCTCTTATTGGATAAGGCCTGGTGGGGGCGCCCTAGGGTTGGAGGTTTGGTGGGGGTGTCCTAGGGCTGGTCGCCGACCTTCCTGGCCTCACCTTGGTCGCCCCTTGGCTGCTTTGGTGGAGGGGCAAGGCTATCACCCTCTCCCCTATATAAAGAGGTCCCTGGAGGAGGAGATTGATACGTCCATTTTGTATCACTATTTTATATTATAATTTACTATTATTCATTGATATATTTCATACTTAGAGATGATACTTGTGTTGTTTTCTCTGTTTTCACATGCTTGATGATTATTGGAGAGCTTGCTGCCGGAGTCGGGATTCTGGTGGAAAAAAGGACCGTCAAGACACCATATTTCTGAAGATCAGCAATTCCAGGAAAATACCCAGAAATTCATATTTTATCAGAAGACAGAAGTAGCCAGAAGGAGAGGGCGAGGTGAGTGGCACGGGGCCCACACCACCAAGTGGCGCAGGCCAGCCCTAGGTCGCGCCACCCCATGGTGTGGTCACCCTGGCCCACCTCTGCCAGCGCACCCTCGCGTATATCGTCTCCCCGAAAACCTAAGACCAAGGGGGGATCATAGATAGACTCAGTCGTCTCTGCGGGGCGGAAAACACACAGAAAGAGAAAGCTCTCTGGCAGGTAGAAATCTGTCGGGGAAATTCCTTCCCGGAGAGGGGTGATCATCGCCATCGTCATCGCCATCGAGCTGGGCTTCATCGGGATCATCATCATCATCACCCTCATCACCAGCACCTTCATCACCATCATCACCACGCCATCCCGCTGTAACATTTTGGGTTGAATCTTGTCCAATTCGTAGGGAAAACTTTCCCGATGTTGATTACTCTTGTAGTTGATGCTATTGAGTGGAACCGTTTAATTAAGGTTTATGTTCAGATTGTTATTTACCATTATTTAACCTCTGGTCAGGATACATATGATGTCTTATGAGTAGTTTGTTTAGTTCTTGAGGACATGGGAGAAGTCAAGATGTTAGTAGTGAAACTACGTTGAGTAATATTTAATGGTTTGATATTTATGTTGTCGTGCTATTCTGCTAGTGGTATCATGTGAACGTCGACTACATGATACTTCACCTTTATGGGCCTAGTGGAATCCATTGTGTATTTGGCTACTAATTGTGGGGTTGTTGGAGCAACAAAAACCTAAAGGGATTTCTATTTTCGTGTCCTCAGGTCCTTAGTTGTACTCAATTTTCCCCAGCTCCTTAGTTTTTCTTCAGTTTTCCCCAAGCCGTTGTCTGAAACCCTCAGAAGGAGCTCGGATGGGAGGATTCCATTTAGTTGACCATTTCTGTGCTGACGTGTGGGGCCGCATCGCGTGGGGCTGGTAGAAAGAGACCGCGTGGGATAGGACGAGACCGCGTTTGGTTGTACGTGAGAGCTCGATTCTGTCTCTCTCAGGCCAAATTGGCATTGCCTTTTTAGAGCGCCTTTTTCCCCTCTCTCTCTGTAACAGTTCTCTCTTTTTTCACCAAATTAGTATCAAATCTAGAGAAGCTTCTATTTCTGTCTTTCTTCAATGATTGTTGCCTTTTGGCCCTCATTTTTTGCCCAATATGGTAACAAATCTAGAAGCTAGTATAGGATAAATTCACAGCAGCATAATAAATCCAGAAAACTAAGTATAATACATAAACTATATACAGCAACCAAAAGCAGCCAATAACAATGTTCTTCATTCTTCATCATATATTTCTCATCGCTACAATTCATGAGATGAAGGAAATATTCACTGAACTCCCTCCGTCTGCAGTGTGCAGCCAATACATCCTCCAAAAGGTATGGCCTTTGTTCATTTTTTGGACCATATCCTATTCTATCCGCATGTCGTGGCCACTCATCCCAGGCCTTTCTATCATCATCATCATACTCTCTGATATAACCCAAATCCGCGTAGTAGATGCAGCCAGGTCGAACTGTCGGGTGCACTCTAGTGTCGACGGAGATACACCGAATAAATTGACAAAGAGGTCACGACTGCCAATGTTACTGACGGTATGGAGAGAGCAGCTCTCAGTGTTCACACAATACACCAATGGTTCATGTGACGACCTCAAATTTGATAAAAAATTCGAAGTGCCCGTTATGTATTCCACCGCAATCCCAGGACCATTGTTGCGATATACATAACGTAGTTGGTAACCAGTTCCATAGTCATTACAATACGATGGTTCAAATACAATGGTCATATAGACCAAGTCATATTACAACACAATATAGCAGCGGAAATAACGTCTTTGGGTCCATGCCTTCACCCTACAGGCAATGGCGACTCATGGAGACGTGCTTAGTTCTGGTACTCTTCTTCATACCCTTCCTCCTGGTATTCCTCCCCGTAGTCTGGCCAAGTTGATAGCCAGGGACACAGCCGTGAGTACATTGGATGCACTCGCAAACCATCTCATAAATGAAAAGATGAAGTAGAAATGCAAGGTTGATATAGTGGACTAAGCACTAAGTTTTATTTGCAAAAAGCTAGTTTGTTTCCCAAGAAGTTTCATTAGTAGAGAAGAAGGTTTAATTTGCTAGGTTAACTCTAAAGAGGAACTTCAAGTGTGTCAACATCATAGTCAAGTCAAGTCCTTCACCAAGTTCACCATCAGTTGTTTTCATTATTGACAAAAGTCAAGTACAGCTTGCCAACCGTCCATGACCGCGGACGTGGCTATTCGAATAGTTTGAAAACCTCTGCAGAGGGGTACACTTTACCCACAAGATTCGATACATCTGCCGGGAGAAATCCACGGATCGTCATACACAAAGTATGCGAGGTTCAGATAATCAAACAAACTCTTTCACTTGCTCACCCTAGTATCGGATCCTTCCCTAGAGCCCGGGGTACGGAATCCCCCGCTCCGGCGCCTCTAGTTCTGCCCATCCCGGGTACCGGGTTAGTGGAATCCACCTGGTCCAGAAGTAACCGCTCACGGTGTCCTTCCATGAAGCTTTGATACAAGGCCTCCCATACTAAGATAAACAAGCTACGGATTAAGCCCCTTCCCATATAGGGGTAATGTGGTCGTACGGTATAATTGGCTCCCATAGTACATCACTCGTTGTCATCGAGAAATATATTTCATAGTTCTTAGTCAAGATTGATTTTCTTTCATAAAACCATCAGGAGGAACAATCTCCATTTCAAGTTTCAAGTTCAAGTCACCCATTTCAACTAGAGTTCCCCTTATAGATGGCCTCAATATTCTTAGCGACTAAGCAACTACATGGAGTGATGACCACTAAATGGAGTTGGATAAACTCAACTTGATGCTCTTGTTAAGCAAGATATCACTATTCTCCTATCATTCTACTCTAGCAATTCAATCATGCAATTTACTTAAAACAAGTAGAACGCAATAATAAAACTAGGTATTGGGAGTATGAATCAAAAGATGGCTTGCCTTGGTTGGCAAAGTGTCCGGGGTAATCTTCTTCCTCTTCTTGATAATAATTCCCTCCAATATCCTCCTCGGCAACACTAGCGTCTAATAACGAATAAACACAAGACACACAATCATTTCACAATGCTAACAGCACACCACACACACATCTTTGTTTGCTAGTGATAGCCTTTCATGTTGTATTTTATGGTGTTGGAGGGTAAGTCTTTCTTCTAAGTTTTTCTTCAAGTGTGCAAGCTAGATTCTCTACTAAGTGTCCTAGATTGTTCACTTGTTAAACATTGGTATTGATTTAGGTCACTAGGACAAGTTCAAGTGGGAGAGATCACTAAGTGAATTTGTAATGAGGGAAAATTAATTCTAAGTGTAGGATATGGACCTATCATTTTATGCTACAAGGTAGGATTGGGTTAGGGTTTAAGTGTCAACACTAATAGGGTTTGGGGTGGATTAGGGTTGACTAATAGTAAGAGGGGTCATTAGTGAGTTCACATTTTAATTTTCATGATTTTTGATGTCTTAAATAATTTTATAGAAATCTTTCATTATTTAACAAACTAAGGTTACACTATTCATATCTAATTTAATTCTTAACTTATTCTGAATTCTAACCAGTTCTAGGGTGTAGAGTACTTTATAAGCTTTCCAACGCATATTTATTTGCTACAAATGGATTTGTAAAACTCTTGGAATTCAATTTTGAAAATCATATCTGAAACATATTCAAATTAATTGAAAAAGGGCGGGAGAATAAATAAAAGTGAAACGGACCGAATCTAAATTCTCTGGGCCCAATCTAAATAGAACCCGAACGGGCCGGCCCATACCGTTTCGCTGGGGCAGAAAAGAATAAAAATGGGACTGACAGGTGGGGTCGGGGTGTCAGCTCACTTAACAAAACCCGAATTGGTACGCGATCGCCCGATCAAGATCTAACAGCTCGCGCTCATCGTCTCGACGGAGACAGGGGGAAGCTCACCTGCGTGCAGTGAAGACGACGGCGGCGACGGCGACGTGCGTAGGGGAAGAAGAACTTGACGGCGGCGTGCGGGATCGGCTGCGGCGAAGCTCCTCTTCCGATTCCCTGCGGTGGCGGGCTCCCAGGTGGTCGGACTCGACGAAGCGCTCCGCGTCCAGTACTGCGCCGGCGGGGCTAGCGATGGCGAACTAGAGCGAGAGGGAGAGAGCGGCGATGTCTGGGAGGTAGCTGGGAGTGAGGTGCGTTGGTTCGTTTGATCGGAGGGTCCTTTTATAGCTCGGAGCGTCGAGGGTAAGCGCGGCCAGAAGCTCGCCGGCTCGGGGGCCCTGGCTGCGTTTGGAGCTCGCTCCGGTCACGGCGATCACGGGGGCGTGCTGGGAGGGTCATGGCTCGGCCGCGGGGTGCTGTGTGTCTGCTCTGGCGCCTCCAAGCTGGTCGGCATCGCGCAGGGCAGAAGATTACTGGGAGGGGGCCCTGGGTGCAAACCTCGCCGTCCCTCCGCTTCTCCTGGCTTGGGTCGGGGCTGGGGGCACTGGAGTCGATCGAGGCACCGTCCAGGAGCGTGGCTACAGCACTTGGTCGAGCTAGAACAGTGCAGCACAGTGAAGTTGATCTCACTTCGATTTGCTTCTGCCAGTGTTCGACGAAATGCCCGCAAGAACTCAAAATTTGAATTTTCAAAATTTTCCACTTTGGGTGCTCAACACATTGGCCAAGGTATCCAGTGATATTTTTGTTTTGAAGAAAGAATGAGATTTGCAGAAATCTTATTTCAAATTTTGATCAAGTCTCTGTTTCAGATTCAAAGTTTGGTTCAAGTTTGAGTGATGTTCTAGTTTGAATTTTTGGTAGATCTTTGTTGGTTGAGTTAGTCCATAACTTGGTTAAGCTCAACTAGTTGGCCAATCATTGATTTGAGTTGCAGATTTCTTAATCCAAGGGCTCAAAGTGGTGTAGTCAATAACAATTTCTAGATCACAATTTCCTTCTCTTTTTCTTTATGATTTTTATTTCTGGTTTATTTGGTGCTTATAATTCTTCTCAATTGTTTCTGTTGGTTTACTTATACTTAACCAACCAATGCACAATCAAAAATAACACACATAAAATCATAGAATACTTATAGTAGAAAATGCATGTATGCATGAAATAAAAGATAAAAGTTTTATTTGGGTCCAAAATTTGGCACTTTATTGAATAAGAAGTGGATTACAATTTCTGAGTTGTTACAATCTTCCCTCCTTAAAAAGAATCTCATCCCCGAGATTCACTAGTTAAGAACTGAAGAGATTGGGAAACTCTTTCTGCAGGTAATCTTCTCGTTCCCAAGTGGCTTCGTCTTCGGTGTGATTACTCCACTGAACCTTTAGAAACTTGATGCTTCGGGTTCGAGTGGTTCGATATGCTTCCTCGAGAATACGGATAGGCGTTTCACGATAGGTCAAATCCTTGTTGATGTCCACAGAACGGTGATCAATATTCTTGAAGATTTCTGGCTTCTCCGGAACTTCAAGACATTTCCGAAGTAAGGACACGTGAAAGACATCGTGTACTTCGGACAATTCAGGGGGCATTTCCAACTGATAAGACACTTCTCCTCTGCGGTCTAGTATCTTGAAGGGTCCAATATATCTTGGCGCAAGCTTTCCTTTTACTTGGAATCTTTGCATTCCCTTGAGAGGTGATACTCTAAGATAAACAAAGTCTCCACTCTTGAAAGTCAGTTCTCGACGTCTCTTGTCGGCATAACTCTTTTGTCTCGACTGGGCTGCCTTGAGGTATTCACGAATCATGCGAACTTTCTCCTCGGCTTCCTGCAGAATGTCCGGTCCAAATATCTGGCTGTCTCCGGTTTCAGACCAATTCAGAGGGGTACGACACTTTCTTCCATACAAAGCTTCAAAGGGGGCCATTTGCAAACTGGCTTGATAATTGTTGTTGTAGGAAAACTCCGCGAAAGGCAGACAATCTTCCCACTTAGCTCCATAGGCTAGAACACAGGCTCTCAACATATCTTCAAGTATCTGATTCACTCTTTCAGTCTGTCCATCAGTCTGAGGGTGGTAAGCGGTGCTAAAGGCTAATTTGGTTCCCAAGGCTTGATGTAAGCTTCTCCAAAATCTTGAGGTGAATTGGGTTCCTCGATCGGAAACTATGGTTTTAGGGACTCCATGCAAACTCACAATTCTGGAGAGATACAGATCTGCTAGCTGTCCCGAGTTATAAGTGGTCTTGACAGGGATAAAGTGGGCTACTTTGGTCAGTCTATCCACGCTGACCCAGATAGAGTCATTTCCACGGCTAGACCTTGGAAATCCAGTGATGAAATCCATTCCAACAGATTCCCACTTCCATTCCGGAACTTGCAAAGGTTGCAACAATCCTGCAGGACGTTGATGTTCAGCCTTGACTCTTTGACAAATATCACACTTAGAGATGAACGATGCAATTTCACGCTTCATTCCATGCCACCAAAATTGTTCCTTCAAATCTTGGTACATCTTGGTTCCACCGGGGTGGATGGAGTAAGGTGTCTCATGAGCTTCCTTCATAATCACTTCCTTCAATTCTGAATCAGCAGGCACACAAATACGTCCTTTATACCAAAGAACTCCTTGATCATCTTCCTCAAATCCTGGCACCTTGCCGGAACTAATTATGCGCTTGATTCCGTCCATACTCTCATTTCCCTTTTGGGCTTCTTTGATTTGGCTCACCAGGGTGGGTTGAAACTCAAGGTTGGCTAAGAATCCTTGACTTACTAGTTCCAATCCAAATTTTTCAAACTCTTGGTGCAACATGGGTTGCTCCTCCTTGATCCTCATATTCAACGAACACGGCTTCCTACTCAATGCATCGGCCACCACATTGGCCTTACCGGGGTGATAGTGAATTTCCAGATCATAATCCTTAATCAATTCTATCCATCTTCTTTGCCTCATGTTCAACTCCTTCTGGGTGAAAATATACTTCAAACTCTTGTGATCAGTGTAGATCTCACAACGGTTGCCCATCAGATAGTGCCTCCAGGTCTTCAGAGCTAGAACTACAGCTGCTAACTCCAGGTCATGGGTCGGATACTTTTCTTCATGGGGTCGAAGCTGCCGGGAAAGGTAAGCTATGACCTTGCCTTCTTGCATCAAGACACATCCAAGTCCAAGTTTGGAAGCGTCGCAATAGACATCAAAGTTTTTAGTGATATCAGGCATGGTTAGGACGGGGGCGGTCACCAGTCGCTTCTTGAGCTCTTGAAAACTCTCTTCACACTTAGGGGTCCATTCAAACTTCTGGTCCTTTTTCAACAATTGGGTCATTGGCCGGGCAATGCTTGAATATCCTTCAACAAACTTGCGGTAATATCTCGCTAATCCGAGAAAACCTCTAACTTTAGTCTGAGTGGTTGGGGCTTCCCATTCCATGACTGATTTGATCTTCTTGGGGTCTACCGATATTCCTCCGGCTGATAATACATGGCCTAAGAATCCAACTTCCTTCAACCAGAACTCACATTTACTGAACTTGGCATATAGCTGATGCTCTCTTAAGGTTTCTAAGATTAATCTCAGATGGGTTGCATGCTCTTCTTCGGACTTGGAGTAGATAAGAATGTCATCAATGAAGACAACAACAAACTTATCCAAGAACTCCATAAAAACCTTATTCATGAGGTTCATGAAATAAGCAGGGGCATTGGTCAATCCAAATGACATTACGGTGTACTCGTACAATCCGTATCGGGTAGTGAAGGCTGTTTTGGGGATATCCGTTGCACAGATCTTCAGTTGATGGTATCCAGTTCTAAGATCTATCTTCGAGAAGACTCTAGCCCCAGTCAATTGGTCAAACAAATCTTCAATCTTTGGGAGAGGATACTTGTTCTTGATGGTCACATCGTTTAGCTTGCGGTAATCTGTGCACAGTCGGCTAGGACCGTCACTTTTATCCACAAACAGAACGGGTGATCTCCAAGCAGAAGAACTTGGCTGAATCAATCCCTTACTAAAAAGGTCATCCAATTGCTTCTTCAACTCAACGAGTTCAGCTGGGTTCATACGGTAAGGTCGTTGGGCTATAGATCCAGTTCCGAGAATAAGCTCAATGATAAACTCAATATCCCGATCCGGTGGCATTCCGGGTAGCTCATCGGGAAAAACATTCGGGTATTCACAGACGATGGGAACTTCCTGTATGGTTGGCCCTGAGATACTCTTATGACATCTGGGGATTGGGATGGGTTTGACTGCCACATGCTTTACTAAAACTCCATGGCTACTCCTCATAGTGATGGTCTTTTTGGCACAATCTATAATTCCTTGGTGTTGGGACATCCAATCCATACCTAGGACTACTTCCAATCCTTTGGTTCCTAACACAATCAAACTGGCTAAGAATGAGATCCCATGGATTTCTATGGGTACTGCTAAACAGGTACAACTGGCTTTGGTTACTGACCCAGGAATTTGCATAGACATGATATCTTTCAAGGGTGTGGGTTGAAGTCCACTTTTATCCACGAATAATTGGGTAACAAATGAGTGTGATGCTCCGGAATCAAACAGAACTCTTGCAAGAACTGAGTTAACAGGGAACATACCAAGCACAACGTCGGTGGCTTCCTGAGCTTCCTCAACATTCATGTGATTCAGACGGCCTTGAGAGCGAGGCTGGTTCCTTGGTGGATAGTTCTTGCCATTTCCCACACGGCGCTGTTGCTGAACAGGAGCAGGGGTCTTGGATGCATCATTCAGCTTCTTGGGGCACTCATTGGAGTAATGCCCTTTGAGTCCACACTCATAACAGGTAACACCAGACTTGTCACCAGGCTTGGGTAACACAGGGGCGCCATTTGGCCTTGGGGTATTGGTGTTGATGTTGTTGCCACTAGGCCTTGGAGGTGCACGGTTGACATTGTTTCCGGGCGGACGGTTGGGATAGTTGGGACGTGGAGCAGCTGCAGATGGCCTCATAGGTCTAGGGGCGAAACCCATAGGTGCATTTCCCCTTGGCTTCTGCGAGTTGCTCGAGTTGCCTTGATACATCATACGGCGCTTGCGGTTCTCGGTAGCTTGCTTGAGTTTGCCTTCCATCTGGATGGCAGAGTCAACCAATGACTCCAGGTCGGCAAAGTGAATGCTGACCAGGACACATTGCATCTCATCATGAAGTCCATCCAGAAACCTTTCTTGCTTCTTCTCAGTGGTGTTGGTGTCATCTGGGGCATACCTAGACAAGGTAAGGAACTTGTCACGATAATCCACCACAGACATGGAACCTTGCTTCAGATTTCTGAACTCATCTCTCATCCTTTTAACCAATCCCATAGGAACATGGGCTTTGCTAAACTTGCTCTTGAACTCCTCCCAAGGCATCACATACCCTGGGACTTGCATTGCACGGGTGCTATCCCACCAAGCTCTTGCGGCTCCCGCAAGATAGTGGGTGGTGTACAAAACCTTCTCATTTTCACCAACTTCGGCGACTGCCAAATTGTTCTCCATGGTGCGAAGCCAGTCATCAGCGTCTAAGGGCTCTTCAGACTTGGTGAACATAGGTGGGTTGGTGTTCTGGAAACTCCTCAACTTGGATCAGTGATCACCATTGCCATTGTTTTCTCCTCCACCATTGCCATTGCCATTGTTGTGGTTCATTGCCATCTGGGTTATTTGCTGAAGAGTGGCTAAGTTAGCTTGGCGCTCAGCTCGTGCTGCTTCCCGGTCTTCCATGATCAACCTTAGTAGTTCAGCCATTTCCGGGTTCGGGGGTGGGGGTGCTCGCGGCATCTGAAGATAAGGTGTGTAAGACAAGAGGGAAAAGCTAATTTTGCTAAGATTTAAAGGTACATGGATGATGCAATTTTGTCTTACTAAGGCCTTAAGGGCCAAATTCAATTTTCATTCAACACTCAACAAACATATCATACATACGAGTTCACACATTACAAATGGTTTACATCAAACCATTGCGACTCGTCTACTAGGGAGGGGGATACAACTCACACCTACACGAAGTGAAAATAAGGTGGAACTCATAACTAGATAATACGTGGATCTCGAATCTAAACAGCGGGCTCCTCGGGGTCTTCCTCCTCATCACTCACAATGAATCCATTATGCCCACCATCTTCCGAATCATCAAGGTCCTCCATGAAGTCATCCTCATCACTAATGAGGGCATTATCCTCCTTGCGGAGATCAATGCCTTCCTCCTCACCAAGGTGATCCTCAAGACTCTCAATGTACTCAGTCAGCTCCGCCACATTGGCCTTCAACTCCTCAAGGTCCTGTTCCTTCTCATCGCGCTGGTGATGAAGGCTCTTGCGCTCCTTCGCAAGGATCCTGATAGTGTTCCTCGCATCCACCAATGCGAAGTGCTCAAGGTTGGCCTTGGTACGGGCACGATCGGCCTCCTGCTGAGTGGAGTACAGCAAGAAGTCCATGTGATCGATGTAGGTACTCAGCTCATTTTGCCCTGGCATGTTTGCGGGACGTCCATCCGCATCACGCCGAGCAAAGTCCTTGAAGCGTCCTCCCTGGACCTCCTCAACATGCAGTCCGCACAAGCGGGCGTGCATCTCCTGCATCGCTCGGACCAAACCATCGGCCCAAGTGTTCTCCACCAGCTCAAACTTGACCCTTGGAGAACCCAATTTCCCCTTCTTGCCACGGCAACTGGCTCGGATGAGCCACCGTAGCTCTCCATCTGGGTGCTCATTGAGCACGGCTCCCTTGAACTCTAGATACAAACGGTCCAGGAACAAGGTCAAGGTGGTGAGGTCGCGCTCAAAACAGAGGCTGCCACCCTGGCCCAACTGGTAGTGCTCAACGAACTCCAGGGCCATCTACAAAATTTTAGATTGATTCAAGTTAGTGATCAACTCAAGTGTGCAAAATTTTAAGTAGGCAAAAACTGAGGTATGTATAAAACTTTGCAAGTAGAGAGGAAGGACTAAGCAATTTTTGCAACCATTACTTATATCTTTGCTTTTACCAAGTTTTCATTTAACGCCCATTCTAACTAAGGTCTCCTATGGTCAGCCTAGGCTCTGATACCAACTTGTGACGACCTCAAATTTGATAACAAATTCGAAGTGCCCGTTATGTATTCCACCGCAATCCCAGGACCATTGTTGCGATATACATAACGTAGTTGGTAACCAGTTCCATAGTCATTACAATACGATGGTTCAAATACAATGGTCATATAGACCAAGTCATATTACAACACAATATAGCAGCGGAAATAACGTCTTCGGGTCCATGCCTTCACCCTACAGGCAATGGCGACTCATGGAGACGTGCTTAGTTCTGGTACTCTTCTTCATACCCTTCCTCCTGGTATTCCTCCCCGTAGTCTGGCCAAGTTGATAGCCAGGGACACAGCCGTGAGTACATTGGATGCACTCGTAAACCATCTCATAAATGAAAAGATGAAGTAGAAATGCAAGGTTGATATAGTGGACTAAGCACTAAGTTTTATTTGCAAAAAGCTAGTTTGTTTCCCAAGAAGTTTCATTAGTAGAGAAGAAGGTTTAATTTGCTAGGTTAACTCTAAAGAGGAACTTCAAGTGTGTCAACATCATAGTCAAGTCAAGTCCTTCACCAAGTTCACCATCAGTTGTTTTCATTATTGACAAAAGTCAAGTACAGCTTGCCAACCGTCCATGACCGCGGACGCGGCTATTCGAATAGTTTGAAAACCTCTGCAGAGGGATACACTTTACCCACAAGATTCGATACATCTGCCGGGAGAAATCCACGGATCGTCATACACAAAGTATGCGAGGTTCAGATAATCAAACAAACTCTTTCACTTGCTCACCCTAGTATCGGATCCTTCCCTAGAGCCCGGGGTACGGAATCCCCCGCTCCGGCGCCTCTAGTTCTGCCCATCCCGGGTACCGGGTTAGTGGAATCCACCTGGTCCAGAAGTAACCGCTCACGGTGTCCTTCCATGAAGCTTTGATACAAGGCCTCCCATACTAAGATAAACAAGCTACGGATTAAGCCCCTTCCCATATAGGGGTAATGTGATCGTACGGTATAATTGGCTCCCATAGTACATCACTCGTTGTCATCGAGAAATATATTTCATAGTTCTTAGTCAAGATTGATTTTCTTTCATAAAACCATCAGGAGGAACAATCTCCATTTCAAGTTTCAAGTTCAAGTCACCCATTTCAACTAGAGTTCCCCTTATAGATGGCCTCAATATTCTTAGCGACTAAGCAACTACATGGAGTGATGACCACTAAATGGAGTTGGATAAACTCAACTTGATGCTCTTGTTAAGCAAGATATCACTATTCTCCTATCATTCTACTCTAGCAATTCAATCATGCAATTTACTTAAAACAAGTAGAACGCAATATTAAAACTAGGTATTGGGAGTATGAATCAAAAGATGGCTTGCCTTGGTTGGCAAAGTGTCCGGGGTAATCTTCTTCCTCTTCTTGATAATAATTCCCTCCAATATCCTCCTCGGCAACACTAGTGTCTAATAACGAATAAACACAAGACACACAATCATTTCACAATGCTAACAGCACACCACGCACACATCTTTGTTTGCTAGTGATAGCCTTTCATGTTGTATTTTATGGTGTTGGAGGGTAAGTCTTTCTTCTAAGTTTTTCTTCAAGTGTGCAAGCTAGATTCTCTACTAAGTGTCCTAGATTGTTCACTTGTTAAACATTGGTATTGATTTAGGTCACTAGGACAAGTTCAAGTGGGAGAGATCACTAAGTGAATTTGTAATGAGGGCAAATTAATTCTAAGTGTAGGATATGGACCTATCATTTTATGCTACAAGGTAGGATTGGGTTAGGGTTTAAGTGTCAACACTAATAGGGTTTGGGGTGGATTAGGGTTGACTAATAGTAAGAGGGGTCATTAGTGAGTTCACATTTTAATTTTCATGATTTTTGATGTCTTAAATAATTTTATAGAAATCTTTCATTATTTAACAAACTAAGGTTACACTATTCATATCTAATTAAATTCTTAACTTATTCTCAATTCTAACCAGTTCTAGGGTGTAGAGTACTTTATAAGCTTTCCAACGCATATTTATTTGCTACAAATGGATTTGTAAAACTCTTGGAATTCAATTTTGAAAATCATATCTGAAACATATTCAAATTAATTGAAAAAGGGCGGGAGAATAAATAAAAGTGAAACGGACCGAATCTAAATTCTCTGGGCCCAATCTAAATAGAACCCGAACGGGCCGGCCCATACCGTTTCGCTGGGGCAGAAAAGAATAAAAACGGGACTGACAAGTGGGGTCGGGGTGTCAGCTCACTTAACAAAACCCGAATCGGTACGCGATCGCCCGATCAAGATCTAACGGCTCGCGCTCATCGTCTCGACGGAGATAGGGGGAAGCTTACCTGCGTGCAGTGAAGACAACGGCGGCGACGGCGACATGCGTAGGGGAAGAAGAACTTGACGGCGGCGTGCGGGATCGGCTGCGGTGAAGCTCCTCTTCCGATTCCCTGCGGCGGCGGGCTCCCAGGTGGTCGGACTCGACGAAGCGCTCCGCGTCCAGTACTGCGCCGGCGGGGCTAGCGATGGCGAACTAGAGCGAGAGGGAGAGAGCGGCGATGTCTGGGAGGTAGCTGGGAGTGAGGTGCGTTGGTTCGTTTGATCGGAGGGTCCTTTTATAGCCCGGAGCGTCGAGGGTAAGCGCGGCCAGAAGCTCGCCGGCTCGGGGGCCCTGGCTGCGTTTGGAGCTCGCTCCGGTCACGGCGATCACGGGGGCGTGCTGGGAGGGTCATGGCTCGGCCGCGGGGTGCTGTGTGTCTGCTCTGGCGCCTCCAAGCTGGTCGGCATCGCGCAGGGCAGAAGATTACTGGGAGGGGGCCCTGGGTGCAAACCTCGTCGTCCCTCCGCTTCTCCTGGCTTGGGTCGGGGCTGGGGGCACTGGAGTCGATCGGGGCACCGTCCAGGAGCGTGGCTACAGCACTTGGTCGAGCTAGAACAGTGCAGCACAGTGAAGTTGATCTCACTTTGATTTGCTTCTGCCAGTGTTCGACGAAATGCCCGCAAGAACTCAAAATTTGAATTTTCAAAATTTTCCACTTTGGGTGCTCAACACATTGGCCAAGGTATCCAGTGATATTTTTGTTTTGAAGAAAGAATGAGATTTGCAGAAATCTTATTTCAAATTTTGATCAAGTCTCTGTTTCAGATTCAAAGTTTGGTTCAAGTTTGAGTGATGTTCTAGTTTGAATTTTTGGTAGATCTTTGTTGGTTGAGTTAGTCCATAACTTGGTTAAGCTCAACTAGTTGGCCAATCATTGATTTGAGTTGCAGATTTCTTAATCCAAGGGCTCAAAGTGGTGTAGTCAATAACAATTTCTAGATCACAATTTCCTTCTCTTTTTCTTTATGATTTTTATTTCTGGTTTATTTGGTGCTTATAATTCTTCTCAATTGTTTCTGTTGGTTTACTTATACTTAACCAACCAATGCACAATCAAAAATAACACACATAAAATCATAGAATACTTATAGTAGAAAATGCATGTATGCATGAAATAAAAGATAAAAGTTTTATTTGGGTCCAAAATTTGGCACTTTATTGAATAAGAAGTGGATTACAATTTCTGAGTTGTTACAGTTCACCTTCCTCCAAATGCCTGTTGTCGTTAGTGCTGCCGCCCAACAACACAAGCAGCAGATCACCATCCGACTCCACAAGGTAGAACTTGGAATCATAATCATTTCCAAGTTCTAGAAATGAAAATAGTGTCTTCATGCTGACAGTGCTCACGCGCTGCTCCAAATGGACATTGTTGGTGCACACTATTCTTCCGAACTCATTCACATCTATTGCATACAATTCACCATTGAACGGGGTAATGCAACGCAGAGAGTGGTCCTCGATCGTAAATCTTCCTTCTCCCTAATCATCTACATCTATATCCTTAGTTGGAGAGCTCTTATCGACCCAAGCAATTTTATTGGGGTAACCTGTGCAAATGAAGACCATAGTTGGGGACTTCATTACAGCGACTGACTTCACAATCATAGATGGCATCTGCGCCTCAAACGTAGCGTTCAATGTCTTTGTGAGTGGGTTCAGAAGCCGTATCTTGTGCGGCTGGTTCCTCTGGGCAAGCACGATGACGCCACGGTAAAAGCCGATGAAGTAGTATCTAAAAGGGAGTTGATGAAGATAACATTCAGCACTAAGATGTTTATGATTGAAAATAAAAATAGATTAACTCTATAGATATGGAGGAATTTGAACCTTGCATGAACTTCCATTAGATCGATGGTGACGTAGCGGGATGTGCGGAGGTTGAGGAAGGAGAACTCAACGGCGTGTGGAAGGGCATGTTCTACCATGATCCATTTGTGCAGGTGCACATCGGGCTCAGGTAGATCTGAGCGCCAATTTGTACAAACTTGCCTCAAAGCAGCGTAGGTGTCCACATATTCCTCGTTCGCTAGTAAGCAGTCGCCAATCTTTTGAAGTGGTCCGTCACCCTTAAGAGAGGCCCAGTTCACGGAGGCGTTGCGCTTGGATGCACCGCCCTCGGATGCGACAGGCTCAGCGGCGATGGGCTCAGATGCGACGGGCTCGGAGGCGATGGGCTCAGAGGCGACGGGCTCGGAGGTGACGGGATCGGGGGCAACGGCCGCCGGCGCATTCTTCTTCTCCATCGCTGGTAGGGGAGCGCACGTAGGGCGGTTGGTGTTTTTTGGATTTGGAGAAGGTGATGGGACATGAGAGGCATGATTGCGTGCGTGAGTTATAATGAGACTATGTGCAGAGGGAGGGAGAGAGGGGCTCTGTACTGGCAAAGTGACGGTTCGTCTCAGCAGTTGACGTTTGGTCTCAACACGTGCACCACGCGGCTAACCGCTCCTCACCGTGACACACGTCCGTGGGACTGCACATCTGCACCGTTACGTGTACTCAGTTCTACCCTCGAGTCTTACTCTAGAAAAATATATGTACTCAGTTTTCCCCTCGAGTACTAATACTGGCTAGTGCAATATACTCAGTTTTACCCTCAAGTGGCTGGTCAACAGAGAGTCAACAAATGGGATTAAGCTATCTAATTGAGTCATTTCATGTGCAAAAAAATTCAAAAAAATAAAATCATAGTGCCTCCTACTCATGGAGTCTTGTTACGCGACCTGTGTAATGACCTGGAAAATTCCCCAATTAGATAATTGTTTGTTCTTTTTCTTTTGTGCGTCATTTTTAAGTCAGGCATCATCATGCATCTATAAAAGTTTTTGCATGTTTTTGTCAAACCAAAATTATTTGTGTATACTCTATTTTAATTTTGCTCATATGGTTTTATAGACAACTACCTCTCCCTTTTCTTATTTTTTGTTAAACCTATAACCCCGATATTTTCAATGTTTGAAAATTGTTTTGAATTAAACTCATGTTTTGAAAATGTCTCCCTGTGATTCTCTCTACTCTTTCTTTCTCTCTTTTAATCCTTGGAAGATCTGATCGTGCACTTTCTTCTGTCGTGGGCCCAGTCAAACTCCTGCTAGTATTTTTCCTTGTCCTCTTTGTGAAGGAGTCACGCAGGAGGCGTGCTTCTCTCCACGCCTAGAGCGTGATCTTCTTTTCCACCTGCAAGGACCATGCCAACCACCTCCTGCTCCCTCTCCCCCTTATCTTCTGATCCCCCTCGGATCTCCTGAAAACCCTAGCCGTCCTTCTTCTCTTCCACCCTCAGGCCACCGCCACTCTCTCCCTGGTTTCTTCTTTCTTCTCTATAAGCTCCCAAGTAGGAAAAACAGCCCCGGAGACCACCGTCACCATGGCTGCCGATGCACCATCGTTGTAGTACACCCGCCGCCAAGCCGAAGCATCCTGGAGGTCCGCATCGTCGACTGCATCATCCTCGTTCAAGGAATCGAGCCGGGATCGACTATAGCAACGACCACGTCTACTTCTTCCTCTCCGGTCTCCGGTGAAATCCGGCCGCTCCGGTCCTTCCCCGTCCTCTCCGAGCATGCACATGAACTCACAGTGAGCTCGCCATCCTTTCCCTCCTTTTCTCCATCGAATCCAGGCTGTGAATCCGTCGTTCCCTACCTGACATGTACATGTTCTCCACGGATGCGAGTTCGAGCTCGCAGGCAGGTCCTGCGCCTTCTTCCTCCTTCCGTGTTACTGCACCGCGGCATGCCACCTGGAACCTCCACCCGGCGACAAGCACGCCACCGCCGGCCGTGTGGCCTCTCCCAGCTCGCCCCAACCTCCTCCGCCCGCCTCTCTGAAACTCTGAAGTCTGCAGTGAGGTCCACAGTCTGTCTTTAGTTTCAGTTTTGTCAGGTCGAATCCAGTTTTATGAGTTATCTTATTTAACTTCCTATTGTACTCAAATCAGAACAAGTATCTCGGTGGTCTAAGCCTTTGTCCCTGTCCAGCAGATCTGGAGTTTGAACCCCCCGTTGTGGCAAGAAAAGCCAACCCTTTTTGGTCATTTGTTTCTCTACAACGCTGATAGCTGGGCCCCTTCTGTCAGCCTCTGTATGCGCCAGTGCAGTAGCTCCTCCCAGTCAGCGACCTGGGCCAGCTCTTCCTCAGTGAGAAAAGTCTCAGCGAATTTTCTGTTTCCTGCAAATGTGCAAAACTTGCTAAATTCATATCTTTCAAACCATAACTCGAAATAAAAAGTATTTTATATGAAAGTTGATCAGAAAAATGCGTAGAATTTGAATATGCCATCCATAAACCTGTTTGCATCTTGCATCATGTAGTGACATGGTAATTGCATCTCACATAATAAGTAACATATGGAGTATTTTCGGAAATGCTTATAATGGTTTCCCCACTTCATTTAATTTTGTGTAGCTCACCCATATCTTGTTCTTGCCATGCTAATCAACATTTCAATTGTCATGTAGTAAAACAACTTGAACCATATATGTGTGTGTCGGGATTCTGATTCCGCTTAATTTGGATAAGTTGCATTGCATCATATTTGCCATGTCATGCATGCATGCATTCACATGATCATGCCGCTTCTTTTGTGTAGTAGTAAATTTTGCACCCATCGTTTATTGTAGTGATTTGCTTCTTCGCGGATAGGACGTTTCGTGGTGATGTGAGCAACAACAAGTTCTTCGGGTGTTCTTAGACTATCTTTTCAGGCGAGCCCTTTTCTCTCTACCCATTTAATACTTTTGCTCTCGCAAGCTCTATATTCTAGCCTTGTGTCGTGATACTTTTGTTCGAGTCACATGTCCTATCCACCTGTTTATCCAAAGCAAAGCCATAGAACCTTCCATACATCCTATTACCCCATGTGCTTGTTGTTCGAGTTGGCCTTGCGAGTCGTAGGCATCTTCAGGTTGTTGGAGTTGTTTTATCTTATTGGGTTGGGAAAGTTATCACATGCTCTACTTTATGGATATATGTTGTTGGAGATACTCATGACTTACTTTAATGTTAATAATTAAAATTGAATTCAACAGAGGCATCGGTGAGTCATTTTGCCTGTTTTACGACGGCTCACTTGTGTCCCCTAGGACCCCGAGATCACATGAACTGTTCTGAGACTGAGCGCTCTAACCACGCGTGGGTACGCTTCTGGGCCTCCCCTTGACACTACCAGAATCTACATACTTGTCCAGTGTCTACAACTAGTTCGAGGTTTTCCATTTATTTCTTGTCGGGCGTGCAGCTTGTATCTTATGGTCCGATTTACTTTGGGGGAAGCCGTGTGTGCCTTGTAACCCCTTGTTCTTCACGTCCGTCTAGGTGTGGTACATATTGTTAAGTGGTCATCCCCTAGTGGGCTCCGATCCATCTTAACCGTTCACGCATCAGCTAAGTCTGTCTCAGAGATTCGGCCGGACTCTCGATACGGGTTAAACTTAGTCAGGTGGCTTCCTGGACTTGTTTGTAGTGAAGCAGAGTGCGAGTTGTGACCTCCTGCCGGCACACCATTGGAAGTGTGCTAATTGATCTGGCACTAAGGGGTGATCGTGCGCTTGGGTACATTTGGGCACCCCTACAGGGTTAAATCTTTTCGAAAAGCCGTGTCCGCGGTTATGGACGACTTGGAGCTGTACTACTCGATCATAGAACAACTTGCACCTGCTATTTCAATATTAATAAACTTGTGTAGTACGCTAGCACAACTATAACAATAAACCTGCAATAAAGCTTGGTAACCGTGTGAGTGCCTTTGATACTTGCTTCTTCGTTTGGTCATGAGGAGGTGATTCATCGGCTGGGTTATGTTTGGTGCTAGTATCTAGTTGGTTACTTTTATGCGCTCTCTTATCTTATTCTATTTAGACGAACATTGTAGTGTGTCTCTGTGGTAAAGTTCTTTTGTTGCCGCTAAGTCCACCATATAGCGTGTAGGCGAGCATAGCTGAATTCCAGTCTCGCGAGTACGTGCCTCGGTACTCACCCTTGTTTTTTTTCTTTTTCTCTTTCTCACTCCTTGTTCGACAACCATTGGCCCGACGATTTTGACAGGTATGGGAGCGCCAACGTTAGCAAGGTTACCCTTCCGGCTTGGCCTGGGCAGGGTTTGGACGCCATCGTTTATCTTCAGGCCTCTTAGGCCCATTTATATTCTTGTCTGTACTCGGATACTATTTTGCTTTATGTATGATTTGGATCTTTGTATTGTATTTTTGGATTCTTGACTCGTTGGAGTCTTTGTGGTTCTATTATACATTTTTTTGTGGGTTCCATCGTGAACTTGTGTAACTGTTGCTACTCGATTCCACCCGCATCACGTGCACACTCTAATGTGCACGAGGCGCTTGGTGGTGCGTTTCCAAAGCGACATCATGTAGATTATGGCTTAATCGCTATAATCTGCAAGGTGCCGATTTTGGGGCGTCACAAGTGGTATTAGAGCCAGGTTTTATCGATACCCACGGGTCCAGTCTGCCTGTAGGATAACCTTGCCAATAGCCGAGTTGAGTTTAGTGTCAAAACTATTTTTGCTAAAAATGAGTTGGATAGATCTAAGTAGCTCTGTATTTTACTCCTTACCTTCTATGCTTCTCTCTTCTTACCTTTGCAAGATTTAAGTTCTCTCTCTTGCCTCCTTCTTTGAGTTTTAGGTTCCTACGTGGGTGGATGATCTCTTGCCTTTATCCCAATAGGATCGATCTTCCGAAGTTCATCATCGTCAACTAAGCAAGAACCTCTTGTTGGTGGAGTTGAGAAGAAACCTCTTGTTAGTGGTGTTGAGAAAAATAGATCCACGTTAAGGTCTGGGAATGTCAACATGAAGCGCGAAGACTCGATAGTTTCACCAACTCTTTCCCCTACACAAGCATGGATCTCGGGGCGAGATCCCTTGTTAGTGGTGTCGATTGTAACGACTCAAAAAATTCCCCAATTAGATAATTGTTTGTTCTTTTTCTTTTGTGCGTCATTTTGACATCATGCATCATCATGCATCTATAAAAACTATTGCATGTTTTTGTCAAACCAAAATTATTTGTGTATACTCTATTTTAATTTTGCTCATATGGTTTTATAGACAACTACCTCTCCCTTTTCTTATTTTTTGTTAAACCTATAACCCTGATATTTTCAGTGTTTGAAAATTGTTTTGAATTAAACTCATGTTTTGAAAATGTCTCCCTATGATTCTCTCTACTCTTTCTTTCTCTCTTTTAATTCTTGGAAGATCTGATCGTGCACTTTCTTCTGTCGTGGGCCTAGTCAAACTCCTGCCAGTATTCTTCCTTGTCCTCTTCGTGAAGGAGTCACGCAGGAGGCGTGCTCCTCTCCATGCCTAGAGCGTGATCTTCTTTTCCACCTGCAAGGACCACGCAAACCACCACCTGCTCCCTCTCCCCCTTATCTTCTGATCCCCCTCAGATCTCCTAAAAACCCTAGCCATCCTTCTCCTCTTCCATCCTCAGGCCGCCGCCACTCTCTTCCCGGTTTCTTCTTTCTTCTCTGTAAGCTCCCGAGCAGGAAAAACAGCCCCGGAGACCACCGTCGCCATGGCCGCCAACGCGTCGTCGTTGTAGTGCACCCGCCGCCAAGCCGAAGCATCCTGGAGGTCCACATCATCGACTGCATCATCCTCGTTCAAGGAATCAAGCCGGGATCGACTAAAGCAACGACCACGTCTACTTCTTCCTCTCCGGTCTCCGGTGAAATCCGTCCGCTCTGGTCCTTCCCCGTCCTCTCCGAGCACGCACATGAACTCACGGTGAGCTCGCCGTCCTTTCCCTCCTTTTCTCCATCGAATTCCGGCTGTGAATCTATCGTTCCCTACCTGACCTGTACGTCTTCTCCATGGATGCGAGTTCAAGCTCACAGGCAGGTCCTGCGCCTTCTTCCTCCTTCCGTGTTACTGCACTGCGGCGTGCCACCTAGAACCTCCACACGGCGACAAGCACGCCACCGCCGGCCATGTGGCCTCTCCCAGCTCGCCCCAACCTCCTCCGCCCGCCTCTCTGAACCTCTGAAGTCTGCAGCGAGCTCCACAGTCTATCTTCAGTTTCAGTTTCGTTAGGTCGAATCTAGTTTTATGAGTTATCATACTTAACTTCCTATTGTACTCAAATCAGAACAAGTATCTCGGTGGTCTGAGCCTTTGTCCCTATCCAGCAGATCTGGAGTTCGAACCCCCCGCTGTGGCAAGAAAAGCCAACCCTTGTATTTTATATGAAAGTTGATCAGAAAAATGTGTAGAATTTGAATATGCCATCCATAAACCTGTTTGTATCCTGCATCATGTAGTGACGTGGTAATTGCATCTCACATAATAAGTAACATGTGGAGTATTTTGGGAAATGCTTATAATGGTTTCCCCACTTCATTTAATTTTGTGTAGCTCACCCATATCTTGTTCTTGCCATGCTAATCAACATTTCAATTGTCATGTAGTAAAACAACTTGAACCATATATGTGTGTGTCGGGATTCCGATTCCACTTAATTTGGATAAGTTGCATTGCATCATATTTGCCATGTCATGCATGCATGCATTCACATGATCATGCCGCTTCTTTTCCGTAGTAGTAAATTTTGCACCCATCGTTTATTGTAGCGATTTGCTTCTTCACGGATAGGATGTTTTGTGGTGATGTGAGCAACGACAAGTTCTTCGGGTGTTCTTAGACCATCTTTTCAGGCGAGCCCTTTTCTCTCTACCCATTTAATACTTTTGCTCTCGCTAGATCTATATTCTAGCCTTGTGTCGCAATGCTTTTGTTCGAGTCACGTGTCCTATCCACTTGTTTATCCAAAGCAAAGCCATAGAACCTTCCATACATCCTATTACCCCGTTTGCTTGTTGTTTGAGTTGGCCTTGCGAGTCGTAGGCATCTTCAGGTTGTTGGAGTTGTTTTATCTTATTGGGTTGGGAAAGTTATCACATGCTCTACTTTATGGATATATGTTGTTGGAGATACTCATGACTTACTTTAATGTTAATAATTAAAATTGAATTCAACAGAGGCATCGGTGAGTCATTTTGCCTGTTTTACGACGGCTCACTTGTGTCCCCTAGGACCCAGAGATCGCATAAACTGTTCTGAGACTGAGCGCTCTAACCACACGTGGGTACGCTTCTGGGCCTCCCCTTGACATTGCCAGAATCTACATACTTGTCCAGTGGCTACAACTAGTTCAAGGTTTTCCATTTATTTTTTGTCGGGCGTGCAGCTTGTATCTTATGGTCTGATTTACTTTGGGGGAAGCCGTGTGTGCCTTGTAACCTCTTGTTCTGCACATCCGTCTAGGCACGGTATGTATTGATAAGTGGTCATCCCCTAGTGGGCTCTGATCCATCTTAACCGTTCACGCATCAGCTAAGTCCGTCTCAGAGATTCGGCCGGACTCTCGATACGGGTTAAACTTAGTCAGGTGGCTTCCTGGACTTGCTTGTAGTGAAGGAGAGTGCGAGTCGTGACCTCCTGCCGGCACACCATTGGAAGTGTGCTAATTGATCTGGCACTAAGGGGTGATCGTGCGTTTGGGTATATTTGGGCACCCCGGGTTAAATCTTTTCGAAAAGCCGTGTCCACGGTTATGGATGACTTAGAGCTATACTACTCGATCATAGAACAACTTGCACATGCTATTTCAATATTAATAAACTTGTGTACTAAGCTAGCACAACTATAACAATAAACCTGCAATAAAACTTGGTAACCATGTGAGTGCCTTTGATACTTGCTTCTTCGTTTGGTCATGAGGAGGTGATTCATCGGCTGGGTTATGTTTGGTGCTGGTATCTAGTTGGTTACTTTTATGCGCTCTCTTATCTTATTCTATTTAGACAAACGTTGTAGTGTGTCTCTGTGGTAAAGTTCTTTTGTTGCCGCTAAGTCCACCATATAGCCTGTAGGCGAGCACAGCTAAATTCCAGTCTCGCGAGCACGTGCCTCGGTACTCACCCTTTTTTTTTCTCTTTCTCCCTCCTTGTTCGGCAACCATTGGCCTGACGATTTTGACAGGTATGGGAGCGCCGACGTTAGCAAGGTTACCCTTCCGGCTTGGCCTAGGCAGGGTTTGGACGCTATCGTTTATCTTCAGGCCTCTTAGGCCCATTTGTATTCTTGTCCGTACTCGGATACTATTTTGCTTTATGTATGATTTGGATCTTTGTATTGTATTTTTGGATTCTTGACTCGTTGGAGTCTTTGTGGTTCTATTATACATTCTTTTGTGGACGTAGACAATCATATATAAATCAAGTTTTAACACAAATGGCCACTTCTGAAATCACTAGTAGCTATGAAGGTTCATGGCTTTCCACTCAAACCCCTTCTCAAAACATCTATACCCAAAACATAGTTTGTCTGAATGAGGCCATAATTTTTACACTCATGTATATTTGAATTGCTAATACTTTGAGGTAGGCCAACCTGGGTTTCATTGTACAAAACATGTGTTTTTCTTTTTCTAAATCTCTTATTTGAATTCCTTAGCCTGTTTACTATTTACTTGCCCTTGTATCCTTGATACTACTCAGTTTTACCCTCTCCCTTCTCACAGAAGCCCAAACTTGGCCTGATTGGTCGAGCTGTTGTCTCACGGATCGTGCCCACCTACCGTCGATCCTATGATCTAAAGGGCAGGATCGTGCCACCCTCTCTCTATCTGTCGGTGGCAAACTACTACCCCTCTATGTATGCTAAATAACGAGTTTGCCACCGGATTCAACAAGTTTGGTAATCACGAATTTCTTGTAGGCATTACTTTTCATGGTAAAATGATAAACTATCATGCATTTCGATTTCTTTTAGGCATTACTTTTCACGGTGAAATGATAAACTATCACGAATTTCCTTTAGGCATTACTTTTCATGGTAAAATAATAAACTATCATGAATTTCCATTTCTTTTAGGCATTAAACACCCACAACGGTCATCTCCTCCTTAATTTATTGTGTAAACCCCACAACGGTCATCTCTCCCTTATAAACTCCCACAACGGCCATCCCTCATGTCAATAGGTTCTGCCTCTCTCTTCTTCGTTTCTGCCTCTCTCTTGTTCGTTTCTGCCTCTCTCTCTTCTTTGTTCACATACACTTGATCCATTGCCATGGCTTCCATGTCTCGGACGCCGACCAGAAGGGGAAGGGGAAGAGGAAGAGGAAGGGGAAGGGGAAGGGGAAGGGGAAGGGGTGGCCTAGGTGGTGGATCATCATCATTGCCACCACCACCGTCAACACTGCCATTGATCATAGAGGAGTTCTTAATCGTCATCTATGAAGACCCTTTCGCCAAGAAGGTACGTACGTGTTTCCACATATATGATGCATGTGATTAATTATGTGCATGTTCCAAAAAGCCTTTAATTTCAAACGATCGGTGCTCGATCTCTTTGCAGACACTCCCACAAAAGTTTGCGGACTATCTTGACGGCCAGGAGCCCGCAAAGGTGTATCTGCGAGCAGCTGACTGCGGTCCTCGTCTCTGGACCATGGAGGTCCTATTTGACGAACAAGGCCGGATGTACCTCGACAAGGGCTAGGAGAATTTCGCCATCGCGTACGGTGTGGATTTTGGCTACATTCTACACTTCAAATATGAAGGCGATGATGTGCTCACAGTGAAGGTGTTCGACGTAACATTGTGCAGGAAGTACTACTACACAGACGATGAAGATACTGACGATTAAAGCAACGACGACATGAAGCCATGCATCCACCCCCTTTAGATAAGGGGATTATGACCAAGAATATATATGTAGCTTCATATGCATCGATTTAGAGATCTAGCTATTTTCTATATATTATGCATGTAAAAATAATAGGGAATCGCAATTTCCACCATGATTCGAGCACCACAACCTCCAAACGATGCCGATGCCGATATCGGCATGGTCAGAATGGCTATGCATGCTCGCCGCCGCTGCTAGGTCACCGTTGGGATACACCCTCAATCCCGTCCCCTTATTTGATCACTGAAACACCAGAGATACCGCCGAGGCCAATGACGAACGTACATGCTGATGCCAATGCCGAACATGCACGCCGCTGTGGGCACGGCCATGCCGCCCCGCTATGTTGGACGCCATAGACCACCATGAGGTCTTTCCCTTCGCCACCACACTACCCTAGCACCCATCTATACACGCCAGAAAGGAGATACACTAGTTTTCTCTACATTGCTCGCATTCGTGTCCGACACCGTCAGTCAAAGTGTTGAGGTCGTCGTTGATGTCCTTGACCATTTCTTCTCTTGTTTGCATGGTTAACGCGTCTAGTTCATATCTATCTAATGCGTCTGGTCTCGCCACATGCAGTTCTTTGTGGACGTCGATCTCATCTCGGCACCCCGCAGGCCACCTCCTCCGTGCCATCGCTGTAGAGCTCCATTTCAAAATCTAATCCTACCCGTGTATTGCCCTTGTATCAGCGTCATGGCCCCACTTGTCATTCGATATACCCAAGCCCCACTCGTCTGCATTTTGGTCAGGGATACGGCGATGCTTACGGTCAAACAAAGATGGATGCTCTGATGTGTCTTTGCGGGCTCTACGTGGCCCCACTAGTCAGCAGAGAACGGTCAAAGTTGTTGACCCATCGGGCAACCGGCCGTTCCAGCACTTGTTAGGGTTTCAGACAAGGGCTTGGCAAAACTGAAGAAAAACTAACGAGCTGGGGAAAACTGAGTACAACTAAGGACCCGAGGGCACGAAAATAGAAATACCTTTTCTATATGGTTGAAACACACACTTGACTTTGAATGTTTCATTACCCATGATCTTTCCTTTGTGTTACTTTTCATGTTATAACATGGTTGCTAAGTTTTATTGTCAAGATTATTTCTCTTATGCCATGTTTTAAGTACTTTGATCTCAGCACTCAATGCTTTACATTGTTGATCAAGATTGTGATGGTGCATGTCACCTCAAAAATTATTGCTTTGTTATCACTTACCTACTCGAGGACAAGCAAGAGTTAAGCTTGGGGATGCTTGATACGTCTCAAACGTATCTATAATTTTTGATGCTCCATGCTTGTTTATACACCATTTGATTTGTGTTTTGTTACACCTCGTGGCATTTTTATGCATTTTCCGGAACTAACCTATTAACGAGACGCCATAGTGCCAGTTCCCTGTTTTTGCTGTTTTTGTGTTTCAGAAAAGCTACACAGGAAATATTCTCAGAATTGGATGAAACAAAAGCCAGAGTTCCTATTTTTCCCGACACGAGACAAAGTCCAAAGATGAGATGGAGGGGCACCAGAGGGCGGCCGCACCACCCCATGGCACGGGCCACCCCCTGGCATGGTGTGCGCCCCTAGACCACTCCCTTCCGCCGCCCTTCCGCCTATATATTCCCCTCGATGGGAAAACCTAAAACCCCCGATAAATTTTCCACGAAACCTACTGCAAGTTGCTGCCGTCATCAACGCAAGATCAGGAGGGTCCAGAAGCTCTTCCCGGCACCCTGCCGGAGAGGGGAATCACCACCGGAGGCCTTCTTCATCACCATGGTCGCCTTTGGAGTAATGTGTGAGTAGTCTACCTTGGACTAGGGTCCATAGCAGTAGCTAGATGGTTGTCATCTCCACCATGTGCTTCATGTTTAGATCTTGTGAGCTGCCTATCATGATCAAGATCATTGTTGTGTAATTCTACATGTTGTATTTGTTGGGATCCAATGAATATTGGTACTAAGTCAAGTTGATGTGCTAAATATTATATGTATGTCATCTCTATGTTGTTTATGATCTTGCATGCTCTCCGTTGCTAGTAGATATCTTGGCCGAGTAGATGCTAGTAGAGGTCTTTCCCTTCGCCACCACACTCCCCTAGCACCCATCTATATACCCCAGAAAGGAGAGACACTAGTTTTCTCTACATTGCTCGCGTTCGTGTCCGACACCGTCAGTCAAAGCGTTGAGGTCATTGTCGATGTCCTCGACCATTTCTTCTCTTATTTGCATGGTTAAACGCGTCTAGTTCATATCTATCTAATGCGTCTGGTCTCGCCTCATGCAGTTCTTTGTGGACGTCGATCTCATCTCGGCACCCCACAGGCCACCTCCTCCATGCCATCGCTGTAGAGCTCCGTTTAAAAATCTAATCCTACCCGTGTATTGCCTCTTGTATCAGCGTCATGCCCCACTTGTCATTCGATATACCAAAGCCCCACTCATCCGTGTTTTGGTCAGGGATATAGCGATGCTTACAGTCAAACAAAGATGGATGCTCTGACGTGTCTTTGCAGGCTCTACATGGCCCCACTAGTCAGTAGTTAACGGTCAAAGGTGTTGACCCATCGGCAACCGGCCGTTCCAGCACTTGTGACGGTTTCAGACAAGGGCTTGGACAAAATTGAGGAAAAACTAAGGAGCTGGGGAAAACTGAGTACAACTAAGGACCCGAGGGCACGAAAATAGAAATCTCAAACCTAAACCCCTGTTAGGAAATCATTGCACCAGGGAGTGTAGGATCTCAGAGTTTAAGGCTATGGTTAGATTTATCTTAATTACTTTCTTGTAGTTGTGGATGCTTGCAAGGGGTATAATCACAAGTGTGTATTAGTCCAAGCTGGGGTAGTGCATTAGCATAGGTTCACCCCAATAACACCTATCAAACCAATGAAGATTACTTAGCTGCATGAAGCGAAAGCACTTGACAGAAACTCCCGTGTGTCCTCAGGAACGTTTGGTAATCATAAGTTACATAACCGGCTTGTCCTTTGCTCTAAAAAGGATTGGGCTGCTCGCAGCAATTATTATTATAGTCTTTTATTTACTCTTACTTTATTTACTTGCATTACGAAATACCCCTGAAAACCCGTTTGCTAGTATTTACAGTGAATCCTTGATCAAAACTGATTGTCAACACCTTCTGCTCCTTGTTGGGTTTGACACTCTTATTTATCGAAAGTACTACGATACACCCCCTATACTTGTGGGTCATCAAGACTATTTTCTGGCGTCATTGCCGGGGAGTGAAGCGCTATTGAAGAGTGGAATTGGTAAAGGTAACTTTTGCTGTGAGTATTGTTTTTATTTATGTCTTTTATTTCATTTTATTATGGAAAAGTCTCCATTTGGTTCCCTATTTGGGAATACTACTGCCTCTGCTACGGTAGTGGATGAACCACTGCTTGCTCGATTAGATCCTTTTAAAATACTTATGAAAATGGTTGAACATGTTATGAATAACTGCTATTTAGGAGATGGAACTGTCTATCTGAGTGATCATTTACTCTTTATACATGAATTATGCGAGTTGTTCAAGTGTGTAGGTATTTCATCAAGCCAGGTTAAGAGAAAGTTATTCTCTTTATCACTGAAGGGCAGAGTTGTGGAATGGTATAGGCTGCTAAAGGATCATCGATCTATTGGCTTAGAGGAAATTGTACCTCTCTTTTATATTCCAAGTTCTATCCTCCAAGTGAGATTCTTAAAGATCGGAACCGAATATATAATTTTTGGCCTCATGATGGAGAGAGTATTGCCCAAGTGTGGGGGAGATTGAAGTCACTTATGCTCAAAGGTCCCATTTATGAGCTCCCCAGTAATATTGTTATTAATAACTTCTATGCAAGGCTTTCTCTTCATGACAAAGATTTATTGGATGCTTCTTTCTCTAGATCATTTACACGTGTGAAACAAGAAGCTAAATGGGGCCTTCTTGACCGTATTCAGGAAAATACTGAAGGATGGGAGAACGACAAAGGTAGAAAGTCAGGTATAAATTATGATTATGAGTGCATTAAATCTTTTATGGGAACCGATGAATTTCATAATGTTAGTGTTGTTTATTGTCTTGATTCTCAAATACTTGCCAACTGTTTTAAGGCTTTTGCCTCTTATCTTGATGTTCCAAAGAAAGATTGGAATAATTACCATGCGCCTTATAAAGATGCTATTAGTTGTGTTCCTGCTAGAATTACTGAAGTTTGTACTATTGATCGCATTTTGCCTGAGCCTTATTTTGAGAAAACGCCTTTCCCTGCTAAGGTAAAGGAGCATTCTATGTTAACTAGTGTGCTTAATAAAAGTGCAAAGAAAGCTGTAGAACCTGATGAGCAAATAACCGTTAAACCTGTTGTAGCAATAGTTAATGACCTTGTTACTAAAAATGTAGAAGATGGACATACTATCTTTTGCGAAGATGCTTCTAACATTGTTTCACATCCTAGTATATCTAGGAAAACAAGTGTTCCTATGCTTTCTGTCAGGATTGGTAATCATTGCTATTGTGGTTTATGCGACATTGGTGCAAGTTCAAGTGCTATTCCCTATGAGCTTTACAGAGAAATCATGCATGAAATTGGTTCTTGTGAACTAGAAGATATTGATGTGATTATTCAGCTCGCTAACAGAGGAACTATCTCTCCAATTGGTATTGTTAGAGATGTGGAAGTTTTATGCGGTAAGACTAAATATCCTGGTGATTTTCTAGTACTTGGTTCAACTGCTAGTAAAACTAGTCCTATTATTTTTGGTAGACCTTTCTTGAATACTTGTGGCGCCATTATAGATTGTAAGAAGGAGAAAATTTTGACAAAGTTTGATGGAGAATCTTATGAGTTTAATTTTTCTAAGTTTACTAGAGCTCCTTATGAAACCGATTTGCCTAATGAAGATTTCAGAGTTGAACAGCTTGCCTCTATTGCTCTTCGTCCTAACGATGCTTTGCAACCATATCTAGAGGACCACGAAAGTGAGATCTTCAGGGAAGAAAGAAATGAAATTGACAAGATTCTTCTTCGTCAACCAGAGTTGCTTAAACACAATTTACATGTGGAAGATTTGGGCACCACTTTGCCACCTAAGGAAGATCCTGTTAAAACCTTTACCTGATGATCTTAAATATGCTTATATTGATGATAAGAAAATATATCCTATTATTATTAGTGATAAACTTTTAGGTAAGGAAGAAGAAAGATTATTGGAAATATTGAGGAAACACCGAGGAGCTATGGGATATACTCTTGATGATTTAAAAAGGATTTCTCCTACTATATGTCAGCATGCTATTAATATGGAGCCAAATGCAAAGCGAGTTGTTGAACATTGTAACATCCCTAGTTTATAAAATTCAAAACCAGCATGCATTCATGAGCATCAATGCATTTTTGAAATAATCTTGTTTAAAAATTATTTAAAAGGAAATTTTTCAATTCAAAATCTATTGAATAACTCAAGTGAGTTATTAATACTCCCAAATCTCCATTTCTTTCTTTTAATTTCTATTTGTTCTGTACCTATTCAGATTTATAGATTCTAGGATCTTTACAAATTTTGTAGATTTTGAAGTTTTTCAAAGTGTGCAAGTTTCCTTTTCAAAACAATTCAAATCTATTTCAAAACAGAAAAAGTAAAATAGTTTTTTTTAAAGAAAGGGGCCGCAGGCAAGCCAACCGACCTAGGCCAGAAAGCTAGCCCGGCCCAGCTAGCTGCCGCGCCCAAAGCGGTATGCTATGTCACGCCCAGCCGCTGACAAGCGGGGCCTGCTTGTTAGCCATAGTCTCCGCCCCAACGAGTCCGGCTCGGTCACGGTAGCCGTCGCCGCCGTCCGATCTCTCGCGCGCCCCCGTAACCTAACCCCTCGCCCAAGCCTGCGTTGCCTATTTATACCCCCTCTCTCTTTTCCCCCAAGCCATGCACCCTAAAATGCCCCCAATCCGAAGAATCGGGAGCTCGAGTGCCGCCGGTCTCTGAGGACTTTGGCGGAGCCCTAGCACCGCTCCTGGACACAATCCACGCCACCACCAATGCCATCCTATTTGCCATCACCGTCACTCCTCGTCGACACCCTCTTAAGCCTCCGGAGATGCTACACCGCCAGTTTCGCTCGAGGCAGAGCGCCTCATCGGAACCCTAGCCGCCGCTGGTTAGCCCCCTCCCATCTTTTTCTTCCGCTGTCCAATCTACTTTCTGCGGCCACGATTAGAAGCACCCTAATCAGTACACATCAATCCCATGCGTTAGATCTGTTTTGGATCTAACGGCGCGTAGGGGTCGATCTGCCCAAACCGGTACGCACCAATCAGGTGCTGCCGCGTGTCACACCCCGGGAGACCCGATTTCAATTTTTGTTTTTAAATTGTTTTAAATCGCTGAATCTTGCAAAAAATTGTAGAAAAAGATCTAGAACTCGGTTTTCGATGAATTTTATGTCTATGGAAATCTTAGGATGTATAGAATTTATTAGTGTAGTTTATTTTCAAAGTTTTTGTCTCAAATCTGCATCTAATCATAGATTGGTTTAAACCCTAATTTTGTGTTAATTATTTTATACCTTTAATTCTACTAGATCAAATCTTGTGTTTTTGTAGTCATTGGATTCCTATGAGCTTGTAGATTGTTATAGAATAAAAAATCTCACTTTTTGTATCATGCATGAACTTGGTGTAGTTTAATTTCCCTTGTATCACTATTTTTGTAATATTTAAAAATCTAAAAGTGCTATGGGAGTAATTCTTTTTGCAGTGGTTTTGTTTTGTCAAAACTCATCATCTGAAAACCCGATTGCAACATTTTCGCACAACATAAGTTGTGTGAAATTAATTGGCCTTGTGCATGCATGCATACATGTCTATGACTTGCTATTGTGAGCTATGTGTTTATGGTGGTGTTATTGTTTGCTTAGATTGTGAAGAGGAGCTAAACTACCCTTGTGACTGTGCTGGTTGTTGCCAAGGCAAGTGACACACATACCTTCTACCCTCTTTTACTACTACATTAGTGCTTTCAGTAGTATGCATGATAGGTGGAATATTCAATTATTTTACAAAGTGCTTAGATCCTAGTAGTGTGTAGCCAACCTCAAACACCACTTGTTAGGATGCTAAAAATACTTGAATATTGATGCCATGCTATGATCACTTTGTCAAAGTTGTTTTGTGAATAAATTAACAACTTCAACTAAAATGAACCCCTAGGTGGATTGGTTTGATAAGAAGAGGCGAAGAAGGTGGGTCCTGGGGCACATGCCAGGAAGGATGTGTACTCAGGATACTGCTGGGGTTATGCCACTCAAGATTAAAGAGGTTACTATGTCTTCCATGTTTTAGAGTACTTCCAGTGCAGCCTAATGACACTATGGGCTCTGTCTTGATTGAGTAGGATTAAGGGTTCAGCCATGAGTACTGACATGAGGTGGTAGCAGAATTATAGGGGGCACGGTCAGACTAGTTTGGTTGAATGATTTTTCTGAAAGGTCTTGTCTTATTTTATTCTCCGGGGTAAAATAAGTCTTAAGGTGAAAGTGCACAACCCCTGCAGGGTGTCAAATCTAAGCGTTTAGCCGTGTCCCCGGTCATAGACAATTGAGTCTCTAGTCATGGAATGTATGAAATAATCTCATCACCTTTTCTGAATGCTTTAAAACTTGACTAGAAACCATTAGGCATGAGCTCTGGACCATACACTCTGAGGAGTGGTGGTTTCTGTTGTTCCAATTTTGTTGAGTTGCGCCCAGTGCTACATAACTTGCAACTATGTAGTATTTGGGAGTTATTTTGACCCTTATAAATTAATATTTTGAAAAAAGGTTTTGCAAAGAAGTATAGGATAAAATTGGCTTTATGCAAACTAGCCTATGAGATCCACCAAGCCATATGTCATGTAGCATAGTTATTTCACAACTGCCACCAAATAAGTGTCATTTGCTAGTACGTTGTTGTACTGACTCCTTTGGGGCTACATTTTCAAACATGTAGGTTTTTCTGATGAGGAGTAAGTGGAGGAATTCTCGAGCCTGCATTCCAACATGACTGTCTGTGGCACTTGCTGAAGATGATGGCCCATTGCTTTTATTTCCGTTGTGTTATTTCTGTTGAACTCTGGTATTTGAAAGTCCAAGTGACTAAACATTTTTATAAGTTTAAAGACTCGTGAGTCTGGATCTGGGTTGTAATAATTACACTATCTGCAATGAATACTATATTTTGTTTTGTGGTGCTATCAGTGATACAGGGAATAGCACTTACACAGTTGTGCTACCTTTAGCAAAAGGTAGGACGCTACAAAATGGTATCAGAGCCCTAGTGTTGCCTGTAGGATTGAGAACCTAGGAATGGATAACCATAGGAATTAAAAAGTTTATTTTAAAGCCTTTTACTACATTTTCTTTTGTTTAATCTCATACTTGAACTTATCTTATTCCTTCCATTCCATACTTGTAAATTCTTGCCTGGTTCTAACCTTGTCCTTTCTTTTTCAAATTTTAGATGGATTCCTACGACAAGAGAGTTGTTGCTGGACTTGAAACCTACCTCTTTAGCAAGATGCTACTCGATGTCGCCGACTTCTTTGAGATACGACTACCAGAGTTTTGTGTCAAGTTGGAGTACAAGGAGAATGGTACTGAGAAGTGGTTGATCCAAACCCCCATCCAAGGAAGGCACGATGAACCCGATGACACAACCATGCAGTACACTGATGCTTACATCAACCGGGATCATTCAGTGGAGATAGCCATCCAAGGCGCCATCGCCCGCATATGCCACAAGTATCATGAGGATATCCCCACTACTTTGGGCTTCTTCTATTTTGGAGAGTGCACCGAGGAGGGAAATCCCATCGACCGCAGAGGTGAAGAAGCTCATTTCTTCTACCGTACCTAGTTCATCGAGCGGGAGCATAGCTCAGTGCGCCTGGAGAACATGTTGAGAAAACAGATCTCCATCATGGATAGCTTCAGGAAGTTGTGCAGTGATGTCAATGTCAGGCTCCAGCAGGAAGATGCAGTGATCCTTTGGCTAGATGGCAAGAAGACTACTTTGGAGGAGAAGATCAAGGTCTTGGAGGAACTAGTGGTGCAGTGTTGATGTGGAAGTTTTATATATGTAACCGCCCAGTTGGAAACCCCAAGAGAAGGTTATGATGAGCACGGCAGCAAGTCTTCCCTCAGTTGTGAAACCAAGGTTTATCAAACCAGTAGGAGAAAGAACCAAACTTCCGAAGGTTGATGCCTGCTAGCTTTGCGACACTTCCGGACAATGGCGCCAGAAAACTTGTTGGCGTGTAGCTTTGCACCAGCAGCAATGTGGAACCTGCACACAGCACAACCAAGTACAATGTCCCAACTCACAGTGAGGTTGTCAATCTCACTAGTTTGCTATAAACAAAGGATTGAGCGTATCGAGTGGTAAAATATAGTAGCTTGCAAGAATGTAAATAAAACAAGTAAAAGGAAAATGGTAATAGTAATGTAAAAGAATGGACCAGGGTCCACAGTTCACTAGTGGTGTCTCTCCATAACATAAATAACAACATGCTGGGTAAACAAATTACAGTTGGGCAATTGATAGAATAAATATAGCGTACAAATGTCATGAGGATCACTATGAGATTCACTCTGGGCATGATACGTCTCCAACGTATCCATAATTTTTGATGCTCCATGCTTGTTTTTACACCATTTGCTTAGTGTTTTGTTACACTTTGTGGCACTTTTATTCATTTTCCGGAACTAACCTACTAACAAGTCGCCACAGTGCCAGTTCCTTGTTTTCTGTTGTTTTTGTGTTTTGAGAAAAGTTATACAGGAAATATTCTCGGAATTGGATGAAACCAAAGCCAGTCGCCCAGAATTTCACCGAAGCTTCCAGAGAACCGAAGAGGAGATGGAGTGGGGCCACGAGGGCCCCACACACCAGGGCGGCACAGCCAGGGGCTGGGCCGCGCCCCTATGTGTGAGACCTCCTCGGTCCACTCCTGACGATGCCCCTTCGCCTATAAAGACCCCCCGATGGAAAAAACCTAAATACCCGATCACTTTTCCAGAACACGTCGTGATCCGCCACCGCCGTTGACCCGAAGATTGGGAGGGTCCAGAAGCTCTTCTCGGCACCCTGCCGGAGAGGGGAATCACCACCAGAGGTCTTCTTCATCACCATGCTTGCCTCTGGAGCGATGAGTGAGTAGTCTACCTTGGACTATGGGTCCATAGCAGTAGCTAGATGGTTGTCTTCTCCACCATGTGCTTCATGTTTAGATCTCATGAGCTACCTTACATGATTGAGATCACCGTTATGTAATTCTACATGTTCGGTTTGTTGGGATCCGATGAATATTGGTGTTATGCTTGAGTTGATGTACTAAAATTTATCTTATGTTATCTCTATATTTTTTATGATCTTGCATGCTCTCCGTTGTTAGTAGCTATCTTGGCCGAGTAGTTGCTAGTGACTCCAAGAGGGGGTATTTATGCTCGATAGTGGGTTCATGCCTCTATTTAATCTGGGGGAGTGACAGAAACCTCTAAGGTTGTAGATGTGCTATTGCTACTAGGGAGAAAACAACATTCATATGCTCGAGGGCATATGCTTTGTTTACATTACACTCTTTGCTTAATGCAAATATCTGTTGTTCGCAACTTAATACTTGTGGAGTTCTCAGATTGATTCGCCACAAGTGGATTATTAGTCATAGATGTTGTTGGATGGCGGTCTATGTATCTTGTTGTAATGCCCAGAGTAAATCTCATAGTGATCCTCTCATCATATGCACGTTGTCTTTATTCTATCAATTGCCCAACTGTAATTTGTTTACGCAGCATGTATTATTTTATCTTATGGAGAGACACCACTAGTGAACTGTGGATCCCGGTCCTATTTCCTTTATATTGCTATCACCTGTTGACTTTACTCACAAACTATTATCACTTTCCACTCGATACGCTCATACCCTTTGTTTCAAGCAAACCGGTGAGATTAACAACCTCATCGTAAGTTGGGAACAAAGTATTTGGTTGTGTTGTGTGCAGGTTCCACATTGCCGCTTGCAAAGCAAATCTTGGACGAGGCACCCTATAAATTGTCTGGAGTTATCGCACGCTAGTGGGCATCACCTTCAGTCGTTTGGCTCTTTCCTCTCCTGAACGATAAACCTTGGTTTCTTACTGAGGGAAAATCTTGCTGCTATATTCATCACACCTTCCTCTTGGGGTTCCCAACTGGCCGGTCATTTACTCGGCATCAAGCATATTTTCTGGCGCCGTTGCCGGGGAGGAAGAAGACTTCTGCAAGGGGAGTTTACACGCGCACATCCTTTACTTTGTTTTAAGTTTTGCTTTACTTTATTTTTACTTGCATCATTTTATCAAAAACCCAAAAAAAAATTAGAATCCTTGGTAGTTGTTATTTCTTTACTTCTAGTTCATTATGTTGTTCCCTAAGTATGTTTTGGAGGACCTCTCAGTAGGGAGTGGTTCGATTATTGGAAAAGGTAACATTGAGGAGTTCTTTAATCATATTAGTATGCATAAAGAAGTTGAGGAAAAGTCTTTGGTTGAGCTTGCTCCTAGTTATAAAGTTGCTTCTGCTTATTTAGTTCACATGTTGGAAGCTAGGTTTGCTAGCCTTAATCCTTTTATGCAATACATGTTCCTTAAGCTTCATGAAATTGAAGATCCTGAAAAGAAAGCTTTCATCTTGGAAACTTTGCGCATAGAATATAAAGATGTTGCGATTGAGGATAGGAAAGTTTTTAAGAAATTTAATAAGCTTGGCTCACCTGTTGAAGTTGTTGGTACACCCAATGAAGATTTTAGAGTGCCAATACCTTGTAAACTTGTAGGAATTCATGATGCTTGGGAAATGAATTCTAGTTGGACTTGCCCTGAAAATACTTTTGATGAAAGTAGTGTACCAAAGCGTGATCATAAAGGATCTTCAAAAACTCATTTGGACACAATCTCTTCCATTGTTTAAAAGACTCCTATAGTGGATCCTAATGCTTCTTTCAAATTACTTGATTCACAATTTTCTGCGCCTAGCTCAAAGGCGTTAAAGAAAAGCACTCTTGGGAGATAACCCAATGTTTTTACATTTATTTTTTTTTCTTTTATTTGAGTATTGGAAGTTATTACTACTGTAATGACCTCTCCTTGTCCTTTTTATTTCGTTTTTGTGCCAAGAGAAGCCTCTAATTTGAGCGAGGTAAGATTTGGGGATGTTGCTGTCCTGAAACTGTTTTCGGTGCTGCACCGTAAAAATTCTTGAAAAATCTCTGTATATCTTTTGGACCTGAAATTTCTTTTTCATATGCCCCAGGTTATATCAAAACTTTTATTAGTTGAACACTTTTTGATTTGAGCAACAGAAAACCCCTTAAAAATTTGACCTTTGTCAGCTGTTCTGTTTTGACAGATTTCTGCCAATATTTGTGTTTGCCGCTTTATTGCTTTCTTTTTGAGTTCTTTTGATCACAGAACTTTTGGGGAAGTTGCTACAGTAGTATATGCTTTATATGTGCTGGTTTTGAGTCAAAACCTGAAGCAAAAAGGGTTGATTCTATGTTATGCTTACACTAATGTTGCTAATAGATTTGTGTTTAGTTTTGTATGAAGGAAGTTTTCAAGTGTAGGGATCGGAGTGTGATGAGATGAGTTGAAGAACAGACAAAAGCTCAAGCTTGGGGATGCCCATGCATCACCCCAATAAATATCCAAGAAGTACAAGCGTCAAAGCTTGGGGATGCCCCCGAGGCACCCCTTCTTCATCGGCAAAAATCAGGTCACCTTTCAAAACACTATATTTTTATTGCTTCATGCATTATGCATTTTCCTTGGAGCGTCAGTTGTTTTTAGTTTTCAGTTTAGTTTAGTTTAGTTTGCTGCAATAAATGGTTGGACCCCAACAAATTTCTTTTGGAGAAGTTGCCTTGCTTTTCATTTGCCAAGAACACTCCGTTTTTCATTCTTATAATTTCAACGAGTGTTCTCGTTTTCTAGAACTGCGTTTAGTTTTCGATTTTTGCCTTGATATGTGTTCAGATCTTGTTATATCTCTTCATCAAGGTGTATTTTTTCCTCTGATCTTTATTGGTTTTCATCAAAAGAGGTGTTTATAAAAAGTTTGAATGGTGTTGGAAAAGAGAAAAAGCTTTATGCAAAAAAAGTGGTACAAGAAGGAGCTTGTGTAGACTGCAGCCTAGGCTTTTGCATGTCATGCTTGATGTCTTTTTGATAGTATGCTTAGTGGATTTTCTGTAGCATGACTTGTCTCAAATAACTGAGATTGCTTAATGAGCCTTTGAAAAAAATTATGCGTTGTTTTTATCGTTTGGAAGCATTATTTTGGTTTTCTCCTTGATGCTTTATTTGGGTTGACTTGGCGCATACTCACACATGTTAGACTCTTACAAAGTCGCCAATTGCCTCTATGATCATTTAGTTTTTGACTCTTGATGCCATCTTATGCTTCTTTTAATGTCGCTTTGTCGCTTTGCATGATTATGGCCATTATTGCTCTCTTAGTTGGTCGCTCCCAGTCTTTTGCTAGCCCTCGCCTTGTACTGAGTATGAGCTCTACTCGTGCATCCAACTCCTAAAAACCAAGTTTGCCAAAGTGTCCACCATACATACCTATTAGCAATTTGCTATTCTAAAGTTCATTTGACTTGTTTTTATCTACTCTTCAAAATAAACTCTTACCAGTGTTATGCGAAAATTGGTCAGTAAAGCTATCACGAATAGGATGGCATACTTTATTTTTCTCATTCTTAAAAATTTGACATTGTGGTCTCTTATGTTGAGTTGTTATGCTTGCAAGTTGTAAGTTGGGAATTAGCCCATCCATGCCGTGTGGGGACCCCGGTTTACCATCCGGAATTCCCGTTATGCATACAATTCATGATCCCAGGAAGACCGTCATGAATCCACATAACAGAGTTGGCATTACAGAGTACATCATCCATTACATAAATAAGTCATTTAGTCTTACATGGCCACTTGGCTGAATTCAAATGCCTCGTGGGCCAAGTTCACTAAACATAGCAGCGGAAACATCGATAGCGTAGGTAGCCCGGGTCATGCCTCTACCCTACAGGCGACTGACCGGGAGATGGATCCTAGTTCGCACCAGTGTTGTTGAACTCCTCATCATCATCTTTATAATCTTCATAATTTGGCCAAGTTAAAAGCTAGGGACAAAGCCGTGAGTACATTTTGGAATTGTACTCGCAAACCACCTAAGAGGGAACAAGTTGCATGCTATTTGGCTGCAGCAAGGGAAGTGGGTTCAAGGCTAGTGCTCAATCCTAACTATAGTTTCTCGTGTCGATATAGCATGTCATACGACATCTCTATATCATAGTTTCTCTTGTCGATCTAGCATGTCATACGACACCTCTATATCCTTATTAAAGAAGAGTTTTTGCAAAGCTTCTTTAGAAAAGCACTAGGAAAGGGGGGAACTCATTTTCAAGGGAAGAGCCGGGGGCCAATCAAACATGACCACCGCTCGTATTAATTCCGGTCAATCACACATGACCACTACCAACCTTTGGCAGTACCCTGCAAGCACTCCGAACCAAATACGTGCCACAGCAGTACCCTCCGAGTACTCCGTCCGGCACCTTTCTCCACTTTTCTGAAATCAACCTTTGAAAACAAAACCGATATTGGGCTAGGCAACGGTTGTCCCAACCGTCCATGACCGAGGACTCGGCTATTCGAATAGAATTACGGTCTGTCATACACAAGTATGTGGGGTTCGGATAATCGATCATGGCCTTCCATCTATTCACCTTAGTACGGGTGCCTACCCTGTGGAGTATACATCCCCGGCAAATCCTGGCCGTCTACCGCTGCCAAGCGTAGTTCCAGTGCCACGGCGGGAGAAACCCAAGTGTCTTCTGGCCAGATAAATCCCGATGGATCCTGATTTACTATTGCCCATAGACTGGCGGCAATCCAGATTCCGGGGTCCTACAGACCCTTATATAGTATGAGGCTCCCCGCACTAAAGCAAATAAACTTCGGACTAAGCCCCGTCCCATACCAGGGTAATGTGGTTGCACGGGTTAATTGTTCTGAGCGAACGCCTAGTGATCACCAATGTCATATAAAAACCACCATCTCCTTGTCCTCCATTTTGATAAAAAATCATTTTTGAAATCACTTCAGTGGGGTAAGTACTACCCCAAGGTTTTCGGAAACATTTTGTAAACTTTCTTTGAGTGTTCCCTTCCTAGAGTTTTAGCTCCACTAGAAGGTTTATCAAAGGCTTTGTTGCTAACCAACGAGCCACTACTTCAGGGGTAATGGAATAGGTAATCAAAGGGGGGTCATCTCGAGGGATGATAACAATTTGACTCGCGGAGCCTGAGTCAACAAATAATTGCTACAGGAACTATAGCAATATAAATCCATGCACTTTAATAAAACAGAAGGGGACATGCAAATGTGTAATTAGGAATTCAGATATGCATCAAGTTAGATGGCTTGCCTTGGGTGGCTTGTCCCTGGTCCTCCTCATCCTGATACTCATACACTTCACCTTCTTTGGTACACTCCTCGTTCGATTCTATCACCAGAAAATATAACAATGCACAAATAAATAAACAAGCATACACAAGTCACAAGCAATGTAGCACTCCATTCCATATTATCAAAGAGTATCATAAACAAACATGTTTAGAAAACAAACAATATTTTAAAGGTTCTTAATTAGCAATTTATCCCTATTAGAAACTAGGGTTTCTATTTGATGTGATCACAACCACTTAGCAACCAATTCAAGCATGCAGGCACTTGATGTATCAAACAGCACACTTATCAAACTTGCAGATTGACAACAATCTTAAGAACCTATCAAAGTTGGATTTACTGAAAAACAAGTTGTGGTTAATTTCCTATGAATTAAATAATAGGATATATCACTAGGGCACCAAAATAATCCTCATATATTCTCTGAATCTCTGAAAAATATGAGGTAAAGTGCTTTGGAAATATCTTCTAGAATATGGTCAAACAAAGTTGGTTTCAACACAAAATTCTATTTCTACTACAAGTGGTGATTTTTCTAAGATTAAATACACACTAAGCCATATTAATTACTACTGCAAGATTATAAGTCCTAAAATAGAAAAACCAGTGAGTCAATCAAGGTATATTGATAAGCTATCACTAAAAATTGGTTTCACCCAATTTCACCATACCAAACTCAAGATTTGCAATTAAGTAAGAAAAGAGGCTAATAACACATCCCTATTTATCATTTATTCTATTGTGATCCTAAAATCATAGGACCTATGCCATCTGAAAGTTATTGATTCATGCTACACAGAGAAATTTGAAACACATCATTTGAATGCACAGATCAAATTCTATGGAATTTCAAAATTCACAAAAAAATCAAAATCAGCAAAGCATTTCTAAAAAAAACTTCACGGGCCAGATCTGCCCGGAACGGGCCGAGGTGAGCGGATTCGGCCCAGATCCTGCACGGTAGCAGTGCCATTTGAACCTGCCGATGGGGCCCGACTGTCAGCGGCCCCTGGCTACCGAATCGGTATCGGTCGATTTCGGCCGTCCGATTAGAACGACGATCGATGGCACTGGACCGTCATCTCCCTCGCGTCAAGGGTTAGACGGAACCCTTGCCCTAGATACTAGGGATGGCAAGGTGAAGCTCACCGAGGGGTGCTGAGGCTGGCTGGGGTGGCTGCAGGGCGGTGGTGGTCTCTCCGAAGCTTGCTCCGTGATCAAAACTTGCAGAAGAAGGTACTCGAGGGTGGCGCGTGGGTGTGCTCGTCTGCATGTTCCTCGGGCTCCAACGATGATGGCGACGTCCTCGTGCTGCCAGAGAGGAAACGAAAGGCGAGGTGAGGTTCAAATCTAGCAGAGGAAGAGAACCATGCAGGGAGAGAGCAGAGAGAGAGAGATTCGGCGTCAACCGAAACCTTCACCGTCTAACCCTGCTCCGGTGATGTCCCTCGAGCTCAGCAGCCCTGGGAATGGACGGGGCTCGTCAGTGGGGTGCTCTGAGTGGAGAGGAGAGGGGTTGGGGAGAAGAATGGCGACCAGGGGAGAGATGTGGTCGGTTCAGAGGGTTTTATACCTCGACGGTGGGCACGGTGTGTCATGGTCTCGACCGTCATGGATTGGGCAGCGGTGCGGCGCGTTCTGGACAGTGTAGTGAGCTGCGTGCATGGGTGTAGTCGGTTTGGTCGGGGGTGTAACGGTGCAGGCAAGGCCGGGTCATTTTCAGAGCACGAGTGCGGCTGGTCGAGCTCACTCCATCGCTCTAGTCAGCTTCGGCTAAAATGCAGTGGTGTAAGGTGGAGGGGGTATGATGCCATGCAGGAACGAGCGTTGCGCGGCTTGTTTTTGTTCTTCCTTGGCTGGGAACGCGGGGGATCGCTCCGGGCGCTCTCGGCTTGCAGGCGACAGGGCCAGAGCAAGGTGATAGGGTGGCGCTCATAGTCATTTGGTCGGGGGCCGTCACTGGGTCGTGGAGTGGAGGGGTCAGCGAGGTCATTAGCGAGGCTGGGCAGCCAGGCATGCTGCAGAAGCTCCTAGCCCACTAGGGTGCATGCCATCCAGCATGGAAGACCACAGGCACAGAGGGAAGGGTATGGTCGGTGTGTCTCTGCTAGCTGGGGTCCCGGGGGTTCGTTGATGCCCACCTCGAAGCTGGTTGGGGGTCTAGGGCGGTGGAGGTGAGTGGGAGAGAGGGGAGTGCAAATCTCCCAAAGATTTGCCTCGGGCCTCCCCAAATCCTCCAACCAAAAAGGACAAGGGGGCTATGATGCTGCTGCTACAGTGCAGAGGGAGAAGAATTTGATGGCTGGCTAGGATTTGTGTCACTTGGTCGATTTGCAAGGGAGGGAGAGAGAAAGGAAAAGAAAAGAAGAAGATTTGGTGAATTCAGCCAAATTTCATTTGAATTTTGAAAAGTGCAAAGATTTGATCCAAGGGTGGTGGTGAAGGTTTCAGTAGTGTTTTCAAATAGATAAGAAGGCATCCACCAAGTTTCAAGATTTTTGGCCGAGTGGAAATAGGGTTTTGATTGAGTTCCTATTTTCCAATATAGTGTGCAAAAATAAAGTTTAAATAAAAGGAATAAAGAGATTTTTGGTGCTATGGCTCTGATTCACTAGGTTTAGCAATAGCATGAAATCATAGCACACATCCATGCATTCATGCACTATGCTCAAGTGAATTTGAAAAGAAAAAGAATTTAAGTGACACACACACATATGCACATGAAATCATAGTGCAAAACAAGCAAGCAAGTCCTAGGTTTATTCTCTCTAGGTTTGAAATGAAGTTTAAATAATTTGCAGGCCAACACACCTCATAATTCACTCTTACAAGAATTCCAGAAGAGAATTTTGAATCAAAAGATTTTATAGCATCAAACTAAATCACATGAGACCATGCATACACACACAACATTTTATTTAAAAAGTTTTAGTTTCCCCTAAATAAGGCATTACTTGATCTAAATATGCAGTACAAAAAGTGGGCTGTTACAAACCTTCCCCCCTTAAAAGAATCTCATCCCGAGATTCCATAGCTAAGTGTTGAGTAACTCGGGAAACTCTCGCTGAAGATAATCCTCACGTTCCCACGTGGCCTCATCCTGGATGTGGTTGCTCCATTGGACCTTGTACATGTTGATCTTCTGTCCATGGGTGAGACGGACATCTTTTTCCAAAATACAGATTGGTCTCTCGTGATAGGTCAAGTCGTGTTTGAGGTCAATGGTATCCTGATCAACTTCCTTGAAGGTCTTGGGTTGGTTAGAGGCTTGGAGACACTTGCGAAGCTGGGAGACGTGGAAGACGTCGTGAAACTCTGACAACTTAGGAGGTAGGTCTAGCTTGTAGGACAGTTCTCCTCGGCATTCAAGGATCTTGTATGGGCCGATGTAGCGGGGTGCAAGTTTTCCCTTCTCGTGGAAACGCTGCATGCCTTTGAGTGGAGTCACTCGGAGATAGACAAAATCTCCTACTTGGAAAGTAAGAGGTCTTCGTCGAGAATCCGCATAACTCTTCTGTCTAGATTGAGCAGCCTTCAATCGGTTTCGGATCAGTTGCACTTGGTCTTCAGCTTCCTTGATGATATCGGGACCGAATACTTGGCTTTCCCCAGTCTCTGACCAGTTGAGAGGGGTTCGGCACTTATGGCCATACAGGGCTTCGAAAGGGGCCATTTGAAGACTAGCTTGGTAGCTATTATTGTAGGAGAATTAGGCAAATGGTAGACAGTCCTCCATTTGGCTCCATAAGATAGGACACATGCACGGAGCATATCCTCAAGAATCTGGTTTACCCTCTCGGTTTTCCCTCCCGTCTGCGGATGATAGGCTGTGCTAAATGAGAGTTTGGTCCCAAGGCTTCATGGAGTTTTGCCCAAAAACGAGATGTGAATTGAGTACCACGATCGGATATGATAGTCTTGGGTACTCCGTGTAGACTCACAATCCAAGAGATATAAAGATCAGCGAGTTCTCTACCATTGTGGGTGGTTTTGACCGGAATAAAGTGCGCGACTTTGGTTAGGCGATCAACAACGACCCAGATAGAGTCATGACCCCTGTTTGACCTTGGCAGGCCAGTGATGAAGTCCATACCAACTTCTTCCCATTTCCACATGGGCACCTTTAGGGGTTGCAGCAGACCCGCAGGTCTTTGGTGCTCGGCCTTGACACGTTGGTAGACGTCGCACCTGGCAATATAAAATGCTATTTCTCGCCTCATTCCATGCCACCAAAACTGCTCCTTCAAGTCTTGGTACATCTTGGTGCCTCCTTGGTGAATCGAGTAGGGAGTATCATGGGCCTCCTTCAAGATGAGCTGCTTGAACTCTTCGATACTAGGGACGCATAGGCGGCCATTATACCATAGCACACCTTGCTGATCAATCAAAAACCTAGGCACTTCTTCACGTTCCATCCTGCGCTTAATTCCTTCAATACTTTCATGCCCTTTCTGAGCTTCCTTGATTTGGTCAAAGAGAGTAGGTCGGACCTCAAGGTTGGCTAGGAACCCATGGCTCACAAGCTCAAGTCAAAACCTTTCAAACTCTTCACATAGGGTAGGCTGGCTGGTATTTAGCAGGGCATTTAGGGAGCAAGGCTCTCGGCTAAGGGCATCGGTGACCACGTTCACCTTGCCCGGATGATAGTGAATGCCTAAATCATAATCTTTGATAAGCTCAATCCACCTACGCTGCCTCATATTAAACTCTTTCTGAGAGAATATGTACTTCAAGCTCTTGTGGTCAGTGTAGAACTCACATCTGTTCCCCTTAAGATAGTGCCGCCAAGTCTTGAGTGCATATATGATGGCAGCAAGCTCTAGGTCATGGGTAGGGTAGTTTAGCTCATGCGGACGTAGTTGACGGGATAGATAAGCAATGACTTTGCCATCTTGCATCAAGACACTCCCAAGTCCAAGCTTGGAGGCGTCGCAATAGATGATGGTTCTTGTGCGTGGTGAACAACCAGCCCGTTGGGAACCCCAAGAGGAAGGTGTGATGAGTATAGCAGCTAGTTTTCCCTCAGTTAAGAAACCAAGGTATGTCGATCTTGGAGAGAAGGGACAAACGACTGAAGGTGATGCTTGCTAGCTTGCGATAGCTTTGGACAATTTATATATGGTGCCTCGTCCAAGCTTTGCTTGCTAGCTGCAACGCGGAACTTGCACACAACACAACCAAGTACTTTGTTCCCAACTTGTGATGAGGTTGTCAATCTCATCGGTTTGCTTGAAACAAAGGTTATGAGTGTATCAAGTGGAAAACATTAGAATATGCGAGTAAAGTAAACAGTGCGAGTAAAGTAAACAGGTGATAGCAATATGATGGAAATAGGACCGGGGTCCACAGTTCACTAGTGGTGTCTCTCCATAAGATAAATAACACATGCTGGGTAAATAAATTACAGTTGGGCAATTGATAGAATAAAGATAAACGTGATATGTCAAGAAGATCACTATGAGATTTACTCTAGGCATTACAACAAAATACATAGACCGCCATCCAACTGCATCTATGACTAATAATCCACTTGTGGCGAATCAATCCGAGAACTCCACAAGTATTAAGTTGCGAACAATAGATAATTGCATTAAGCAAAGTGTGTAATGTAAACAAAGCATATGCCCTTGAGCATATGAATGTTGTTTTCTCCCTAGTAGCAATAGCACATCTACAACCTTAGAGGTTTCTGTCACTCCCCCAGGTTAAATAGAGGCATGAACCCACTATCGAGCATAAATACCCCCTCTTGGAGTCACTAGCAACTACTCGGCCAAGATAGCTACTAACAACGGAGAGCATGCAAGATCATAAACAACATAGAGATAACAAAAGATATAATTCAATATAGCAACTCAATCATAACACCAGTATTCATCGGATCCCAACAAACCAAACATGTAGAATTACATAACGGTGATCACAATCATGTAGGGCAGCTCATGAGATCTTAAACATGAAGCACATGGTGGAGAAGACAACCATCTAGCTACTGCTATGGACCCATAGTCCGAGGTAGACTACTCACTCATCGCTCTAGAGGCAAGCATGGCGATGAAGAAGACCTCTGGTGGTGATTCCCCTCTCTGGCAGGGTGCCGGGAAGAGCTTATGGATCCTCCCGATCTTTGGGTCGACGGCGGTGGCGGATCACGATGTGTTCTGGAAAATTCATCGGGTACTTAGGTTTTTCCCGTCGGGGGGTCTTTATAGGCGAAGGGGCGATGTTAGAGGTGGAGCCAGGTGGCCTCACACCATGGCGGTGCGGCTAGGGCCTGGGCCGCGCCAGCCTGGGGTGAGGGCCCCTGGTGGCCCCTCTCCTACTCTCCTTTGGATGACTAGAAGCTCCCGGACAAAATAAGACTTCAGGAACTTGTTTCGTCCAATTCCGAGAATATTTCCTGTGTATCACTTCTGAAACACAAAAACAGCAGAAAACAGGGAACTGGCACTGTGGCAACTTGTTAATAGGTTAGTTCTAGAAAATGCATAAAAGGGCCACGAAGTGTAACGAAACATTAGGCAAATGGTATAAAAACAAGCATGGAGCATCAAAAATTATAGATACGTTGGAGATGTATCAAGCATCCCCAAGTTTAACTCCTGCTCGTCCTCGAGTAGGTAAGTGATAACAAAAGAATAATTTTTTAGGTGACATGCACCTACACAATCTTGATCATATATGTAAGCATTTGTGAGCTAGGATCATAAGAACTTAAAACATGGGCATGAAAGATATAATATTGACAATAAGAACTTAGCAACCATGTTGTAAACATGCAAATGAACACAAACAAAAGATCATAAAAATGAAACAATGAAAGTCAAACATGTGTTCAAATCATAAGGAAAAACATACAAATGGTTTTCAGCTTGTCCTTCAAAGAGAGCAAAACATAAATGTATAGGACACCTTCAAGTTTAAGAGGGCGACTACATACAAATAATTTGAGAACAAGTGAAAACAACAATATGAATCAATCAATGAACTTTGGGACAATGCATATTACACTAAGAATGACAACTTTGCTCTCTTAATGGTGCATAAAGAAAGAAGGTGGTGACTCAACATAAAAGTAAAAGAAAGGCCCTTCGCAGAGGGAAGCAGTGATTGCAAGTTTTATAACCTTCAAAAATTATGGTACTTACTGGCTTTGAGCTCTCATTGCCCCCATCATAAGCATCTTGAATGGTTAAAGTTAATGCGAGAACAATTATGATGCATATGCTTGACAAATCATAAGTTGAAAACCTCGTGTCCCATGAATACGAGTACCCAAACCTCATGCTACTTTACTTAGAGTCCCAAGCAAGGCTCTTGTCATTGTAAGTATATATGTATCATCGAGAACCGCCAACGGGGTACCTCCATGCTCGATGACATGGAACAAGCCCACATCAAAATGACAGGACAAGCAGACAATGAACACCTCGACATCTCTTTCATTTGCCATTTGTTTAGCTTTTTATTGTGAGATGCGTCGTCGAATTTTCACCATGGGTATGCTGCAAATTTCCACCATGAATTATGCATGGCTTAGATTAGTGGCCCGGCGTTTCCCTAACACATATACAAACTCCATGATCCCCACAAGATTCCCAATTCATTTCACACCGTGGGCATCCATAAACAAAAGATCACGATATCAACTCAAATAAGAAGTGCAATGTTGAAAGCTTGCCCATGACTGCATGGCTGGGCTAGTCTCCAACTTACAACTTGCAAGCATAACAACTCAACATAAGAGACCACAATGTCAAATTTTTAAGAATAGGAAAAAGTAAAGTGTGCCTTCCGGTTCGTGAGAGCTTTACTGACCGAATTTCACATAACACTGGTAAGAGTTTAATTTGAAGAGAAAATAAAAGCAAGTCAAATTTACTTGGAATAGCAAATTGCTAGTAGGTATGTATGGTGGACACTTTGGAAAACTTTGGCTTTTAGGAGTTGAATGCACGAGTAGAGCTCATACTCAGTACAAGGCGAGGGCTAGCAAAAGACTGGGAGCGACCAACTAAGAGAGCAATAATGGCCATAATCATACAAAGCGACAAAGCAACATTAAAAGAAGCATAAGATGACATCAAAAGTCAAAAACTAAATGATCATAGAGGCTATTGGCGACTTTGTAAGAGTCTAACATGTGTGAGCATGCGCCAAGTCAACCCAAATAAAGCATCGAGGAGAAAACCAAAATAATGCTTCCAAACAATAAAAAACAATGCATGATTTTTTCAAAGGCTCATTAAGCAATCTCAGTTATTTGAGACAAGTCATGCTACGGCAAAACCACTAAGCATACTATCAAAAGACATCAAGCATGACATGCAAAAGCCTAAGCCGCAGTCTACACAAGCTCCTTCTTGTACCACTTTTTTGCATAAAGCTTTTTCTCTTTTCCAACACCATTTGAAATTTTTATAAACACCTCTTTTGATGAAAACCAATAAAGATCAGAGGCAAAAATACACCTTGATGAAAATATATGACAAGGTCTGAATGCAAATCAAGGTGAAAACGAAAACCAAAAGCAGTAGCAGAAAAAGAGAACACTCGGTGAAATTGTAAGAATGAAAAACGGAGTGTTCTTTGCAAATGAAAACAAGTACATCTCCTCCAAAGAAAATTTGTTGGGGTCCAACCATTTATTTCAGCAAACAAAACTAAACTAACTAAGAAAACTAAAACAACTGATGCTCCAAGAAAAACACATAGTGCATGAAGCAATAAAAATATAGTGTTTTGAAAGGTGACCTGATTTTTGCCGATGAAGAAGGGGTGCCTCGGGGGCATCCCCAAGCTTTGACGCTTGTACTTCTTGGATATTTATTGGGGTGATGCATGGGAATCCCCAAGCTTGAGCTTTTGTCCATTCTTCAACTCATCTCATCATTCTCCAATCCCTACACTTGAAAACTTCCTTCATACAAAACTAAAAAAATTCTATTAGCAACATTAGTGTAGCATAATCATATAATCAACCTCTTTTTGCTTAAGGTTTCAACCCAAAACCACCACATATATAGCAAATACTACTGTAGCAACTTCCTCATAAGTTATATGATCAAAAGAACTCAAAAGAAAGCGATAAAGCGGCAAACACAAATATTGGCAGAAATCTGTCAAAACAGAACATCTGACAAAGGACGAATTTTTTAGGGGTTTTCTGTTGCTCAAATCAAAAAGTGTTCAACTAACGAAAGTTTGGATATAACCTGGGGCATATGCACAAGAAATCGCAGGTCCAAAAGATACACAGAGAATTTATACGAATTTTTACGGTGCAGCACCGAAAACAGTTTCAGGACAGCAACATCCCCAAATCTTTACCTCGCTCGAATTAGAGGCTTCTCTTGGCACAAAAACGAAATAAACAAGATAAGGAGTGGTCATTACAGTAGTAATGACTTCCAAGACTCAAATAAAAGAAAAATTACTGAAAATAAAAATATTGGGTTATCTCCACTTTAACGCCTTTGAGCTAGGCGCAGAAAATTGCGAATCAAGTAATATCAATAGATGAAGCATCACTTACCTCAGTAAGCGCTTTGGAAGTTCCCGAAGATGATTCAACCTGCAAGTCACCCTTAGTGGAACTAAGAGTCTTACCAATTTTAAGAACATGTTGAGATTTAAGCGCAGAAACCTTGGGGACATACATAAATTTTTGCTCTTTTCCAACAAACACTTTCTCTTTCTTAAAATTAAGAGAAGAGAAGATTAAGCTAAGAGTTTCCATAGACTCCTCTAGTTTACCAATCCTTAAGTTTTGATTATCAAGAGTAGTGCTAGCCTCTAAAACGGTGATTCTCTTCCCAATATTTTCTAATTTACTAACTTGGCTAGCATTTTCGAGGATACTTGGCAAACTTTTCTCTAAGGAGCTGAGCCTTTCTACCACCTCCTCCAAGGTGGTCTCAGTTTTAGCAACATGAATAGGTGGTATTCCCACTAAACTTTCAATTATAGTGCATGCTTCTCCAGCGGGAGTACCCAGAAAATTACCTCCTGTAAGAGTATCGAGAACATACCTATTCCAACTAGATATACCAACATAAAAATTTCTAAGGAGGATCGTGGTAGAGTGCTTTTTGGTACACCTATGATGAGCATTGTTAATACGATACCAAGCATCCTTTAAACTTTCTCCCCCTTGTTTCTTAAAACTATGAACTTCTACTTCAGGATTACACATTTTAACAAAACTAAAAGCAAACAAATAAAAACAGCTACCAAGGATTCTATTTTTTTTGGATTTTTGATATAAAATTATGCAGGTAAAATAAATAAAGTAAAGCAAAACAATAACAAAGTAAAGGATGTGCGTGTGAAAACTCCCCTTGCAGAAGTCTTCCAATCCTCCCCGGCAACGGTGCCAGAAAACAGCTAATGGTCCTTGTACGTGGTGAACAACCAGCCCGTTGGGAATACCAAGAGGAAGGTGTGATGAGTATAGTAGCTAGTTTTCCCTCAGTTAAGAAACCAAGGTATGTCGATCTTGGAGAGAAGGGACAAACGACAGAAGGTGATGCTTGCTAGCTTACGACAGCTTTAGACAATTTATATATGGGGCCTCGTCCAAGCTTTGCTTGCTAGCTGCAACGCAGAACCTGCACACAACACAACCAAGTACTTTGTTCCCAACTTGCGATGAGGTTGTCAATCTCACCGGTTTGCTTGAAACAAAGGTTATGAGTGTATCGAGTGGAAAATAGTAGAATATGAGAGTAAAGTAAACAGTGCGAGTAAAGTAAACAGGTGATAGCAATATGATGGAAATAGGACCAGGGTCCACAGTTCACTAGTGGTGTCTCTCCATAAGATAAATAACACATGCTGGGTAAACAAATTACAGTTGGGCAATTGATAGAATAAAGATAAACGTGATATGTCAAGAAGATCACTATGAGATTTACTCTGGGCATTACAACAAAATACATAGACCGCCATCCAACTGCATCTATGACTAATAATCCACTTGTGGCGAATCAATCCGAGAACTCCACAAGTATTAAGTTGCTGACAACAGATAATTGCATTAAGCAAAGTGTGTAATGTAAACAAAGCATATGCCCTTGAGCATATGAATGTTGTTTTCTCCCTAGTAGCAATAGCACATCTACAACCTTAGAGATTTCTGTCACTCCCCTAGGTTAAATAGAGGCATGAACCCACTATCGAGCATAAATACCCCCTCTTGGAGTCACTAGCAACTACTCGGCCAAGATAGCTACTAACAACGGAGAGCATGCAAGATCATAAACAACATAGAGATAACAAAAGATATAATTCAGTATAGCAACTCAATCATAACACCAATATTCATCGGATCCCAACAAACCAAACATGTAGAATTACATAACGGTGATCTCAATCATGTAGGGTAGCTCATGAGATCTTAAACATGAAGCACATGGTGGAGAAGACAACCATCTAGCTACTGCTATGGACCCATAGTCTGAGGTAGACTACTCACTCATCGCTCCGGAGGCAAGCATGGCGATGAAGAAGACCTCCGGTGGCGATTCCCCTCTCCGGCAGGGTGCCGGGAAGAGCTTCTGGACTCTCTCGATCTTCGGGTCGACGGCGGTGGCGGATCGCGATGTGTTCTGGAAAATTGATCGGGTACTTAGGTTTTTCCCCTCGGGAGGTCTTTATAGGCGAAGGGGCAATGTCAGAGGTGGAGCCAGGTGGCCTCACACCATGGCGGCGCGGCCAGGGCCTGGGTCGCACCAGCCTGGGGTGAGGGCCCCTGGTGGCCCCTCTCCTACTCTCCTTCGGATGACTAGAAGCTCTCGGACAAAATAAGACTTCAGGAACTTGTTTCGTCCAATTCTGAGAATATTTCCTGTGTATCACTTCTGAAACACAAAAAAGTAGAAAATAGGGAACTGGCACTGTGGCAACTTGTTAATAGGTTAGTTCTGGAAAATACATAAAAGTGCCACGAAGTGTAACAAAACATTAGGCAAATGGTGTAAAAACAAGCATGGGGCATCAAAAATTATAGATACGTTGGAGACGTATCAATAGACGTCAAAGCTTTTGGTGATGTCGGGCATGGTCAAGATAGGAGCTGACACAAGTCTCTTCTTGAGTTCTTGGAAACTTTGCTCACACTTTTTGGTCCTCTCAAACTTCTTGTCCTTCTTGAGGAGTTGAGTCATCGGGCGGGCAATGCTGGAAAAACCTTCAACAAACTTTCGGTATTATCCAGCTAATCCAAGGAATGCTCGAACTTCCGTGGGATTGGTTGGGGCTTTTCTTTCTAAGATAGAAGTAATCTTTGGTGGGTCAACGGACACTCCCCCAACTGAAATAACGTGTCCCAAAAATCCAACTTCCTTTAGCCAAAATTCACACTTGCTGAACTTGGCGTAAAGTTGGTGCTCCCTCAAGGTTCCCAACACTAGTCGCAGATGCTCTGCGTGCTCTTCCTCAGTCTTGGAATAGACCAAGATGTCGTCTATGAATACCACCACAAACTTGTCAAGGAACTTCATGAACACCTTATTCATAAGATTCATGAAGTAGGCTGGGGCATTGGTCAGGCCAAAGGACATCACGGTGTACTCAAATAAACCGTAACGTGTGGTGAAGGCGGTCTTGGGAATATCGCACTCGCGGACCTTCAGCTGATGATATCCAGTGCAGAGATCAATCTTGGAGAATACTCTAGCTCCGTTTAGCTGATCAAATAGGTCTTCAATTTTTGGAAGGGGATATTTATTTTTGATCATCACCTCATTCAACTTACGGTAGTCCACACACAGCCGAATGGTACCGTCTCGTTTGTCCACAAAAAGAACAGGCGAACCCCAAGGTGACGGGCTGGGACGGATGAGACCCTTGCTGAGCATATCAGCGAGCTGCCTCTTTAAATCTTCTAACTCCTGGGGGTTCATGCGGTAGGCTCTTTGTGCTATAGGGGCTGTTCCGGGAATCAACTCAATAATGAATTCAATATCCCGGTCGGGGGGCATACCTGGTAACTCTTCAGGGAAGACATCAGGGTACTCACATACCACCGGAACTTGGTCAAGGGTTGGTCCCGACACAGATTTCTTGTAGTAGGCTTTGCGGGACGGCATAGTTGCAATGTGTTCAATCTAAATACCCTCGCTGTTGGTTATGGCTATAGACTTCTTTACGCAATCAATGTGCCCCTGATACTTGGACATCCAGTCCATCCCCAGTACCACATCCAAACCCTTCGTGCCTAGAATGATTAAGTTGGCTTTGAAAGACACCCCGTGGATATCTATCGGCACATCTATGCAATTCCTCTTGGTTTTCATAACTGACCTGGGGATTTGAACTAGCATGGTCCTAGGCATCATGGTTGACCCTAACTTTCCTTTTGCAACAAAGTTTTCAGTCACAAAGGAATGAGAGGCGCCAGAATAAAATAGCACTCTTGCAGGGATGGAGTTGACGAGAAATGTACCCAGGACAACATCGGGTGCTTCAGCAGCTTCCTCAGTAGTGACATGGTTCAGGCGGGCTCGTGTAGTATTGGCCTGATTCTTCTGGTTCTTCTGAGTGGGTCCACGGCCTTGACCCTAGTTGGGTCTCGGTGCACTGAGGCTCGGTGCAGAGGGCTTCTTCAGAGGGCACTCCTTAGAGAAGTGTCCTGGCTGGCCACAGGTGTAGCATCCGCTACCTTGGCTGCGGTTAGTAGGGTTGAATGCATTGCGATTACCTCTAGAGTAGTTCCCGCCTGAGATGCGATTGCTGGAATATTGGCGATTTAGGTTGTTGGGCTTGGGGGCTTGGGATGCAAACCTCTGTGGAGGGGGCGCAGCCCTGGATGGGGGCAAGCTGTGGGACCTCTGTCCACTAGGTCCACCCTGACTCATCATCCTGCGCTTGCGGCTCTCACGGGCGGCCTTGTTTTTGTCTTCAACCATGATTATAGCATCCACCATAGCTTCCAGATTAGGGTAGTGCATGGTGACAAGGTAAGTCTGCAGCTCCTACTGTAGTCCATTGAGGAACCTTTCCCTTTTCTTCTCATCGGTGTCGATGTTGTTGGGAGCATACCTTCCCCGGGTGGTGAACTTGTCGAGATACTCAGGAACACTCATCCCTCCTTGCTTCAGATTGAGGAACTTGTCCCTCATGATCTTGATGAGTCCAGAAGGGATATGGGCCTTGCGAAACTTGGTCTTGAAGGCCTCCCAAGTCATCACTTCGCCCTCGGGCTGCATGGCGCGGACATTTTCCCACCATGCTCTAGCTGCTCCAGCTAGGAAGTGGGTTGCGTACAACACTTTGTCATTGGCTCCAACTCCAGCGTACTCTAGCTTGTTCTCAATGGTGCAAAGCCAATCATCGGCATCCAATGGTTCAGTGGACTTGGAGAAAGTTGGGGGATTGGAGTTCTGAAAACCCCTAAGCTTGTTCTGGGGCTCGTCATTGCCATGGCCACCATTGTTGTTGTGGTGGGTGGCAATCTTGGCGAGGTGTTGGAGTGTGGCGAGGTTGGCTTAACGCTCGGCGCGTGTGGCTTCATGATCCTCTAACATGAGCCGCAGCACCTGCGTCATGTCGGGCTCAGGAGGTGGGGGCGGGTTGTTTCCAGCGTGGCCACGAGTCTCCGGAGCCATTCTAGAGAGAAGTTTATCTTGTGAGATTTGGCAACAGTTTAAATGCAGGGGAAAACAAGATGTGCAAAACGACAGGGAAGGAAATCATACAAACATAGCGACACCAACTTCCATATGCATCCATCATCAACCATAATCATCCAATTCCATCACATGCATACATACATACAAAAGAGGTGCCACATAGTCTAGCACGCATACCACAAAGTCTCATGCAACACATAACAAATGGTTTCAGCTGTACCAATCAACACCCTAAATGCAAAAGGGGGTCGACCTAGCCACTACGCGACATCCTAAGTGAGATAGCAGTGCACCGGGTACCTACTCGCTAACATGAGGCACAACCTCCTCGGGGTCCTCCTCACTCGGGGTCGCAGGAGCGTAGAAATCCATGATAGCATCGCAGTCATCACCGCCATCGCTACCACCATCGTCGTCGTCAGTGCTCACGGGCTCCTCATCGTAGGCCTCCTGGTGGTCGTCGTCGTGGCCGAGTACCTCCTCGTTCTCCTTGTGGAGCTCGGCGGTCTCCTCCTCTAACTCAGACACGTGGGTCTCAAGTGAAGCGAGGTGATCCTCCAGATCATGGACGCGCTGACGCAGAGCCCTATTCCTCTTCACGATCCTCCTCTTGGCAGCGAGGAGACGGTGACGAGAGAGAATAGACTCCTGCAGGTCCTTAGGAAGAATGGACAGCTCCAGGCCTCGCTCGTCGGCAACCATATGGACATGGTCCAGCTGCCCCTGGGTGTGGTGCAGTAGGGCCTCCGTGTGGCAAAGGTGGCGACTGAAAGGGGTGTGTGCGGCGGCCTGGTGAGGAAAGCCGTCGGAGTCGAGTTGTCCATAGTGCTCGTAGCGGGTGCTGAGTAGCTCGTCGTAGTGAAGGTGGACGAGGCGCGAGATAGTGTGTCGGAGGACACGCATAAGTCCGTCGCCCCACGTGCACTCGATCACCTCGAAGGTGAACTCTGGAGAGGTCGGCGGGACCTCCTTCCCGCGAACCTGGCAAATGACCTAGTACGCCAACTCGCGGGTACCCTCCTCGAAGAGTCGGTAGCCTCGGACCTCCGGACTCGGGCGTCCGAGATGCACGGCCAACTCCACTAAGTCGCGCTCAAAGACGAGCACGTCCTCGTGGGTACCGACCTGACGGTGTGCAGTAGGAGCATCCATCTACACAAAATTTTAAGGTAGGTTGAGTTAATATCTTACCCAAGTGTGCAATATTTTAAATACAGTAAAAACTTGAATTAAGATGCAAGTAGTCTAAATGCTTAAAGAGTAAGGGGAGAGATGAGAGCAATATATATTTACCTTATATATATTAAGCCATCTCTTATAACTTTTTAATAGTGAAAATAGTTTTTGGTCCGGTCTAACGCCCATGCTATCTAGGGTCTCCTAAGGTCAGGATGGCTCTGATACCAACTCTGTGGGGATCCCGGTTTACCATCCGGAATTCCCGTTATGCATACAATTCATGATCCCAGGAAGACCATCATGAATCCACATAAGAGAGTTGGCATTACAGAGTACATCATCCATTACATAAATAAATCGTTTAGTCTTACATGGCCACTTGGCCGAATTCAAATGCCTCGCAGGGCAAGTTCACTAAACATAGCAGCGGAAACATCGATAGCGTAGGTAGCCCGGGTCATGCCTCTACCCTACAGGCGACTGACCGGGAGACAGATCCTAGTTCACAGCGACATCTTCGAACTCCTCATCATCATCTTCGTAATCTTCATAATCTAGCCAAGTTAATAGCCAGGGACAAAGCCGTGAGTACATTTTGGAATTGTACTCGCAAACCACCTAAGAGGGAACAAGTTGCATGCTATTTGGCTGTAGCAAGGGAAGTGGGTTCAAGGCTAGTGCTCAATCCTAACTATAGTTTCTCATGTCGATATAGCATGTCATACGACATCTCTATATCATAGTTTCTCTTGTCTATATAGCATGTCATACGACACCTCTATATCCTTATTAAAGAAGAGTTTTTCCAAAGCTTCTTTAGAAAAGCACTAGGAAAGGGGGGAACTCATTTTCAAGGGAAGAGCCAGGGGCCAATCAAACATGACCACCACTCGTATTAATTCCGATCAATCACACATGACCACTACCAGCCTTCGGCAGTACCCTGCAAGCACTCCGAACCAAATACGTGCCACGGCAGTACCCTCTGAGTACTCCATCCGGCACCTTTCTCCACTTTTCCAAAATCAACCTTTGAAAACAAAACCGACATTGGGCTAGGCAACGGTCGTCCCAACCGTCCATGACCAAGGACTCGGCTATTCGAATAGAATTACACTCTACAGAGGTTGTACACTTTAGCCACACCATCCGATAAATCCACCGGGATACCACTGCTACGTGTGATGGTGTGTAGTTGACGTGGGAGTAGATAGTCCTTGTGCGTGGTGAATAACCAGCCCGTTGGAAACCCCAAGAGGAAGGTATGATGAGTGTAGCGGCAAGTTTTCCCTCAGTTTAAGAAACCAAGGTTTATCGAACAGGAGAGGAGAGACGGTGACGACTGAAGGTGTTGTGGAACCTGCACACACACAAACAAATACTTTGTTCCCAACTTGCGATGAGGTTGTCAATTGTAACACCCCACTTTTTGTAACCCTGATTAAGTCATGTTTAGTGAGCCAAAAGTGAGGGCCAACAAAAACTTTTTGAGCAAACCTCTGGAAGTGCTGCTTCTTGCTTGTTTGTCTTGGATGCTATGTTAATGATGTCTGCTTGAGTTGCTTATTGAACACCTTTGTGAACCAACACAACCCTTGTGCCCTTGTGATCATGCTCTTATTTATGCTTCTAGCTATTTTCCAAAAACCATTATCTTGGCAAACTCTGCTTTTTATTCAAATTATTTTATAGGCGCCAAGATTTATTTTTGAGACAAAGCTTTTATCAAAAACTAAGTATTTACAAAATTATCTGGACCTACAAAGTAGAGTGGTCCCACTATTTTTACAAACTCTTATTTTGTTGATATTTATAAAAGGATTTCAAACACCTTTGAGAAGACTTTACAAAGGAGATGTTTATGTCTCCATTTGTTTCTAAAACTATCCACCAAAGCCTTACTCCTTTATTTGAAACTCTTCTCTACTTGACCATGGCATGATCACTGAGCACTGGTTCAATCATTGTTTCTGATAATGTTAGATTAGCTGTAAATGATTGACCTTGTGTGGTGAGTTGACTTTGTGTGACTGTTTGACTTTGATGAGTTGCTTGTGTGTACATATACTCCTCATATAGGCCTGTGGCCTAACCTTTTTAAATCTCCTCAATTCATATTTTGTCCCATGTAAGTTATTTCCACTCTATCTCTCAAAATCAAACCTATCTTGTTATTTTCATCTCAATCCTAAATTCCTAATTCTAATGTCTTAGTCTTATCATGAGGCATTAGGAGCTCCATTTTGTGGGATCTTAAAACAATTCAAACTAGCCCAAGGAAAGCACCAATGGTGCTACTAGAATCATCTACATCTCATCTTAGAAGGCTCCTCTCAGTTTTTACACAATATTTTCTTGCAGTTATTCTATCAAACACCTAGTGCGTAGACTATCTTAGTGTATGTTAGCAGATTCGATTTTCCAACACCTATATTAAGCTCATCCATTTTATCCATGGCAATGTACCTTCATAGAACTCATATTTGACATGTGATCTTCCATTCCTTCCATTGCCACCTGGTCATTTGAAGTCATATGGTACTTGCTTTAATCCTGTTTCTGACCCTAATCAAATTACTGACCATTTGACTATTATCATATGCACTTTTGCTCCTACCTCTAGAATTCGAAATTAATGGTTCAGAGGCCATTCTTTGACCTATTCCCCTTCCTCTTGATCTACCCTAACTATCTATGCACTTGCATGTGCATCTTGACGTATGTCTCCTATCTATGTGACTAGGTTTTGAGTTAGGTGCTATGCACGTCTTTGCTCTCAAAACTTTATTCCGAATTTCTAGCAAGTATGAATGGTATGGTGTGCTGGTTTGCAAATTTACTAAATTGCCAATCAAACCTAGAAGAATTTAAAAACTAGGCCTTGCTTGCTTTGTTTGCATCATCATTTCATGTGCATGTGTGTTTATCACCTATTTTCTTTTTCTCTCTATTTCCAACTAAACTTGCTGCATAAATGCTCAGAGTGGTGCTATGACTTCATGTCAATGCTAAACCTAGTGTATTAGGACCCTAGTACTTTTTCTCCTTTATTTCTTTTTGATTAAACATTATTCCTGCACCCTATATTGGAAAATAGGAACTTGATCAAAACCCTATTTCCATTGGGCCAAAAATATTGAAACTTGGTGGATGATTTGCTACCTACTTAAGAACACATCTGAACCACTCATCACCCCCCTTCTGATCAAAACCTTGCACTTTTCAAATTCAATTGAATTTCAGCCAAAATTCACCAAACCTTGATCTTTTCTTATTCTTTTTCTTTCTTTCCTTTGCAACTCGACCAAGAGAAGGACCCCAGCCGGCTATTACTCCATCTCCCTCTGTTCTCTCTCACACACCAACCCTAGCCCTTGTCCTGTAGCTCCTGGACACAAAGGATGGGGGAAGCCCGTGGCAATCTTGCAAAGATCTCACCTCTCCCTCTTCCACACATCTCCACCGCCCTAGACCCCCAACCAGCTTCAAGGTAAGCCTCAGCAAACCCCAGGGACCCCAGCTAGCAGTGGCCCGTCGACCGCACCCCTCCCTCTGCGCCAGTGGTCGACCATGCCGACCTGTGCACGCCCAAGTGGGCTAGGAGCTTCGACAGCACGCCTGGCCGCCCAACCTCGCCAATGGCCTTGCTAGCCCCTCCACTCCACGACCCAGTGCTGGCCCCCGACCAAACAGCTGCAAGCGCCACCCTATCGCCGCGCTCTGGCCCTGTCGCCTACGAGCCGAGAGCGCCCAGAGCGAGCCCCCGCGTTCCCAGCCGAGGAAGGATGGAAACGAGTCATGCAATGCCCGTACCTGCGCGGCATCGTATCCCCTTTACCCTGCACCACTCCGTCTGAGCCGAAGCCGACCAGAGCGACGCAAACGAGCTTGACAAGCCATGCAGACGAACTGAAAACTGCACGTTTCCGAGCCCAACGTCTCACCCCTGACCAAACCAACTACATCACTGCACCGAGACCACTACGCCGCTCAGAACGCACCGCACCACTGCCCAATCCATGATGGTCGAGACCACGGCACAACGAGACCACCGCCGCAGATAAAACCCCCTGGACCGACCCCATCTCCTCTCTTCTCACCATTCTTCCCCCAGCTACTCTCCTCTCCGCTCAGAACACCACACTGGCAAGCCCCATCCATTCCCGGAGCTGCTGAGCTCGAGGGACGTTGCCGGAGCAGGGGTAGACGACGAAGGTTTCGGCCGAAGCCGAGTCTCTCTCTCTGCTCTCTCCCTGCATGCCTCTCTTCCTCTCCCAGATCTGGACCTCACCCTGCCGTTTGTTTCTTCTCTGGCAGCATGAGGGCGTCGCCATCGCCATCGAGACCCGAGAAGCACGCAGACGAGCACACCCACGCGTCACCCTCAAGCGTCCCCTTCTGCAAGCTTTGGTCGCGGAACAAGCTTCGGAGAACCCGCCGCCACCCAGCAGCCTCTCCAGCCAGCCCCCAGCACCCTTAGGTGAGCTTCGCCCCATCGTTTCCCGTAGCTAGGGTTAGGGTTCGTCTAACCCTCGACGCGAGGGAGACGACGGCCCAGAGCCGTTGATCATCGTTCTGATCGAACGGCCAAAATCGGCTGATACCGATTCGGCATCCAGCAGCCGCTGACGGCCGAACCCCGCCTATCAGCCGTTCGAATTTATTCTCCCGCGCGTGTAGCCGCAGATCTGGGCCGGATCTGGCTGTTTCGGCCCGTTTCGGGCAGATCTGGCCCGCAACTATTTTTATTTCTGAAATGCTCTGTTATTTTGATTTTTCCTGTGAACTTTGAAATTTAATAGAAATTAATCTGTGCATGCAAATGTTGTGATTCAAAGTTCTGTGAGTAGCTTAGGACAATACCTTTCAGATGGTATTGGTCCCATGATTTTTGAATCACTGTAGATTGTTTGATGAATAGTATTGTGTTATTAGTTGTTTTTCCTACTTAAATGCAAATCTTGAGTTTGGTATGGCTAAAATGTGTGAAACCAATTTTCACTGTTAGTGTATCTTGTTAGCTTGCATGTCTCACTGGTTTTTACTATTTTAGGATCTATAATCTTGCAGTAATAATTAAAATGGCATAGAGTGTAATTAAGGTTAGAAAAATCATCACCTGCAGTAGGTTTGGTATTTTGAGTTGAATCCAATTTTGTTGGATTGTGTTCTGGAAGAGCTTTCCAGAGCACTTGACCTCATATTTTTTTGATTAACAGAGAATATCTGAGGATTAATTTGGTAGTATAATGATATTTCCCCTATTGTTAAATGCTTAGAAATTAAACCACACTTTGTTTTTTTAGTAAATCCAACTTTGGTAGTTTCTTAAGATTGTTGTCAACCTGTATTATTGATTGATGTGCTGTTTATATCACTGGATGCATGCATGCTTGATTTGGTTGCTAAGTAGTGGTGTTCACATCAATTTGGTAAACCCTAGTTTCTATTAGGATTAATTGTTAACTAAGAACCTTTAAAACTTTGTTTGTTTTCTAAACTTGTTTGCTTCTGATGCTCTTTGATGATATGTTTTGTTTGCTGAATGTGTGTGAACCTTGTATGCTTGTATATTTACCATGTGTTATTATTTTCCGACGATAGAATCGAACGAGGAGTGTACCGAGGAGGGTGAAGTGTACGAGTACCAGGAGGAAGGAGATCAGGGACAAGACAACCAAGGCAAGCCATCTATCTTGATGCATATCTGAACCCTAATTACACTATTGCATGTCTCCTTCTATTTTATTAAAGTGCATGGATTTATGTTGCTATAGTTCCTATAGCAATTATTGTTGACTCAGGCTCCGCGAGTCAAGTTGTTATCATCCATCGAGATGACTCCTTTACTACCTATTCCAATACCCCTGGAGTAGTGGCTTGTTGGTTAGCGACAATGCCTTTGATAAATCTTCTAGTGGAGCTAAAACTCTAGGATTGGGAACACTCACGGAAAGTTTGCGAAAATGTTTCCGAAAACCTTGGGGTAGTACCTACCCCACTGATGTGATTTCAAAAATGGTTTTAACCAAAACGGAGGACAAGGAGATGGTGGTTTTTAATATGACATTGGTGATCACTAGGCGTTCGCTCAGAACAATTAACCCGTGCAGCCACATTACCCTGGGATGGGGCGGGGCTTAGTCCGAAGTTTATCTACCTTAGTGCGGGGAGCCTCGCACTATATAAGGGTCTGGAGGACCCCGGAATCCGGGTTGTCGCAAGTTATGGGCAACAGTGTAGCGGGCCCGCCAATAGGCTACCCGTCCGGAAGACACTTGGGTTTCTCCCGCCGTGGCACTGGAACTACGCTCGACGGAGGTAGACGGCCAGGGTTTGCCGGGGATGTATACTCCACAGGGTAGGCGCCCGTATTAAGGTGGATAGATGGAAGGCTATGATCGATTATCCGAACCCCGCATACTTGTGTATGACGGTCCGTGGTGGTATCCCGGTGGATTTATCGGATGGTGTGGGTAAAGTGTACAACCTCTGCAGAGTGAAATTCTATTCGAATAGCCGAGTCCTCGGTCATGGACGGTTGGGACGACCGTTGCCTAGCCCAATGTCGGTTTTGTTTTCAAAAGTGGATTTCGGAAAAGTGGAGAAAGGTGCCGGACGGAGTACTCAGAGGGTACTGCCGTGGCACATGCTTGGTTCGGAGTACTCGTAGGGTACTGCCGAAGGTGGGAAGTGGTCATGTGTGATTGACCGGAATTAATAAGGAGGGTGGTCATGTTTGATTGACCCCCGGCTCTTCTCTTGAAAATGAGTTCCCCCTTCCCTAGAGCTTTTACTAAAGATGCTTTACAAAGATTCTTCTTTAACAAGGATATAGAGATGTCGTACGACATGCTATATCGACACGAGAATTTGACTAGATAGGAAAAACTAGACCAGAGCCTTTCTCCTTGCTACAGCCAAACTGCATATTTGTCCTCTCCCCTTTAGATGGTTTGCGAGTACAATTCAAATGTACTCACGGCTTTGTCCCTGGCTATTAACTTGGCCAGATTATGGAGAAGACTACTCAGAAGGTGACGATGGTTGCGCTGACACTGTGCGAACTAGGAACGTCTCCCAGTCAGTTGCCTGTAGGGTAGTAGGCATGACGTGGGTCATCAACGCTGCTTGGTATCCGCTGCTCATTTGTAGACTTGCCCTGCGTGGCATTATCAGTCTTGGTCGTGTGACCAATTGTAAGACTTTATATTCGGTACTGTAATGGATGATGTAACTTTGATATCAGCTCGGTTATGTGGACTCACGACATACTGATCATGGGATCGTGAGTTGTATGCATAACGGGAATTCCGGATGGGTAATCCGGGGTCCCCACAGAGTTGGTATCAGAGCCATCCTGACTGTAGGAGACCTTAGTTAGCATGGGCGTTAGATAGAAAAGTAATATTTTGCTAAAACTATTTTCAAAGGTTATTTCTTCTAAGTAGCCGATAGTATGGTTTATACCTTACTTACCCTTTTCAACACTTCTAATCTTACCTCTCTAATTTTTCAAGGATTTTTAAAGATTTTACTCTCCTACCTTTCCCACTTCAAATTCAAATAATGGACGTTATACCCCAACTAGACCTGAAGCTTAGCAATGCCAGATGGAGCAAATATTCAGAAGGACGTCTTCAAACATACCCAGCTGTGAAGGAAGAAGGATTTTGTCAATGTTTTGCCTTTGGTTCATACCAATGGCCTTGTCAAGATACTAACCTTGATCCTCCCTGGACTTGCACTTTTGCAGTCGTCAAGGACCAAGTACTCAGTTGCTTGACTAGTGTTTATTAGGTTTGTTGAGCGTGTATGCCACCAATGGCACACCTCAGCAATCCCTCTAAAGACCTCACATCCCTGTGATGTGATACAAGAAGACCTACAACACTGCACTCCCCAAGTCAACATAAACGACTCAACAACACGGCAACTTCATCACCAACTGCCATCAATTTTCTGCTGAAGCGAGAGTCAAGGAGAATGAAGACATCAACAACTATGACCACCATGACCCTAGGATGAATAGGACCAACCCCCAAATATCGCGCGTTTAGGCATCATTGGTACTTGAAGTACCCCGTGTGGTTTCTGCGATTGTTTGTTGATTGCCCTATCTGTTCTTGTTAGTGTGTGCAATTGTCTGGTGTGTTTCTTAAATGTGTAATTTTACCTTGTGCTTATGCTTGTGGCCTCTCGGCCTTAAACATCATCTTTCGTGTAAAACTCTGATTAGAAAACCTCTTTAAAAAGTGTTTTCCATCTCATCTGTTTATGTCAGCTCGAGTAGTGTAGATAAGTTAAAAGCTAAATGCTAACCCTAAGATCGATAATAGTGGAGTATAAATCCTCTCGCAACACTTATCCAGGATACGATGTGGAAATTTTTGCTTCGAGCTTCAAGCTTCGTCCAACACCTTTCTACAACGACAAGGAAGCAGGAGATAGACCCGACTGCGCTACAAAGGATTTCTAGAAGACAAAGACATCACTAACCAGGATCGTCTAACCATAATTCTAGATTTTTCCTAACACTAATGATACTCTCTTAACACCCCTCCCCCCCCCCCAGCACATGCAAAACTTCTAACAAGCCAGCTAACCTGGAGCAGGGAAGTGTCAAGGCCAAGCCTAACTTTCGAAGATCAACCTGCTATCGCCACTTGAAGCCCGAAGACTCACGTGCTTGATCTCCACTGAGCAAATAGAAGAGTGAAGACTCTCCGAAATCAAGTCCTCAATGTCGACTCTGCATTTAGAAATATCAATGGAGGTAGCAACGAGAAGAAGTGAAGACTGTTCTAACTAACTCGCTCGCTCATCCAAATTTTTGACGGGTTTGAAACCAATACTGACTTATGCCACGAGTAGGAAATCCACGTGAAGATTTCTCGGAAGATGAAGTTGACTCAAGGTATCCCAATATACCTCAAGATTCTCAAGGCTACAGGAAGGAAGATCTTCAATAGTCCCCACCAACCGGAAGACAAGAAGGAATAAATCGTTGACTACTAGAAGACACATCGTTGGTGGTACACCGCCACCTGAAGTGTTTTTAGCTCAATCACAAGACGACCTAGGAGAATGGTTCCATTAGGACTAACCTACGCCTTGGTAGTTAGGAAGCGTAAGGGACTAAGTTGATAAAAATTCGATGTGCCTATCAAGACCAAAGCATAGATGCTCTCGTCTACCGTCTGCAAGATCGAGATTAAAGGTCTACGCCAACATCAAGCTTCAAGGCACGACTCCAAGATCTGAAGATTCCATCAAGCTACGTGAGGGAAGAAGCGACTCCAAGCCAACAAGAGCTACCCGAGAAGCCTCGACTCTTCAAGACCTCAATCGCGAGTTGAAACCCTTCTAACTCTCATAGGATCCTTTTTGGACATACTAGATAGCTTGACCCCACTAACCTTAAAAAGTGTCACGGTACAGTTTTGACAAGGTACTTTTGGCAACATCAACTCTTTAGCCATCAACTGCAGCAAGTGAAGACGATCTACATCTTCGGCAAGAGCAAGTCTTTGATGCAACTCGAAGTATCATCAAAAGTTGGAAGAGCGACCTTTCGAAGTCTAACTCTAACCTATTCTCTTCACCTCTCTAGAACCACGCTTAGGAATCTCGGGACGAGATTCTGTTTAAGGGGGGAAGATCTGTAACACCCCACTTTTTGTAACCCTGATTAAGTCATGTTTAGTGAGCCAAAAGTGAGGGCCAACAAAAACTTTTTGAGCAAACCTCTGGAAGTGCTGCTTCTTGCTTGTTTGTCTTGGATGCTATGTTAATGATGTCTGCTTGAGTTGCTTATTGAACACCTTTGTGAACCAACACAACCCTTGTGCCCTTGTGATCATGCTCTTATTTATGCTTCTAGCTATTTTCCAAAAACCATTATCTTGGCAAACTCTCCTTTTTATTCAAATTATTTTATAGGCGCCAAGATTTATTTTTGAGACAAAGCTTTTATCAAAAACTAAGTATTTACAAAATTATCTGGACCTACAAAGTAGAGTGGTCCCACTATTTTTACAAACTCTTATTTTGTTGATATTTATAAAAGGATTTCAAACACCTTTGAGAAGACTTTACAAAGGAGATGTTTATGTCTCCATTTGTTTCTAAAACTATCCACCAAAGCCTTACTCCTTTATTTGAAACTCTTCTCTACTTGACCATGGCATGATCACTGAGCACTGGTTCAATCATTGTTTCTGATAATGTTAGATTAGCTGTAAATGATTGACCTTGTGTGGTGAGTTGACTTTGTGTGACTGTTTGACTTTGATGAGTTGCTTGTGTGTACATATACTCCTCATATAGGCCTGTGGCCTAACCTTTTTAAATCTCCTCAATTCATATTTTGTCCCATGTAAGTTATTTCCACTCTATCTCTCAAAATCAAACCTATCTTGTTATTTTCATCTCAATCCTAAATTCCTAATTCTAATGTCTTAGTCTTATCATGAGGCATTAGGAGCTCCATTTTGTGGGATCTTAAAACAATTCAAACTAGCCCAAGGAAAGCACCCATGGTGCTACTAGAATCATCTACATCTCATCTTAGAAGGCTCCTCTCAGTTTTTACACAATATTTTCTTGCAGTCATTCTATCAAACACCTAGTGTGTAGACTATCTTAGTCTATGTTAGCAGATTCGATTTTCCAACACCTATATTAAGCTCATCCATTTTATCCATGGCAATGTACCTTCATAGAACTCATATTTGACATGTGATCTTCCATTCCTTCCATTGCCACCTGGTCATTTGAAGTCATCTGGTACTTGCTTTAATCCTGTTTCTGGCCCTAATCAAATTACTGACCATTTGACTATTATCATATGCAGTTTTGCTCCTACCTCTAGAATTCGAAATTACTGGTTCAGAGGCCATTCTTTGACCTATTCCCCTTCCTCTTGATCTACCCTAACTATCTATGCACTTGCATGTGCATCTTGACGTATGTCTCCTATCTATGTGACTAGGTTTTGAGTTAGGTGCTATGCACGTCTTTGCTCTCAAAACTTTATTCCGAATTTCTAGCAAGTATGAATGGTATGGTGTGCTGGTTTGCAAATTTACTAAATTGCCAATCAAACCTAGAAGAATTTAAAAACTAGGCCTTGCTTGCTTTGTTTGCATCATCATTTCATGTGCATGTGTGTTTATCACCTATTTTCTTTTTCTCTCTATTTCCAACTAAACTTGCTGCATAAATGCTCAGAGTGGTGCTATGACTTCATGTCAATGCTAAACCTAGTGTATTAGGACCCTAGTACTTTTTCTCCTTTATTTCTTTTTGATTAAACATTATTCCTGCACCCTATATTGGAAAATAGGAACTTGATCAAAACCCTATTTCCATCGGGCCAAAAATATTGAAACTTGGTGGATGCTTTGCTACCTACTTAAGAACACATCTGAACCACTCATCACCCCCCTTCTGATCAAAACCTTGCACTTTTCAAATTCAATTGAATTTCGGCCAAAATTCACCAAACCTTGATCTTTTCTTATTCTTTTTCTTTCTTTCCTTTGCAACTCGACCAAGAGAAGGACCCCAGCCGGCTATTACTCCATCTCCCTCTGTTCTCTCTCACACACCAACCCTAGCCCTTGTCCTGTAGCTCCTGGACACAAAGGATGGGGGAAGCCCGAGGCAATCTTGCAAAGATCTGACCTCTCCCTCTTCCACACATCTCCACCGCCCTAGACCCCCAACCAGCTTCGAGGTAAGCCTCAGCAAACCCCAGGGACCCCAGGTAGCAGTGACCCATCGACCGCACCCCTCCCTCTACGCCAGTGGTCGACCATGCCGACCTGTGCACGCCCAAGTGGGCTAGGAGCTTCGACAGCACGCCTGGCCGCCCAACCTCGCCAATGGCCTTGCTAGCCCCTCCACTCCACGACCCAGTGCTGGCCCCCGACCAAACAGCTGCAAGCGCCGCCCTATCGCCGCGCTCTGGCCCTGTCGCCTATGAGCCGAGAGCGCCCAGAGCGAGCCCCCGCGTTCCCAGCCAAGGAAGGATGGAAACGAGTCGTGCAACGCCCGTACCTGCGCGGCATCGTATCCCCTTTACCCTGCACCACTCCGTCTGAGCCGAAGCCGACCAGAGCGACGCAAACGAGCTCGACAAGCCGTGCAGACGAACTGAAAACTGCACGTTTCCGAGCCCAACGTCTCACCCCCGACAAAACCAACTACATCACTGCACCGAGACCACTACGCCGCTCAGAACGCACCGCACCACTGCCCAATCCATGATGGTCGAGACCACGGCACACCGAGACCACCGCCGCAGATAAAACCCCCTGGACCGACCCCATCTCCTCTCTTCTCGCCATTCTTCCCCCAGCTACTCTCCTCTCCGCTCAGAACACCACACTGGCAAGCCCCATCCATTCCCGGAGCTGCTGAGCTCGAGGGACGTCGCTGGAGCAGGGGTAGACGACGAAGGTTTCGGCCGAAGCCGAGTCTCTCTCTCTGCTCTCTCCCTGCATGCCTCTCTTCCTCTCCCAGATCTGGACCTCACCCTGCCGTTTGTTTATTCTCTGGCAGCACGAGGGCGTCGCCATCGCCGTCGAGACCCGAGAAGCACGCAGATGAGCACACCCACGCGTCACCCTCAAGCGTCCCCATCTACAAGCTTTGGTCGCGGAACAAGCTTCGGAGAACCCGCCGCCACCCAGCAGCCTCTCCAGCCAGCCCCCAGCACCCCTAGGTGAGCTCCGCCCCGTCGTTTCCCGTAGCTAGGGTTAGGGTTCGTCTAACCCTCGACGCGAGGGAGACGACGGCCCAGAGCCGTTGATCGTCGTTCTGATCGAACGGCCGAAATCGGCTGATACCGATTCGGCATCCAGCAGCCGCTGACGGCCGGACCCCGCCTGTCAACCGTTCGAATTTATTCTCCCGCACGTGTAGCCGCAGATCTGGGCCGGATCTGGCTGTTTCGGCCCGTTTCGGGCAGATCTGGCCCGCAACTGTTTTTATTTCTGAAATGCTCTGTTATTTTGATTTTTCCTATGAACTTTGAAATTTAATAGAAATTAATCTGTGCATGCAAATGTTGTGATTCAAAGTTTTGTGAGTAGCTTAGGACAATACCTTTCAGATGGTATTGGTCCCATGATTTTTGAATCACTGTAGATTGTTTGATGAATAGTATTGTGTTATTAGTTGTTTTTCCTACTTAAATGCAAATCTTGAGTTTGGTATGGCTAAAATGCGTGAAACCAATTTTCACTATTAGTGTATCTTGTTAGCTTGCATGTCTGCCTGGTTTTTTCTATTTTAGGATCTATAATCTTGCAGTAATAATTAAAATGGCATAGAGTGTAATTAAGGTTAGAAAAATCATCACCTGCAGTAGGTTTGGTATTTTGAGTTGAATCCAATTTTGTTGGATTGTGTTCTAGAAGAGCTTTCCAGAGCACTTGACCTCATATTTTTCTGATTAACAGAGAATATCTGAGGATTAATTTGGTAGTATAATGATATTTCCCCTATTGTTAAATGCTTAGAAATTAAACCACACTTTGTTTTTTTTAGTAAATCCAACTTTGGTAGTTTCTTAAGATTGTTGTCAACCTGTATTATTGATTGATGTGCTGTTTATATCACTGGATGCATGCATGCTTGATTTGGTTGCTAAGTAGTGGTGTTCACATCAATTTGGTAAACCCTAGTTTCTATTAGGATTAACTAGCTGGAGGGCCCGCGCAATCGCGCGGCTAGCAATGAGACTATTTGAACCGTTATATTTAATGGTTTTTTTTTCCTATTGATACCATTTTTTTGACAGTCGAAGAGAAATAAGAGGTGAAAATGTATTTGAATTACGTATTGTGCTCAAATCATATAGCTTCTCTATGGTTGGCACGTTTCCATTTTGTGATAATTTTTTTAAACATATATACAAAAGCCCTGTAATTCATTGTTTAGTCCTTCAAGTTCTCAACTACGCAGCATAGGACTCTGACATTCAAGCGTGTATTGTATTCAACCTGTACTTTTCCCTCGTAGCAACCAATTTTACCACATAATCTGTGAGTAATTTTTCCACGTCTACTAACATTTTTATAAATAGTAATGCAAACATAGTAATGAATTATCTTTGTTTCTTTCCGTTTCCACGAAACTCCTTTTGTTAACATGCCTTCTATATATATTTTACAAATGCCCGAGTTTATATGCACATACCCATGTACGTTTCAGTTTCTGTCCATACATATCTTTTTCTTATGATTATACAATCATGTTGTATAATAATATGTTGACCTCAAATCCTAGCATATCTTTTCACTATTAATCGTGTGCACTTACTCTGGTATCATAAATTTGAAATTGTTCTCTACACATTTGAATTACTTAATCATATTAAATTTGTGCATCCCTGAATGTTAAAACAGAGGAATTCTGAAGGTTCTAAATGAGTATGTATACTTAAGAAAAATATTCTACCCACTCCATTATGTACCACACTATTTATTTAACGAAAAGCAGTGTAAAATGCCATGAACAACTGCCCACAAACCCAATATTCAAAAAGTGAAGAACATATGAAATGCATGAATAGAAGTACTGTTTTAGGTGAACTGAGGCTGTAAGCTTAGCTTGTCTCGAGCATGCATGGCAAAAAAAATGGTAATAGTGGCCAGTTACAAAAAGTGAAGAACAAATGAAATACATTAATGGAATTAATGTTTTAGGTGTGTAAGCTTAATTTGTCTCAAACATGCATGGCAGAAAAAAGGTAATAGTGGCCAGATTCAACTGACCCATCTGCAAGTAAAGGGATTTTTTTGTGCAGTTCATGTATAAAGCTAAAATAGGATTGTTTGAAAACTAACAGCATCATCAGTACGGTGATTAAAAATAGAACATGTAGAAACCTGGTATAAATAAATATTGAATATTACTTCTTTTATTTGGTTCCATAAGAATACACAATATGTATTGTTTCGAATTATTCCAACGAATAGGGAAACACAATATGCCAGTACTAATTTGAACTGAAACTGAAAGATCATGGCACTTACAGCAAATATCAGAAGCAATACAATACCTTGGACATATCTTGTTGGGTTCTCCATGACTGACCCACCGTGACACCATTGTGTAAGAATTTGTCCTTACTTAAATACGTCGGACAATAACTCATTATTTAAGCAGATTGTTCCATCTGGCTCTTTTGCATTGTTGGACAAATTTTACCACCTTGCTTCAAATCAATCCTTGCATCATGCATGGAGCCGCACTGCCGCAGGCTAATTAACACGGATGGTGGTGGACTGGTGGTTGCAAGCAAACAGTCAGGTGAACATCGATTAATCTTATTTGGTGTCTTCTATCTCATCGTCATACATGGCTTGATGCCGTATTCCAATCCAACCGGCACGGTGAAAGATCGATGATTTGGATGGCATGTCATTGCTGCAATGCGGGTACCGGAGGCACCATCTAGGCTTAAATGCAGATATCTTAATTAGCTAGTTATTACCGGCTGTGGTGGTGCGAGGCCGCCATGCTCACCTTTCTTCAGGTTAGGAAGAATGGCCCTTAGAGCAGGTATGCAACGCCATGGCATGTCCGTGTGCTGATATGCTTCGCTGCTGCAATGCATACTCGTACCTTGCAAATCAGACAGGAAAAGGATCGCGTCTAGCTTGTAAGCTTCCCCTTTATGAATTGCAATAAATCAAGTCTCGGGGGGGTCCGTGTGGATGCTCCGTGGATCTAAACAACTCAGATACTTTGCTCTGCATGTGAAAAGGTTAGGATATTGAAATAAGGCTGATGCAAATCTAGAGATTTAATTTTCGGCTCCTAGAGATTTCGATCGCACTTCGCACAATGCTTTTTCTTTCAGTAGTATGCCAAGAGATGAAATTGTACCTTAATTCGCCGCCATATTGACTGACGGCGCTACTCGCGGTGCCGATTGTGATTTACACCTGCTGGAGATTTCTTTCGCCGTGCTAACTTTGTATATGCCTGGTGACTTGGCATGGGTAAGAATCTTCGAGCCGTCGTGCTGTTGGCCTGGAGCGGATGTCGAAGAAGAGATGCATCTCAAGTTGCTCATAGTGCTATGTTGCGGAGACTTTGCTCGGCTTATTATCTGTGTCATAAATTTCCCCGGCAATAACTGTGATCTTGATCGCCGTTTCCGTCGATTGGATTATGAAGAGCAGTTAGTTGTTTTGGAAAGTCACTGCCGACATAGACATGGACTCCTACTCATGTATGTCGTTTGCCAGATTTTTCTTCACGTACGGGAGAAGGATACTGTATATGCCTAGATTGAAATAACCGGCTCCTGAGGAAGTAAATCTTGGCCGTTGTTTTGCTTTGATTATTTCTAGCTAATCTACACCATTGGTTGTTAGTTGTTTTAATAATATAATAGATTGTTAACTAAGAACCTTTAAAACTTTGTTTGTTTTCTAAACTTGTTTGCTTCTGATGCTCTTTGATGATATGTTTTGTTTGCTGAATGTGTGAACCTTGTATGCTTGTATATTTACCATGTGTTATTATTTTCCGACGATAGAATCGAACGAGGAGTGTACCGAGGAGGGTGAAGTGTACGAGTACCAGGAGGAAGGAGATCAGGGACAAGCCAACCAAGGCAAGCCATCTATCTTGATGCATATCTGAACCCTAATTACACTATTGCATGTCTCCTTCTATTTTATTAAAGTGCATGGATTTATGTTGCTATAGTTCCTATAGCAATTATTGTTGACTCAGGCTCCGCGAGTCAAGTTGTTATCATCCATCGAGATGACTCCTTTACTACCTATTCCAATACCCCTGGAGTAGTGGCTTGTTGGTTAGCGACAATGCCTTTGATAAATCTTCTAGTGGAGCTAAAACTCTAGGATTGGGAACACTCACGGAAAGTTTGCGAAAATGTTTCCGAAAACCTTGGGGTAGTACCTACCCCACTGATGTGATTTCAAAAATGGTTTTAACCAAAACGGAGGACAAGGAGATGGTGGTTTTTAATATGACATTGGTGATCACTAGGCGTTCGCTCAGAACAATTAACCCGTGCAGCCACATTACCCTGGGATGGGGCGGGGCTTAGTCCGAAGTTTATCTACCTTAGTGCGGGGAGCCTCGCACTATATAAGGGTCTGGAGGACCCCGGAATCCGGGTTGTCGCAAGTTATGGGCAACAGTGTAGCGGGCCCGCCAATAGGCTACCCGTCCGGAAGACACTTGGGTTTCTCCCGCCGTGGCACTGGAACTACGCTCGACGGAGGTAGACGGCCAGGGTTTGCCGGGGATGTATACTCCACAGGGTAGGCGCCCGTATTAAGGTGGATAGATGGAAGGCTATGATCGATTATCCGAACCCCGCATACTTGTGTATGACGGTCCGTGGTGGTATCCCGGTGGATTTATCGGATGGTGTGGGTAAAGTGTATAACCTCTGCAGAGTGAAATTCTATTCGAATAGCCGAGTCCTCGGTCATGGACGGTTGGGACGACCGTTGCCTAGCCCAATGTCGGTTTTGTTTTCAAAAGTGGATTTCGGAAAAGTGGAGAAAGGTGCCGGACGGAGTACTCAGAGGGTACTGCCGTGGCACATGCTTGGTTCGGAGTACTCGTAGGGTACTGCCGAAGGTGGGAAGTGGTCATGTGTGATTGACCGGAATTAATAAGGAGGGTGGTCATGTTTGATTGACCCCTGGCTCTTCTCTTGAAAATGAGTTCCCCCTTCCCTAGAGCTTTTACTAAAGATGCTTTACAAAGATTCTTCTTTAACAAGGATATAGAGATGTCGTACGACATGCTATATCGACACGAGAATTTGACTAGATAGGAAAAACTAGACCAGAGCCTTTCTCCTTGCTACAGCCAAACTGCATATTTGTCCTCTCCCCTTTAGATAGTTTGCGAGTACAATTCAAATGTACTCACGGCTTTGTCCCTGGCTATTAACTTGGCCAGATTATGGAGAAGACTACTCAGAAGGTGACGATGGTTGCGCTGACGCTGTGCGAACTAGGAACGTCTCCCAGTCAGTTGCCTGTAGGGTAGTAGGCATGACGTGGGTCATCAACGCTGCTTGGTATCCGTGGCTCATTTGTAGACTTGCCCTGCATGGCATTATCAGTCTTGGTCGTGTGACCAATTGTAAGACTTTATATTCGGTACTGTAATGGATGATGTAACTTTGATATCAGCTCGGTTATGTGGACTCACGACATACTGATCATGGGATCGTGAGTTGTATGCATAACGGGAATTCCGGATGGGTAATCCGGGGTCCCCACATCAATCTCACCGGTTTGCTTGAAACAAAGGTTATGAGTGTATCGAGTGGAAAACAGTAAAGTATGCGAATAAAGTAAACAGTGCGGGAAAAGTAAACAGGTGATTGCAATATGATGTAAATAGGACCGGGGTCCACAGTTCACTAGTGGTGTCTCTCCATAGATAAAATAACATGCTGGGTAAACAAATTACAGTTGGGCAATTGATAGAATAAAGATAACATGATATGTCAAGAAGATCACTATGAGATTTACTCTGGGCATTACAACAAAATACATAGACCGCCATCCAACTGCATCTATGACTAATAATCCACTCCCGGGGATATCAATCTGAACACCCTAGAAGTATTAAGTTGCGAACAACAGATAATTGCATTAAGCAAAGTGTGTAATGTAAACAAAGCATATGCCCTTGAGCATATGAATGTTTTTTTCTCCCTAGTAGCAACAGCACATCTACCACCTTAGAGGTTTCTGTCACTCCCCCAGGTGAAATAGAGGCATGAACCTACTATCGAGCATAAATACCCCCTCTTGGAGTCACTAGCAACTACTCGGCCAAGATAGCTACTAACAATGGAGAGCATGCAAGATCATAAACAACATAGAGATAACAAAAGATATAATTCAGTACAGCAACTTAATCATAAACACCAATATTCATCGGATCCCAACAAACCAACATCATAGAATTACATAACGGTGATCTCAATCATGTAGGGCAGCTCATGAGATCTAAACATGAAGCACATGGTGGAGAAGACAACCATCTAGCTACTGCTATGGACCCATAGTCCAAGGTAGACTACTCACTCATCGCTCCGGAGGCAATCATGGCGATGAAGAAGACCTCCGGTGGCAATTCCCCTCTCCGGCAGGGTGCCGGGAAGAGCTTCTGGACCCTCCCGATCTTCGGGTCGATGGCGGCGGCGGATCGCGATGTATTCTGGAAAACTGATCGGGTACTTAGGTTTTTTCCATCGGGAGGTCTTTATAGGCGAAGGGGCGTCGTCAGAGGTGGAGCCAGGCTCCCTCACACAGGGGTGGCGCGGCCAGGGGCCTAGCCGCGCCGGCCCTGTGTGTGGGGCCCTGGTGGCCCCTCTCCGTCTCTCCTTCGGATGTCTAGAAGCTTCCGGGAAAAATAAGACTTCAGGAACTTGTTTCGTCCAATTCTAAGAATATTTCCTGTGTATCACTTCTGAAACACAAAAACAGCAGAAAACAGGAAACTGGCATTGTGGCACTTCGTTAATAGGTTAGTTCCAGAAAATGCATAAAAATGCCACTAAGTGTAACGAAACAATAGGCAAATGGTGTAAAAACAAGCATGGAGCATCAAAAATTATAGATACGTTTGAGACGTATCAAGCATCCCCAAGCTTAACTCCTGCTCGTCCTCGAGTAGGTAAGTGATAACAAAAGAATAATTTTTGAGGTGACATGCACCTACACAATCTTGATCATATACGTAAGCATTGGTGAGCTGGGATCAATAGAACTTAAAACATGGGCATGAAAGATATAATCATGACAATAAGAAACTTAGCAACCATGTTGTAAACATGCAAATGAACACAAACAAAAGATCATGATAATGAAACAATAAAAGTCAAACGTGTGTTCAAATCATAAGGAAAAACATACAAATGGTTTTCAGCTTGTCCTTCAAAGAGAGCAAAACATAAATGCATAGGACACCTTCAAGTTTAAGAGGGCGACTAGATATAAATAATTTAAGAACAAGTGAAACCAATCATCATGAATCAATCAATGAACTTTGGGACAATGCATATCACACTAAGAATGACAACTATGCTCTCTTATGGTGCATAAAGAAAGAAGGTGGTGACTCAACATAAAAGTAAAAGAAAGGCCCTTCACAGAGGGAAGCAGTGATTAAGCATGTGCTAGAGCTTTTCATTTTGTAAAACAGAGATAAAAATTGGTTTTGAGAGGTGGTTGTCTTTGTCAACGACTGGCAATGGGGTTCTTACTATCTTCCATACAAAAAATGAAGCAAGTTTTTGAGAGAGAGATTGGCACTTTTGTGCTCTTTTTATAAAACTTGGCACTCCTCCCCACCTTTTTCCTTTCACATACCATGGCTAACCGATTCCATCGGGTGCCCACCAATATTCACATTCTTTGGAGGAGTGCCTTTTTTCTATCTTTTTTTCTTTTTTTTTCTTTTTGGAATAAGCAATATGGAAGATAGCAAATCCGACCACTACGTCCCCATGAGCTGAAAACAGTGTCACAAAACGAGAAGTGTTTTGAAGGTTTTTGAAAGGTAGCACTTGAAAATTTTACATTGGAATGGCTTACAAATACCATGCATAGGAGTTTATAGTGGACACAATGGCAAACTTTGGCTTTTAGGAGTTGGATGCACGAGTAGAGCTCATACTCAGTACAAGGCGAGGGCTAGCAAAAGACTGGGAGCGACCAACTAAGAGAGCAATAATGGCCATAATCATGCAAAGCGACAAAGCGACATTAAAAGAAGCATAAGATGGCATCAAAAGTCAAAAACTAAATGATCATGAAGGCTATTGGTGACTTTGTAAGAGTCTAACATGTGTGAGCATGCGCCAAGTCAACCCAAATAAAGCATCAAGGAGAAAACCAAAATAATGCTTCCATACAATAAAAACAACGCATGATTTTTTCAAAGGCTCATTAAGCAATCTCAGTTATTTGAGACAAGTCATGCTACAGCAAAACCACTAAGCATACTATCAAAAAGACATCAAGCATGACATGAAAAAGCCTAAGCTGTAGTCTACACAAGCTCCTTCTTGTACCACTATTTTGCACAAAGCTTTTTCTCTTTTCCAACACCATTTGAAATTTTTATAAACACCTCTTTTGATGAAAACCAATGAAGATCAGAGGCAAAAATACACCTTGATGAAAATATATGACAAGATCTAAACGCAAATCAAGGCGAAAACGAAAACCAAAAGCTGTAGCAGAAAAAGTAGAACGCTCGATTTTAAATAAGAGTGAAAACTAGAGCGTTCTTTACAAATGAAAACAAGTACATCTCCTCCAAAGGAAATTTGTTGGGGTCCAACCATTTATTGCAGCAAACAAACAAACTAAACCAACTAAGAAAACTAAAACAACTGACGCTCCAAGAAAAACACATAGTGCATGAAGCAATAAAAATATAGTGTTTTGAAAGGTGACCTGATTTTTGCCGATGAAGAAGGGGTGCCTCGGGGGCATCCCCAAGCTTTGACGCTTGTACTTCTTGGATATTTCTTGGGGTGATGCATGGGCATCCCCAAGCTTGAGCTTTTGTCCATTCTTCAACTCATCTCATCATTCTCCAATCCCTACACTTGAAAACTTCCTTCATACAAAACTAAACACAATTCTATTAGCAACATTAGTGTAAGCATAAAATATATTCAACCTCTTTTAGCTTCAGGTTTCAACCCAAAACCACCACATATAAAGTATATGCTACTGTAGCAACTTCCACAAGAGTTCCATGATCAAAAAGAACTCAAAAGAAAGCGATAAAGTGGCAAAAACGAATATTGGCAGAAATTTGTCAAAACTGAACAGCTGACAAAGGACAAATTTTTGAGGGATTTTCTGTTGCTCCAATCAAAAGGTGTTCAACTAAGAAAAGTTTGGATATAACCTGGGGAATAATGCACAAGAAATCGAAGGTCCAAAAGATAAAAAGATAATTTTCACGAATTTTTATGGTACAGCACCGAAAACAGTTTCAGGACAGCAATATCCCCTAATCTTTACCTCACTCAAATTAGAGGCTTCTCTTGGCACAAAAACGAAATAAACAAGATAAGGAGCGGTCATTATAGTAGTAATGACTTCCAAGACTCAAATAAAAGAAAAAGTACTGAAAAGAAAACATTGGGTTATCTCCCATGAGTGCTTTTCTTTAACGCCTTTGAGCTAGGCGCAGAAAAGTGCAAATCAAGTATTTTCAGCAGAAGCATTAAGATCAACAGAAGAGGTCTTGTCAATAAGGCATTGTATTTCATCCACATAAATTTTTGAAGACCCTTTGTGATCATGCTTTGGTACACTATTCTCATCAAAAAGATTTTCAGGACAAACCCAGGCAAAATTATTTTCGAAAGCATCATTCAATCCCAAAAGCTTGCAGGGTATAGGTATTTCGGTTCCCTCATCATGAGTATCAATAACCTTTATAGGTGAACCGAGTTTATTAAAACGTTTAAGAGCTTTCCTAGCTTCAACAACGACATCCTTAAATTCTAGGCGCAAAGTTTCCAAGATAAAGGCTTTCTTTTTGGGATCCTCAATTTCATGAAGCTTAAGGAACATATATTGCATAAAAGGATTAAGACTAGCAAACCTAGTTTCTAACATGTCAATTAATATAATAGAAGCAACTTCAATACTAGGAGCAAGCTCAACCCAAGACTTTTCCTCATCTTCCTTATGCATACTAATGTGATTAAAGAAATCCTCAATGTTACTTTTGCCAATAATAGAACCACTACCTACTGAGAGGTCCTCCAGCACGAACTCAGGGAACAGCATGATAAGCTAAAGTAAAGAAATAACAACTACCAAGGATTCTAATTTTTTTGGGTTTTTGATATAAAGCAATGCAGGTAAAATAAATAAAGTAAAGCAAAACAAATAACAAAGCAAAGAATGTGTGTGCGAAGAACTCCCCTCGCAGAAGTCTTCTCTTCCTCCCCGGCAACGGCGCCAGAAAAATAGCTGCTACGTGTGATGGTGTGTAGTTGACGTGGGAGCAGACAGTCCTTGTGCGTGGTGAATAACCAGCCCGTTGGGAACCCCAAGAGGAAGGTATGATGAGTGTAGCGGCAAGTTTTCCCTCAGTTTAAGAAACCAAGGTTTATCGAACAGGAGAGGAGAGACGGTGACGACTGAAGGTGTTGTGGAACCTGCATACACACAAACAAATACTTTGTTCCCAACTTGCGATGAGGTTGTCAATCTCACCGGTTTGCTTGAAACAAAGGTTATGAGTGTATCGAGTGGAAAATAGTAAAGTATGCGAATAAAGTAAACAGTGCGGGAAAAGTAAACAGGTGATTGCAATATGATGTAAATAGGACCGGGGTTCACAGTTCACTAGTGGTGTCTCTCCATAGATAAAATAACATGTTGGGTAAACAAATTACAGTTGGGCAATTGATAGAATAAAGATAACGTGATATGTCAAGAAGATCACTATGAGATTTACTCTGGGCATTACAACAAAATACATAGACCGCCATCCAACTGCATCTATGACTAATAATCCACTCCCGGGGATATCAATCCGAACACCCTAGAAGTATTAAGTTGCGAACAACAGATAATTGCATTAAGCAAAGTGTGTAATGTAAACAAAGCATATGCCCTTGAGCATATGAATGTTGTTTTCTCCCTAGTAGCAACAGCACATCTACCACCTTAGAGGTTTCTGTCACTCCCCCAGGTGAAATAGAGGCATGAACCCACTATCGGGCATAAATACCCCCTCTTGGAGTCACTAGCAACTACTCGGCCAAGATAGCTACTAACAACGGAGAGCATGCAAGATCATAAACAACATAGAGATAACAAAAGATATAATTCAGTACAGCAAATTAATCATAAACACCAATATTCATCGGATCCCAACAAACCAACATCATAGAATTACATAACGGTGATCTCAATCATGTAGGGCAGCTCATGAGATCTAAACATGAAGCACATGGTGGAGAAGACAACCATCTAGCTACTGCTATGGACCCATAGTCCAAGGTAGACTACTCACTCATCGCTCCGGAGGCAATCATGGCGATGAAGAAGACCTCCGGTGGCGATTCCCCTCTCCAGCAGGGTGCCGGGAAGAGCTTCTGGACCCTCCCAATCTTCGGGTCGACGGCGGCGGCGGATCACGATGTATTATGGAAAACTGATTTGGTACTTAGGTTTTTTCCGTCGGGGGGTCTTTATAGGCGAAGGGGCATCGTCAGAGGTGGAGCCAGGCTCCCTCACACAGGGGTGGCACAGCCAGGGGCCTGGCCACGCCGGCCCTGTGTGTGGGGCCCTGGTGGCCCCTCTCCGTCTCTCCTTCGGATGTCTGGAAGCTTCCGGGAAAAATAAGACTTCAGGAACTTGTTTCGTCCAATTTCGAGAATATTTCCTGTGTATCACTTCTGAAACACAAAAACAGCAGAAAACAGGAAACTGGCACTGTGGCACTTCGTTAATAGGTTAGTTCTGGAAAATGCATAAAAATGCCACTAAGTGTAACGAAACAATAGGCAAATGGTGTAAAAACAAGCATGGAGCATCAAAAATTATAGATACGTTTGAGACGTATCAACCACCAAGTTCCATCATACACAAGTATGCGGGGTTTGGATAATCGATCATGGCCTTCCATTTATTCACCTTAGTACGGGTGCCTACCCTGTGGAGTATACATCCCCGGCAAATCCTGGCCATCTACCTCTGCTGAGCGTAGTTCCAGTGCCACGGCGGGAGAAACCCAAGTGTCTTCCGACCGGATAAATCCCGATGGATCCCAATTTACTATTGCCCATAGACTAGCGGCAATCCGGATTCCGCGGTCCTACAGACCCTTATATAGTATGAGGCTCCCCACACTAAAGCAAATAAACTTCAGACTAAGCCCCATCCCATACCAGGGTAATGTGGTTGCACGGGTTAATTGTTCTGAGCAAACGCCTAGTGATCACCAATGTCATATAAAAACCAACATCTCCTTGTCCTCCATTTTGATAAAAAATCATTTTCAAAATCACTTCAGTGGGGTAAGTACTACCCCAAGGTTTTCGGAAACATTTTGTAAACTTTCTTTGAGTGTTCCCTTCCTAGAGTTTTAGCTCCACTAGAAGGTTTATCAAAGGCTTTGTTGCTAACCAACGAGCCACTACTTCAGGGGTAATGTAACAGGTAATCTAAGGGGGGGTCATCTCAAGGGATGATAACAATTTGACTCGCGGAGCCTGAGTCAACAAATAATTGCTACAGGAACTATAGCAATATAAATCCATGCACTTTAATAAAACAGAAGGGGACATGCAAATGTGTAATTAGGAATTCAGGTATGCATCAAGTTAGATGGCTTGCCTTGGGTGGCTTGTCCCTGGTCCTCCTCGTCCTGATACTCGTACACTTCACCTTCTTCGGTACACTCCTCGTTCGATTCCATCGCCGAAAAATATAACAATGCACAAATAAATAAACAAGCATACACAAGTCACAAGCAATGCAGCACTCCATTCCATATTATCAAAGAGTATCAGAAACAAACATGTTTAGAAAACAAACAATATTTTAAAGGTTCTTAATTAGCAATTTATCCCTATTAGAAACTAGGATTTCTATTTGATGTGATCACAACCACTTAGCAACCAATTCAAGCATGCAGGCACTTGATGTATCAAACAGCACACTTATCAAAATTGCAGATTGACAACAATCTTAAGAACCTATCAAAGTTGGATTTACTGAAAAACAAGTTGTGGTTAATTTCCTATGAACTAAACAATAGATATATCACTAGGGCACCAAAATAATCCTCATATATTCTCTGAATCTCAGAAAAATATGAGGTAAGTGCTCTGGAAATCTCTTCTAGAACATGATCCAACAAGGTTGGATTCAACACAAAATTCTATTTCTACTGCAAGTGGTGATTTTTTTGAGATTAAATACACACTATGCCATTTTAATTACTACTGCAAGATTATAAGTCCTAAAATAGAAAAACCAATGAGTCAATCAAGGTATATTGATAAGCTATCACTAAAAATTGGTTTCACCCAATTTCACCATACCAAACTCAATATTTGCAATTAAGTAAGAAAAGAGACTAATAACACATCCCTATTTATCATTTATTCTACATTGATCCTAAAATCATAGGACCTATGCCATCTGAAAGCTACTGATTCAAGCTACACAGAGAAATTTGAAACACATCATTTGAATGCACAGATCAAATTCTATGGAATTTCAAAATTCATAGAAAAATCAAAATCAGCAAAGCATTTCTAAAATAAAACTTCACGGGCCAGATCTGCCCGGAACGGGTCGAGGCGAGTGGATTCAGCCCAGATCCCGCGCAGCAGCAGCACCGTTTGAACCTGCCAGTGGGGCCCGACTGTCAGTGGCCCCTGGCTACCAAATCGGTATCTACCAATTTTGGCCATCCGATTAGAATGATGATCGACAGCGCTGGACCGTCGTCTCCCTCGTGTCAAGGGTTAGACATAACCCTAGCCCTAGCTACTGGGGATGGCGAGGCGAAGCTCACCGAGGGGTGCCGAGGCTGGCTGGGGTGGCTGTAGAGCGGCGGTGGTCTCTCCGAAGCTTGCTCCATGACCAAAACTTGCAGAAGAAGGTGCTCGAGGGTGGCGCATGGGTGTGCTCATTTGCATGTTCCTCGGGCTCTGATGATGATGGCGATGTCCTCGTGCTGCCAGAGAGGAAATGAAAGGCGAGGTGAGGTTCAGATCTAGCAGAGGAAGAGAACCGTGCAGGGAGAGAGTAGAGAGAGAGATTCGGTGTCGACCAAAACCTTCGCTGTCTACCCCTGCTCCGGCGATGTCCCTCGAGCTTAGCAGCCCTAGGAATGGACGGGGATCATTAGTAGGGTGCTCTGAGTGGAGAGGAGAGGGGTTGGGGAGAAGAATAGCGACCAAGGGAGAGATGTGGTCAGTTCAGAGGGTTTTATACCTCGACGGTGGGCACGGTGTGTCGTGGTCTCGACCATCACAGATTGGGCAGTGGTGCGGCGCATTCTGGATGGCGTAGTGAGCTGTGTGCACTTGTGTAGTTAGTTTGGTCGGGGGTGTAACGGTGCAGGCAGGGCCGGGTCATTTTTAGAGCGCGAGCGCGGCTGGTTGATACGTCTCAAACGTATCTATAATTTTTGATGCTCCATGCTTTGTTTTACACCATTTGCCTATTGTTTCGTTACACTTAGTGGCATTTTTATACGCTTTCCGGAACTAACCTATTAACGAAGTGCCACAGTGCCAGTTCCCTGTTTTCTGCTGTTTTTGGTTTCAGAAGTGATACACAGGAAATATTCTTGGAATTGGACGAAACAAGTTCCAGAAGTCATATTTCATCGGGGAGCCTCCAGAGATCAGAAGACCTGACGGAGGGGGGCCACGAGGCCCCCACACACAGGGCTGGCGTGGCCTAGCCCCTAGCCGCGCCGGGCCCGTGTGAGGGACCGTGGTCCCTCCTCTGACAGTCCCCCTTCGCCTACATATACCCCCTGACGAGAAAAACCTAAGGGCCCGATCAGTTTTCCAGAATACATCGCGATCCGCCGCCGCCGTCGACCCGAAGATCGGGAGGGTCCAGAAGCTCTTCCCGGCACCCTGCCGGAGAGGGGAATCACCACCGGAGGTCTCCTTCATCGCCATGATTGCCTCCGGAGCGATGAGTGAGTAGTCTACCTTGGACTATGGGTCCATAGCAGTAGCTAGATGGTTGTCTTCTCCACCATGTGCTTCATGTTTAGATCTCATGAGCTGCCCTACATGATTGAGATCACCGTTATGTAATACTATGATGTTGGTTTGTTGGGATCTGATGAATATTGGTGTTTATGATTAAGTTGCTGTACTGAATTTTATCTTATGTTATCTCTATGATGTTTATGATCTTGCATGCTCTCCGTTGTTAGTAGCTATCTTGGCCGAGTAGTTGCTAGTGACTCCAAGAGGGGGTATTTATGCTCGATAGTGGGTTCATGCCTCTATTTCACCTGGGGGAGTGACAGAAACCTCTAAGGTGGTAGATGTGCTGTTGCTACTAGGGAGAAAACAACATTCATATGCTCGAGGGCATATGCTTTGTTTACATTACACACTTTGCTTAATGCAATTATCTGTTGTTCGCAACTTAATACTTCTAGGGTGTTCGGATGATATCCCCGGGGGTGGATTATTAGTCATAGATGCAGTTGGATGGCGGTCTATGTATTTTTTTGTAATGCCCAGAGTGAATCTCATAGTGATCTTCTTGACATATCACGTTAGCTTTATTCTATCAATTGCCCAACTGTAATTCGTTTACCCAGCATGTTATTTATCTATGGAGAGACACCACTAGTGAACTGTGGACCCCGGTCCTATTTTAATCATATTGCAATCACCTGTTTACTATTCCCGCACTGTTTACTTTACTAGCATTTTACTACTGTTTTCCACTCGATACACTCATAACCTTTGTTTCAAGCAAACCGGTGAGATTGACAACCTCATCGCAAGTTGGGAACAAAGTATTTGTTTGTGTGTGTGCAGGTTCCACAAACACCTTCAGTCGTCGCCGTCTCTCCTTCTCCTGTTCGATAAACCTTGGTTTCTTAACTGAGGGAAAACTTGCCGCTGCACTCATCATACCTTCCTCTTGGGGTTCCCAACGGGCTGGTCAAGCACCACGCACAAGGAAGTCTGCTTTCACTAGTCATCACCGAAGTCAGCACTGGTCGAGCTCACTCCCGTTGCTCTGGTCGGCTTCACACTCTTGGGAGATAACCCAATGTTTACCTTTCAGTACTTTTTCTTTTATTTGAGTCTCAGAAGTCATTACTACTGTAATGACCGCTCTTTATCTTGTTTATTTCGTTTTTGTGCCAAGAGAAGCCTCTAATTTGAGTGAGGTAAAGATTTGGGGTTATTGCTGTCCTGAAACTGTTTTCGGTGCTGCACCGTAAAAATTCGTATAAAATCACTGTTTATCTTTTGGACCTGAAATTTCTTGTGCATATGCCCCAGGTTATATCCAAACTTTTCTTAGTTGAACACTTTTTGATTTGAGCAGCAGAAAATCCCTCAAAAATTCGTCCATTATCAGCTGTCCAGTTTTGACAGATTTCTGCCAATATTTGTTTTTGCCACTTTATCGCTTTCTTTTGAGTTATTTTTGATCATGGAACTCTTGTGGAAGTTGCTACAGTAGTATATACTTTATATGTGGTGGTTTTGGGTTGAAACCTGAAGCTAAAAGAGGTTGAATATATTTTATGCTTGCACTAATGTTGCTAATAGAATTGTGTTTAGTTTTGTATGAAGGAAGTTTTCAAGTGTAGGGATTGGAGAATGATGAGATGAGTTGAAGAATGGACAAAAGCTCAAGCTTGGGGATGCCCAGCACCCCAAGAAATATCCAAGAAGTACAAGCGTCAAAGCTTGGGGATGCCCCCGAGGCACCCCTTCTTCATCGGCAAAAATCAGGTCACCTTTCAAAACACTATATTTTTATTGCTTCATGCACTATGTGTTTTTCTTGGAGCGTTAGTTGTTTTAGTTTTCTTAGTTTGTTTAGTTAGTTTGTTTGCTGCAATAAATGGTTGGACCCCAACAAATTTCCTTTGGAGGAGATGTACTCGTTTTCATTTGCAAAGAACGCTCTAGTTTTCATTCTTATTTAAAATCGAGCGTTCTACTTTTTCTGCTACTGCTTTTGGTTTTCGTTTTCGCCTTGATTTGCGTTCAGACCTTTTCATATCTTTTCATCAAGGTGTATTTTTGCCTCTGAACTTTATTGGTTTTCATGAAAAGAGGTATCTTTAAAAATTTCAAATGGTGTTGGAAAAGAGAAAAAGCTTTGTGCAAAATAGTGGTACAAGAAGGAGCTTGTGTAGACTGCGGCTTAGGCTTTTTCATGTCATGCTAGATGTCTTTTTGATAGTATGCTTAGTGGTTTTGCTGTAGCATGACTTGTCTCAAATAACTGAGATTGCTTAATGAGCCTTTGAAAAAATCATGCGTTGTTTTTATTGTATGGAAGCATTATTTTGGTTTTCTCCTTGATGCTTTATTTGGGTTGACTTGGCGCATGCTCACACATGTTAGACTCTTCCAAAGTCACCATAGCCTTCATGATCATTTAGTTTTTGACTTTTGATGCCATCGTATGCTTCTTTTAATGTCGCTTTGTCGCTCTGCATGATTATGGCCATTATTGCTCTCTTAGTCGGTCGCTCCCAGTCTTTTGCTAGCCCTCGCCTTGTACTGAGTATGAGCTCTACTCGTGCATCCAACTCCTAAAAGCCAAGTTTTCCATTGTGTCCACCATACATACCTACTAGCAATTTGCTATTCCAAGTAAATTTGACTTGCTTTTGTATTCTCTTCAAATTAAACTCTTACCAGTGTTATGCGAAATTCGGTCAGTAAAGCTCTCACGAACCGGAAGGCACACTTTACTTTTTCCTGTTCTAAAAATTTGACATTGTGGTCTTTTATGCTGAGTTGTTATGCTTGCAAGTTGTAAGTTGGATTCTAGCCCAGCCATGCCGTCATGGGGCAAGCTTTCAACATTGCACTTCTTATTTGAGTTGATATTGTGATCTTTTGTTTATGGATGCCCGCTGTGTGAAATGAATTGGGAATCTTGTGAGGATCATGGAGTTTTTATATGTGTTAGGGAAACGCCGGGCCGCCAATCTAAGCCATGCATAATTCATGGTGGAAATTTGCAGCATACCCATGGTGAACATTCGACGACGCATCTCACAATAAAAAGCTAAACAATATAGCAAATAAAAGTGATGCCGAGGTGTTCATTGTCTGCTTGTCCTGTCATTTTGGTGTGGGCTTGTTCCATGTCATCGGGCACGGAGGTACCCCATTGGCGGTTCTCAATGATATGCATATATTTACAATGACAAGAGCCTTGCTTGGGACTCTAAGTAAACTAGCATGGTTTGGGTACTCGTATTCACGGGACACGAGGTTTTCAACTTATGATTTGTCAAGCATATGCATCATAACTGTTCTCGCATTAACTTTAACCATTCAAGATGCTTATGATGGGGGCAATGAGAGCTCAAAGCTGGTAAGTACCATAATTTTTGAAGGTTATAAAACTTGCAATCACTGCTTCCCTCTGCGAAGGGCCTTTCTTTTACTTTTATGTTGAGTCACCACCTTCTTTCTTTGTGCACCATTAAGAGAGCATAGTTGTCATTCTTAGTGTGATATGCATTGTCCCAAGGTTCATTGATTGACTCATATTGTTGGTTTCACTTGTTCTTAAATTATTTGTATCTAGTCGCCCTCTTAAACTTTGAGGTGTCCTATGCATTTATGTTTTGCTCTCTTTAAAGGACAAGCTGAAAACCACTTGTATGTTTTTCCTTATGATTCGAACACACGTTTGACTTTCATTGTTTCATTACCATGATCTTTTGTTTGTGTTCATTTGCATGTTTACAACATGGTTGCTAAGTTCTTATTGTCATGATTATATCTTCATGCCCATGTTTTAAGTTCTATTGATCCCAGCTCATCAATGTTTACATATATGATCAAGATTGTGTAGGTGCATGTCACCTCAAAAATTATTCTTTTGTTATCACTTACCTACTCGAGGACGAGCAGGAGTTAAGCTTGGGGATGCTTGATACGTCTCAAACGTATCTATAATTTTTGATGCTCCATGCTTTGTTTTACACCATTTGCCTATTGTTTCGTTACACTTAGTGGCATTTTTATACGCTTTCCGGAACTAACCTATTAACGAAGTGCCACAGTGCCAGTTCCCTGTTTTCTGCTGTTTTTGGTTTCAGAAGTGATACACAGGAAATATTCTCGGAATTGGACGAAACAAGTTCCAGAAGTCATATTTCATCGGGGAGCCTCCAGAGATCAGAAGACCTGACGGAGGGGGGCCACGAGGCCCCCACACACAGGGCTGGCGCGGCCTAGCCCCTGGCCGCGCCGGGCCCGTGTGAGGGACCGTGGTCCCTCCTCTGACAGTCCCCCTTCGCCTACATATACCCCCTGACGAGAAAAACCTAAGGGCCCGATCAGTTTTCCAGAATACATCGCGATCCGCCGCCGCCGTCGACCCGAAGATCGGGAGGGTCCAGAAGCTCTTCCCGGCACCCTGCCGGAGAGGGGAATCGCCACCGGAGGTCTCCTTCATCGCCATGATTGCCTCCGGAGCGATGAGTGAGTAGTCTACCTTGGACTATGGGTCCATAGCAGTAGCTAGATGGTTGTCTTCTCCACCATGTGCTTCATGTTTAGATCTCATGAGCTGCCCTACATGATTGAGATCACCGTTATGTAATACTATGATGTTGGTTTGTTGGGATCCGATGAATATTGGTGTTTATGATTAAGTTGCTGTACTGAATTTTATCTTATGTTATCTCTATGATGTTTATGATCTTGCATGCTCTCCGTTGTTAGTAGCTATCTTGGCCGAGTAGTTGCTAGTGACTCCAAGAGGGGGTATTTATGCTCGATAGTGGGTTCATGCCTCTATTTCACCTGGGGGAGTGACAGAAACCTCTAAGGTGGTAGATGTGCTGTTGCTACTAGGGAGAAAACAACATTCATATGCTCGAGGGCATATGCTTTGTTTACATTACACACTTTGCTTAATGCAATTATCTGTTGTTCGCAACTTAATACTTCTAGGGTGTTCGGATGATATCCCCGGGGGTGGATTATTAGTCATAGATGCAGTTGGATGGCGGTCTATGTATTTTGTTGTAATGCCCAGAGTGAATCTCATAGTGATCTTCTTGACATATCACGTTAGCTTTATTCTATCAATTGCCCAACTGTAATTCGTTTACCCAGCATGTTATTTATCTATGGAGAGACACCACTAGTGAACTGTGGACCCCGGTCCTATTTTAATCATATTGCAATCACCTGTTTACTATTCCCGCACTGTTTACTTTACTAGCATTTTACTACTGTTTTCCACTCGATACACTCATAACCTTTGTTTCAAGCAAACCGGTGAGATTGACAACCTCATCGCAAGTTGGGAATAAAGTATTTGTTTGTGTGTGTGCAGGTTCCACAAACACCTTCAGTCGTCGCCGTCTCTCCTTCTCCTGTTCGATAAACCTTGGTTTCTTAACTGAGGGAAAACTTGCCGCTGCACTCATCATACCTTCCTCTTGGGGTTCCCAACGGGCTGGTCAAGCACCACGCACAAGGAAGTCTGCTTTCACTAGTCATCACCGAAGTCAGCACTGGTCGAGCTCACTCCCGTTGCTCTGGTCGGCTTCGGCTAAAATGCAGTGGTGTAAGGTGGAGAGGGTACGATGCCGTGCAGGAACGAGCGCTGCACAGCTGGTTTTCATTCTTCCTCAGCTGGGAACACGGGGGCTCGCTCTGGGCGCTCTCGGCTCGCAGGCGACAGGGCCAGAGCGAGGTGATAGGGCGGTGCTCATAGCCGTTTGGTCGGGGGCCATCACTGGGTCGTGGAGTGGATGGGTCAGCGAGGTCATTGGCGAGGCTGGGCGGCCAGGCGTGCTGCAGAAGCTCCTAGCCCACTAGGGTGCATGCCGGCCGGCATGGAAGACCACAGGCGCAGAGGGAGGGGTATGGTCGGTGTGTCTCTGCTAGCTGGGGTCCTAGGGATTCGTTGATGCCCACCTCGAAGCTGGTTGGGGGTCTAGGGTGGTGGAGGTGAGTGGGAGAGAGGGAAGTGCAAATCTCCCAAAGATTTGCCTCGGGGCTCCCCAAATCCTCCAACCAAAAAGGACAAGGGGGCTGATGCTGCTGCTACAGTGCAGAGGGAGAAAAATTTGATGGCTGGCTAGGGTTTGTGTCACTTGGTCGATTTGCAAGGGAGGGAGATAGAAAGGAAAAGAAAAGAAGAAGATTTGGTGAATTCGGCCAAATTTCATTTGAATTTTGAAAAGTGCAAAGATTTCATCCAAGGGTGGTGGTGAAGGTTTCAGTAGTGTTTTGAAATATATAACAAGGCATCCACCAAGTTTCAAGATTTTTTGCCGAGTGGAAATAGGGTTTTGAATGAGTTCCTATTTTCCAATATAGTGTGCAAAAATAAAGTTTAAATAAAAGGAATGAAGAGATTGTTGGTGCTATGGCTCTAATTCATTAGGTTTAGCAATAGCATGAAATCATAGCACACATCCATGCATTCATGCACCATGCTCAAGTGAATTTGAAAAGAAAAATAATTTAAGTGACACACACACATATGCACATGAAATCATAGTGCAAAACAAGCAAGCAAGTCCTAGGTTTATTCTCTCTAGGTTTGAAATGAAGTTTAAATAATTTGCAGGCCAACACACCTCATAATTCACTCTTACAAGAATTCTAGAAGAGAATTTTGAATCAAAAGATTTTATAGCATCAAACTAAATCACATGAGACCATGCATACACACACACAACATCTTATTTAAAATTTTTTAGTTTCCCCTAAATAAGGCATTAATTGATCTAAATATGCAGTACAAAAAGTGGGCTGTTACATGCCATCATGGGGCAAGCTTTCAACATTGCACTTCTTATTTGAGTTGATATCGTGATCTTTTGTTTATGGATACTCGCGGTGTGAAATGAATTGGGAATCTTGCGGGATCATGGAGTTTGTATATATGTTAGAGAAATGCCTGAGCCGCCAATCTAAGCCATGCATAATTCATGGTGGAAATTTGTAGCATGCCCATTGACGAGGGTTAACTCGACAAATGTCCTAGATGAAGGACTTAGGATCGGGGAGATAGGGCGCTGGATGAACTCGAAGGTAAAGGTTAGTCGAAATAAGTGTGTACTGAAAGTAAACTTGGTTGTTAAACCTGGCTTGCTTTCAATCTGCCCTACACCGTCCCCTCCTGGCCCCTATATATAGGTGGCCAGGTCTCGAGGATCGGGTAGGGTTCGATACAGATTACAAATATCGACATACGGTAATAACTTGTATTCGACTATCATTACAATTGGGCCTAACACAACGGGCCTCAGGGGTACTCAACTAACGGGCTCTATTAGCTATACCCTTGTCAGTAGCCCCTGAGATTCTACCAGAATTGCAGATTCAGGTTGAATCTCTAATCTTCAAATCTTCGACTTGATCAATTCTTCATATCTTCAAATCTTCGACTTGGTCTTTAGACTTATATTTCATGATATTTTTTCGCAAGGGGTTTTGATGAGCAAGCCTGACAACTCTGACGGATCAAGAGGTCAGTTAACTGCCGGAACAGATACTTGTCACCTACTTCAAATTCAATCCCCTTGGATTTGAATTCGGGATACCGGTCAAACCCATTCTTTTGCCGCATTTAGGACTTACAAAGAATGAATCCCAGTGATTCTCAGGGTACCCAGTGCGTCCACCAGGATTTTCTTCGCGTCGTAGACACAGATACATACTAGCAGAGCGCATCCATGTGCGTATACCAGGCCACACAGGACGGATCCCGGGGTCTTACCTTCGTGACAAGTCACGGCATTCGAGTTTTGTTGCGATAACGCAACTCGAGAATCTTATGTCGCAGTCAAATTTTGACTAAAAATATTCGGGTTTCTACAACCATAAAGCTCGCTCCCGATGGGAGTAACACTTCTACAATTCTCCAATCTCAAATGCTTTGCCAATAAATATCGTCGGGTGCGCGCTCAGCGCTCCTGATGGGAGTAGCCCCCGAGGCTATAGTCGAAAAGAATTTTTCGAGTATAGGCTCAAGAGATAGTGTAGCTCTTCATACTTCAACTCGAAATGCTTCGACTCCGAGATTCTTCAATTCGAGATACTTTTTCCTTTGAGGTTCTTTCAACTTGAGATGCTTTCTTCTTCGAGGTTCTTTGAGATACTTTTCTTCTTTGATAATAACATCTCCCAAGGCTATAATCAAAAGATTCTTCACATATGATCCTTTTTATCAATTCTGCATTTGTCAGCGCCATCCTATTTCCTTTTATGACGTCAATGAAGATGTAGCTCTTCATCAGTGCGGACCGTTTTATGGGTAATACTATAACTTTCACAATTTTTTGACCGTTTAGTGGGCTGCACGATTTTTGACCGTTAGTGGGCTGGCGTTTCCGATCTTTGCGCCACGTCTCAACCCACGATCCGTCTCCCAGAAGATATATAAATGGCATAGTGGGGAATTGTACTATTTACCAGTTCATTGCCTTCGCTGCCTCCATTGCCGATCCCCTCTGCCTCTTCCTCTCTTGCGGAGCCCCCAAGCGCACTTTTGTGCTAAATGCGCGTGAAGCATCTGGCCACCAAGAGCGATATGGCCAAGTCCTCTGCCACCAACTGGGTTCGTCCACCATCACCAAGAAGGAGGTGGAGAAGGCCACAGCGGACGGCCTCATCGCCGCCCAGGACTCCATCAAATTCCCCAGTACCGAGCGAATCCCGAAGCCCCCAAGCGGTTATCGGGTAATGTTCCTTGCTTTCCTTCTCCGCGGCCTCTCTCTTCCTGCCCATGAATTTCTCCGTGGGCTTCTATTTGCTTACGGTGTGTAGCTCCATCAGCTCACACCAAATTCACTTCTGCACATTGCTTGCTTCGTGACTCTTTGCGAGTCATTTTTGGGCATTGAACCCCACTTCACTCTCTGGAGATCGATCTTTCGACTCCGCCCTAATGTTTCTCTGGCAAGGAAACCCGAACTGGGCGGAGCCGTCGTTTCTATGCGCCCTGAAGTGCAGTACCTTGAATTTTCCATGGCTGCATCTGTCCAAGGGTGGAGGACAAAGTGGTTCTATGTCAAGGACCACAAATCCTCTCCTGAAGATGAATTCGGCCTTCCTCCCTTTGACGCTTCTCAAGAGGTGAAGAAATTGAAGTCATGGGACTCGCTTCCCTCAGATGCGGAAGTTGCACAAATTCTTCCTCTGCTATCCCGCATTCAAACTCTAAAAATAGGCCTAGGAGGTGCTTTGTCGGGTATCCAACTTATGGCGTTTTTCATACAACGTCGAGTTCAACCCCTACAGCACCGCCCCACCAAGCTTTGGACTTACTCTGGCTTAGAAGACCCTACTCGCATATCTGAAGATCTGATGTCGAGAGAAGATGTCGACAGGCGAGTCAGGAGTCTCACCAAGCTCACCAAGGAACACTCAGTTGCTGACTTGAAGGCAGATTTCTTCGACTCCGTGCACCCTATTCCTGAGGTATACATCGCTGCATCTACTTTTTGTCAAACTTTTCTTAGTTTCGACTTGCATTATTCTTTGCCTCTGCACTCTGCTGATTTACTAATATGCAGGGTCACCAATTCCTTGTTTCTCTTCCTCCTCTTCCGGAGGAAGGTCCCCTTCCTGCTGATCTAGCCTCTCCTGCATCTGAAGCCCCCGAGGCTGACGAAAGCCAGGATGGAGATGATGTCGAAGATTCAGAGGAGGAAACCAGCTCATCGACATCGACTCCTCCTATACTTGCTGAAGATATTAATGTCGACAAGAAAAGAAAACGTGTCGATGAAATTGCTTCATCGAGTTCTGCGGCGGCTGGAAAAACCCCCGCTCTTGCAGAAGATATGGAGTACTTTGACATGCTTGCATCGTAAGTATCGTAGTCGAACTTTTTAATTTCCTTGTTCTTGCCTTTTGTCTATAACTTGTAATTTTCATGTAGTGACGATGAAGAACCACCAACATATGCGACGGCTGTTCCACCACCTTCTCCTGTGATGATTGATGAGCCTGTCGAACCAGATGTTGCGCCGAGGACTACCAGGGCCTCTGTAAAGAAGGTTTCTCAAACTCAAGCCCAAAACCTCAAACGCGCGAAGAAGACCAAAGAAGCCGAGGTTTCGCTGGAGGCCCATGCGTCTGCAGTTTCTTCTGATGATGTTAGCAATTCTTCTTGCCCTTTTTTCCTTTTATGCACTTCTACTCTTACACTCTTTTTTACCAGGCTTTAGTGAAGAGATTTATCGCCCTGGGCACGGAATGTGTGGCGTACCTAAAGGTTGCAAAAGCTTCTGAAGGTACAATATTGTCATCCAATCACCACTTGTCTTCTGCACTTTATCCTTTGTTATTTATCTGATTCCCTGTCGACTTCTTATGCAGCTGCTTTAGCAGCCGCCAATGCTCGAATTGCTTCGCTGGAAGCAGAACTCAAAGCTTCTCAGAAAGCTTATGACGTTGCTACCGCTGCTAAGGCCAGTGCTGAGAAGTCGCAGAAATCTGCGGTTGCCAAGGCGAAGAAAGCGGAAAAGGCTTTAGCTGATGCCAACCATGAAAATGCTCAGCGGGAGCAAGCCGTGGCAGAGCGTCTTCACACCATGTCTACTGCTGCCAAAAGTAAGTTCTTCGACTTGTCTTCTGTTTTTGCCTTCTGCTGTACTGGTGTATTTGTTAACACTTGTCTCTTCTTTTTTTCCTTTTGCTTAGAATTCACAGGGGTATCTCCATCGTCCCTGCAAACGGACGATGACCCTCTTATGGACGCGGTTAACCTACTCGAAGAAAACTGGATATCTATCCAGGAAACTTTTGAGTTGGCTGGTCGCGTTCTGTCACGGCTATTTGCTGGGTTGTGGCCGAAGAAGAAGATGGCGATCCCAAAGGACAACCTGACTGAACCCGCCAAGACTTTTGACAGCGATGAAGACCCTACTCTCCATCTGAAGGGGCTGTCCATTAAGCGCGGCGCCGAAGGTGCCATTGCCCTTTCTCTTGCGCATGGTACAGACTTTGACTGGGAGAAAGTTAACTCTCCTCATGGCCACACCCGCGACGAGATGAAGGTGTTTTTCGAGAAGGCGAAGAAGTTGGCGCCTGCATTACTGACAACAATTTCTCCTTCGGCAGCCTCTGCTGTGCCTACTGCACCACCTCCAGCACCGAAGGCTCCAGTGCCGCCGTCGATTTCCAGCGAGGAATTGGCCACGCCTTCTTCTGCCATGGAACGTGATGCTGAGGTGGCGTAGACTTAGCTTCTCTGTAGCTTTAGATTTTTCCTTTTGAAGGTAACCAACTTTAGGCGTGTGCAACCCGAGAACCTTAATCATAGGGTCTTGCACTCATGTAAATATGTTCCTTTTGGTATGAAGTCTTATGCTGTCTATCTGAAATGTTTTTATTTCCTTCTTTGGCTTGCAGTCGATGCACACCAGCGATCCCTTGGCTAGCGGGCTTGCTTCTTCTACTGCCCACACCTTCGACTCGACGATTTTGCCGCCTCCTAGTCAGTGTAATCAATGCGCAGAATACTCTTTGAGGATTTCTGATCTTGAAACTCGCTTGACTTCAGCCAAACGCCAAGCTCAGATGGCGTTTGATAGAGCCAGCAAAACTTCTGCCCTGTCGAAACAGGTGTCGATTCTTGACGATAAAGTTTCTGGCCTGACAGCAAAGATTTTGCATCACGAGGAATGCAACTCTTTTCTCCTTGGCATTATTGAATCCGCCTGTGAGATGCTGCGATGTAAGCTTCCTTTCGACTTATCCTTTCCTCTTCTTATTCTACTGCTATTTTTATGATATCCTCTTGCCCTCGTAGGTACTTGTCTAGATTTTGCTGCTGAGGATCGTCGGGTTACCGAACGAAATGCAGCCCTAGAGAAAGTATCTACAGGCGTTGAAAACTTATGGTCCAACCCTCGACGCCGGAGTGCTGTTGTATTGCTTCAAGATCGTGCTCAGCACATTGGCGAAGCGGTGGATGGCTGCAGAAGATCTCTTGTGACTATGCACTCAGTTATGCTTCCTCGCAATCCTCTACCTGCGACTTTCCCACTTCTCCTTGACACTTTTAGATCCAGTCAGCGAATTTATCGGTTGATAGAGCTGAACTTAGTGGCTGGTGCCAATTTTGCTCTTGGATGGATACGCAAGTGGAAGCCAAGACTTAATTATAGTTCTATGTCATTGAGCTACCCTCCAGGTGGAGCTAGCCTTCGAGTACACTTGGAGAGTACCTTGCAGCCTGCCCGACGGATTATAGCCAGGCTGTTGCAAGAAGATGCCGCGTTTTTTCACGAGTTTCACTATTTGGACCCTTTGGGTGTTGATGACTCTGACAACCCGATGCTGTAATATTTGTTTGTAACGCGAGAGTATCTTATTTTGCGACTTGTATGCCGGAAAAAAAAGGTTCGTCCTCAAGGCGTTTTTTGTGCGTTTACCGCATTTCATTTTTCGAAAGACTCGTAAACTCAAATATGAGGAACGTTTCGTCTTTATTATACTTGTAATTGTAAGATACATGGGGTGACCCAAGAGATCCGGCCTATGACCTGTGTTCTGGATCTAGAGGGCATTGCCCCTAGTATAACTTCTGGCTTTTATAGCGTTTGTATCCTGCTCTTTCTATGACGTCGCAGTTTTTCCTTCTTCTCCAGCGCCTTTGTCTCCTCCTGGTGTTTCTACTCGTGGTTTCTTTGGCTCGGGCTCCGTGACTTGTCCTTCGAGTAGCTTGATGCCTTCTGCAGTCGTGTTCTTCACCTTTTCTGCGTAGTTGGCTATCATGCCAAAATTTTGCGCCATCTTGTGGAACTCCCTGTCGCAGAGATCTGAAACTTCAAAACTTCCTTTTACTGTAATTATTCCTCTTGGTCCTGGCATCTTAAGCACCAGATATGTATAGTGGGGTACTGCCATGAATCGCGAAAACGCGGGTCGCCCGAGGATCGCGTGATATTGCGATGGCCAGTCCATGACTTTGAAGTCTAGCTTTTCTCTTCTATAGTTTTGTCGGTTGCCGAAGCAAACATTGAGTGCTATTCGACCCAGCGGGTAGTTGGCACTTCCTGGTACGATTCCATGGAAGGAACAATCTATTGGCTTTAGGAACTCTAGTGATATATGCATTGCTCGGAGTGTTTTCGCGTATATCAAGTTAATTCCAGTCCCTGCATCCATGAATATTCTGTCGACATCGTACGCGCCGATTTGAGCTTTGAGTACCAAAGGCGCGTTTCCCGGCCGAGGTACTGTTATAGGGTGATCTTCTCTGTTGAACTCTATTGGTTGCTCTGACCAATGCAGATATTCTGTTGTAGCTGGAGGCGACAGGACTGCTAGATTGACTTGTCGAGTTATACTCTTTTCTTCTTTGTTTGACTTGGGCACATGTTGTATCATTGCTGTGATGTGTCCTTTTGATGGGACGTATCCTTCGTTGTCGTCGTCGTGTCCCTTGTTTTGCTGGTCTTGTCCCTGCGGAGCTCCGTTGTTTCCTTGCTGGCTTGTCGGGGGATTGTTACTTCCTTCAAATCCTTGTCGCCTTGCTTCAGTTTGTTTGTTTATTGCTGCTTCTTGTAGTTTTAGGAATGTCGTGCAGTCTTTCATTGCATGCCTTGATACTCGCTTCCCGTCGACGAACGCTGAGTGTATGTGACAAGGCCCATTGAGCATCTCTTCTGGTGATGGGTTGTACTCTCTGGATTCTCTTGGTGGGAACTTCTTATAGTCCTCTTTTCCATAGCTTCGATATCCCGAGCTTCTGCGATCGTTTCCTTGATAACTGTTGTCTTTGTATCCTGCGGCGACTTGGCTATGAGAGCCGTAGGTATCGTAGTTTCGGGCTCGTCTCCTTTGACTTCCATATCTATTTCTTCTGTCGTCCTCTGGAGATCGTGTCCGTTTATTGTTACATGCATCTTCTCCATCTGCAAATCTATTTGCTGTGTCCATGAGGTCTGACACTGTTTTCGGCTTGATTCTACCCATCTCTTCGACTAGGTCTCTTCGCCTTAATCCAATGATGAATGCGTCTATTGCTCTTTCGTCTGAAACTTCGACTGCTGAATTTTTGATGAGGCTCCATCTTTGAATGTATGCCCGCAGTGTTTCGTCGCGTTGCTGTACACATGCTTTTGACTTCTTCTATTGATGCTGGCCGTTTATATGTTGACCTAAAATTTCTTGTAAATTGCTTTGTGAGGTCTTCCCAGCTTCCAATGGATTCTTTCTCTAGTTTGCTCAACCATGACCTTGCTGCACCGGTGAGGTGTAGTTGCAAACTTTGCATTGCTGTTTCTTTGGTTCCTCCTAGTATTTGAACTGCTTGTAGGTAATCAGCGAGCCATGATTGTGGTTCTTGTGATCCGTCGTATTTTTGCTGATCATGAGGTAGCTTAAACCCCTTAGGAACTGGAGTGGTGCGAACCCTGCGGGTAAAGCACGATGCCCCCATCTCTTTTTCGTCGTCTTCATAGTCGCGCCTTTCGTTTGGTGATCGCAATCTTCGAGTTCCACCATGTTGTTTTGGTGACGGCGATCGAGATCGATGTTTGCTGCTTCTATGTCGAGGACTGTTATGACGGTGAGGTGACCTTGCTTTGTGCACTTCCTTGTGGTGATGTGCTTCTTCTCCTTTTGCTGATAGCTTGTGGCCCACCATGTTGAGTCCGTTCAGTGCTGCTCTATGCATGTGTTCTCTAGGATCTCCTGGACTTGGTCGAGTTGTAAGTAGGTATGCTTGTGCTGCCACTAGTGCTGCTTCAGGAGTTTTTGGCAGGATGTTTCCCTGCTCGTCGACCGATAGGAAAGACGAGTCGAGGTTTTTGGAAATACTTTGCCTGTCGAAATACTCGAGGTTATCATACCTTGAACCGTGTCGACGATTTTTCCTTGCGTTGCTGTATGATGCGTCGCTCCGTGCTTTTTGAGCAGCCTCGCTGGCTGCAATGGCTGAATCTTTTCTTCTTTGTATTTCTGCTTTCTCCTTTGCTAATTGTTTAGCTTGCTGCCTTAGGGCGTAGTGATACCCCAAAAGCATGTCTTTGTTGGAATTTGATGGTATTGGCGTGCCGTGTTCTATAGCTCCTTTTATTATTTTCCACTCATCGACTGATAGTCAAATTTTTTCCCTGGTTGTGAGGGATTCCACTGTTTGACCTTCTGCTAGGTGATTTGCTCCTCTGTCGATATTTGCTGGGTTTATCACTGGGTTGTTATTTTCATCGAATTCTTCTGAGTTGTCGCCCACAATGGCGGGTACCTGGCACTGCTTGCCGATGTTGTTGTTGAAGCTTGAGAAGATCGAGTCGTCATCTTCAGAAAGCTCTAATCATGTCTTCCATGTATCTGTTGACTTGTCTGTGGTATCGTCGAGGCAGATCGTGAGATCTTCGAGTTGGACTTCCACGTCAAAATTTTCCTTTTCTTCGTTGTCTTCTGCGATCTTTTCTTTTTGCACTTCTTCTAGGCTGACCGACGAGTTTACCTCGCTGGAGGAGCCGTTGGAATACTCCATTATTTCTGTTGCTTCAGGCTCTCTTGCCGATGGATCTTGTTTTGTCGGGTCTGAAAGACGGGACGAACCCGACGGCCCGATGAGGATGCTCAGACTTCCGATGGTTAGTTCCACCTCTTGACTTCCGTCGACTTCTGAACTGCTGTTGGCTAAAAGCGAAAAAGCCGTCGAATTCATGATTCCAATGCCCAAGCTCCCCACGGTCGGCACCAATTGACGAGGGTTAAATCAACAAATGTCCTAGATGAAGGACTTAGGATCGGGGAGATAGGGCGCTGGATGAACTCGAAGGTAAAGGTTAGTCGAAATAAGTGTGTACTGAAAGTAAACTTGGGTGTTAAACCTGGCTTGCTTTCAATCTGCCCTACACCGTCCCCTCCTGGCCCGTATATATAGGTGGCCAGGTCTCGAGGATCGGGTAGGGTTCGATACAGATTACAAATATCGACATACGGTAATAACTCGTATTCGACTATCATTACAATTGGGCCTAACACAACGGGCCTCAGGGGTACTCAACTAACAGGCTCTATTAGCTATACCCTTGTCACCCATAGTGGACATTCGATGACGCATCTCAAAATAAAAAGCTATACAAATGGTAAATAAAAGATATGTCGAGGTGTTCATTGTATGCTCGTCCTGTCATTTTGATGTGGGCTTGTTCCATGTCATCGGGCACGGAGGTACCCCATTGGCGGTTCTTGATGATACGTGTATACTTACAATGACAAGAGCTTGCTTGGGACTCTAAGTAAAGTAGCATGAGGTTTGGGTACTCGTATTCATGGGACACGAGGTTTTCAACTTATGATTTGTCAAGCATATGCAGCATAAGTGTTCTTGCATTAACTTTAACCATTCAAGATGCTTATGATGGGGGCAATGAGAGCTCAAAGCCAGTAAGTTCCATAATTTTTGAAGGTTTATAAAACTTGCAATCATTGCTTCCCTCCGTGAAGGGCCTTTCTTTTACTTTTATGTTGAGTCACCACCTTCTACCTTTATGCACCATTAAGAGAGCATAGTTGTCATTCTTAGTATAATGTGCATTGTCCCAAAGTTTTCATTGATTGATTCATATTATTGGTTTCACTTGTTCTTAAATTATTTGTATCTAGTCGCCCTCTTAAACTTGAAGGTGTCCTATGCATTTATGTTTTGCTCTCCAAGAAGGGCAAGCTAAAAACCATTTGTATGTTTTTCCTTATGATTTGAACACACGTTTCACTTTCATTGTTTCATTTTCATGATCTTTTGTTTGTGTTCATTTTCATGTTATAACATGGTTGCTAAGTTTCTTCTATCAAGATCATATCTTTCATGCCCATGTTTTAAGTTCTTTTGATCCCAGCGCACAACACTTACATATATGGTCAAGATTGTGTAGGTGCATGTCACCTCAAAAATTATTTCTCTTATTCTCACTTACCTACTCGAGGACGAGCAGGAGTTAAGCTTGGGGATGCTGATACGTCTCCAATGTATCCATAATTTTTGATGCTCCATGCTTGTTTTTACACCATTTGCTTAGTGTTTCGTTACACTTTGTGGCACTTTTATGCATTTTCCGGAACTAACCTACTAACAAGTCACCACTGTGCCAGTTCCCTGTTTTCTGCTTTTTTGTGTTTCAGAAAAGTTACACAGGAAATATACTCGGAATTGGACGAAACCAAAGCCAGTCACCCAGAATTTCACTTAAGCTTCTAGAGAACCGAAGAGGAGATGGAGCCGGGCTAGTGGGTGGCCACACCACAGGGCAGCGCGGCCTAGGGCTAGCCCGTGCCCCCTAGTGGTGTGGGCCCCTGGTCCACTTTAGACGCCGCCTCTTCGCCTATAAAGACCCCCCGACGGGAAGAGCCTAAATACCTGATCACTTTTCCAGAACACATCGCGATCCGCTGCCGCCATCGACCCGAAGATCGGGAGGGTCCAGAAGTTCTTCCCGGCACCCTGCCGGAGAGGGGAATCACCACCAGAGGTCTTCTTCATCGCCATGCTTGCCTCCGGAGCGATGAGTGAGTAGTCTACCTTGGACTATGGGTCCATAGCAGTAGCTAGATGGTTGTCTTCTCCACCATGTGCTTCATGTTTAGATCTCATGAGCTGCCTTACATGATTGAGATCACCGTTATGTAATTCTACATGTTTGGTTTGTTGGGATCCGATGAATATTAGTGTTATGCTTGAGTTGATGTACTGAAATTTATCTTATGTTATCTCTATGTTGTTTATGATCTTGCATGCTCTCCGTTGTTAGTAGCTATCTTGGCCAAGTAGTTGCTAGTGACTCCAAGAGGGGGTATTTATGCTCGATAGTGGGTTCATGCCTCTATTTAACCTGGGGGAGTGATTGAAACCTCTAAGGTTGTAGATGTGCTGTTGCTACTAGGGGAAAACAACATTCATATGCTCGAGGGCATATGCTTTGTTTACATTACACACTTTGCTTAATGCAATTATCTGTTGTTCACAACTTAATACTTGTGGAGTTATCAGATTGATTCGCCACAAGTCAATTATTAGTCATAGATGCAGTTGGATGGCGGTCTATGTATCTTGTTGTAATGCGCAGAGTAAATCTCATAGTGATCCTCTCATCATATGCACGTTGTCTTTATTCTATTAATTGCCCAACTGTAATTTGTTTACCCAGCATGTAGTATTTTATCTTATGGAGAGACACCACTAGTGAACTGTGGATCCCGGTCCTATTTACTTTATATTGCTATCACATGTTTACTTTACTCGCAAACTATTATCACTTTCCACTCGATACGCTCATACCCTTTGTTTCAAGCAAACCGGTGAGATTGACAACCTCATCGTAAGTTGGGAACAAAGTATTTGGTTGTGTTGTGTGCAGGTTCCACGTTGCCGCTCGGAAAGCAAAGCTTGGATGAGGCGCCCTATAAATTGTCCGGAGCTGTCGCACGCTAGTGGGCATCACCTTTAGTCGTTTGGCTCTTTCCTCTCCTGAACGATAAACCTTGGTTTCTTACTGAAGGAAAATCTTGCTGCTATATTCATCACACCTTCCTCTTGGTGTTCCCAACTGGCCGGTCATTTACTCGGCATCAGGGCATTACGAAAAAATACATAGACTGTAATCCAACTACATCTATGACTAATAATCCACCCTCCAGATGTCATCCGAGCAACCATCGGGTATTAAGTTGCAAGCAACAGATTATCGTCTTAAGCAAAGTGCGTAATGTAAACAATCCAAATGTCCTTGAACACAAGATTGTTGTTTTTTCCCTAGTGGCAACATCATATATACAACCTTAGAGGTTTCTGTCACTCCCCCAGATTACTACAGGCATGAACCCACTATCGAGCATAAATACCCCCTCTTGGAGTCACTATCATCTACTCGGCCAAGATATCTACATGCAACGTAGAGCATGCAAGATCATAAACAACATAGAGATAACATAAAGATAATAATTCAGCACATCAACTTTACATAGTACCAATATTCATCGGATCCCAACAAACACAACATGTAGAATTACACAACGATGATCTTGATCATTATAGGCAGCTCACAAGATCTAAACATGAAGCACATGGTGGAGATGACAACCATCTAGCTACTGCTATGGACCCGTAGTCCAAGGTAGACTACTCACACATCACTCCGGAGGCAACCATGGTGATGAAGAAGGCCTCCGGTGGTGATTCCCCTCTCCGACAGGGTGCCGAGAAGAGCTTCTGGACCCTCTTGATCTCGTGTCGACAATGGCAGTGGCTTGCAGTAGGTTTTGTGGAAAATTAATTGGGCCTTTTAGGTTTTCCCATCGAGGGGGGTGTCAGGGAGTGAGCCAGGGGCCCACACCACTGCCCGACGTGGCCAGGGGGTGGCCCGCGCCATGGCATGGTGCGGCCGCCCTCTGGTGCCCCTCCGTCTCATCTTTGGACTTCGACTCATGTCGGGAAAAATAGGAACTTTGGCTTTTGTTTCGTCCAATTCCGAGAATATTTCCTATGTAGCTTTTCTAAAACACAAAAATAGCAAAAATAGGGAACTGACACTGTGGCGTCTCGTTAATAGGTTAGTTCTAGAAAATGCATAAAAATGCCACGAAGTGTAATGAAACACAAAGCAAATGGTGTATAAACAAGCATGGAGCATCAAAAATTATAGATACGTTTGAGATGTATCAAGCATCCCCAAGCTTAACTCCTGCTCGTCTCAGGTGACATGCACCATCACAATCTTGATCAACGATGTAAAGCATTGAGTGCTGAGATCAAAGTACTTTAAACATGTGCATAAGAGACATAATCTTGACAATAAAAATTAGCAACCATGTTATACCATGGTTGAGTAACACAAACGAAAGATCATGAGTAATGAAACATTGAAAGTCAAGTGTGTGTTTTAACCATATAGAAAAATATAGCAAAGTGGTTTTCAGCTTTTCCTCATGGAGTAGCAAAACATAAATGCATAGGACACCTTCAAGTTTAAGAGGGCGACTAGATACAAATAATTTAAGAACAAGCAAAACCATAATCATAAATCAATCAATAATAAATTTTGGGACTATGCACATTAAACTCAGAATGACAACTATGCTCTCTTAGAAGGTGTGTAAAGGTAGAAGGTGGAGACTCAACATAAAAGTAAAAGAAAGGCCCTTCACAGAGGGAAGCAGTGATTGCAAGTTTTATAAACCTCCAAAAATTATGATACTTACTAGCTTTGAGCTCTCATTGCCCCCATCATAGGCATCTTGAATGGTTAAGGTTAATGCGAGTACAATTATGAAGCATATGCTTAACAAATCGTAAGTTGAAAATCTCGTGTCCCATGAAGTACGAATACCCAAACCTCATGCTACTCGACTTAGGTCCCAAGCAAGTTATTGTCATTGTAAGCATACATGTATCATCGAGAACCGCCAACGGGGTACCTCTTGCCTGATGATATGGAACAAGCCTACATCAAAATAACAAAACAAACAGACAATGAACACCTCGACATCTCTTTTATTTACCATTGGTATAGCTTTTTATTGTGAGATGCATCGTCAAATGTCCAATATGGGCATGCTATAAATTTCCACCATGAATGATGCATGGCTTAGATTAGCGGCCCAGGCGTTTCTCTAACACATACACAAACTCCATGAGCTCACAAGATCCCAACTTATTTCACATCGCGAGTATCCATAAACAAAAGATCACGATATGAACTAAATGAGAAAAAGTGCAATGTTGAAAGCTTGCCCCATGACGGCATGGCTGGGCTAACCTCCAACTTACAACTTGCAAGCATAACATCAACATAACATAGCCACAATGTCAAATTTATTAAAAGCGAGAAAAGTAAAGTGTGCCATCAGGTTCGTGAGAGCTTACTGAATAATTTTCACATAACACAAAAAAGTTTAATTGGAAGGATAGATAAAAGCAAGATGAATGTGCTTGGAATAGCAAATTGCTAATAGGTATATATGGTGGACACATTAGAAAACTTTGTTTTTGGGAGTTGGATGCACGAGAAGTATTCCCTCTCAGTACAAAATGAAGGCTAGCAAAAGACTGGGAGCGACCAACTAAGAGAGCAATAACGGCCATAATCATGCATAGCGACAAAACATCATTAACCGAAGCACAAAGTGGTATCACAAGTCAAAAACCAAATGATCATAGAGGCTTATGTTGACTTTGTTAGAGTTAAACATGTTGTAAGCATGCGCCAAGTCAACCCAAATAAAGCATCAAAGGAGAAAACCACAACAACATGCTCCCATGTAACAAAAACAACGCATGATTTTTTCAAAGGCTCATTAAGAAATCTCAGTCATTTGAGACAAGTCATGCTATATCAAAAACTACTAAGCATACTATCAAAATAACATCAAGCATGAAATGCAAAAGTCTAAGCCATAGTCTAAACAAGCTCCCATTTGTACCATTATAGTCATGAAACTTTTTTCTCTTTTCCAACACCATTCAAAACTTTTGGAAACAACTCTTTTGATGAAAACCAACATAGACCAGTGGTCTAAATACACCTTGATGCAAAGATATAACAAGATCTGAACAAAATTCAAGGCAAAAAATGAAAGCTAAATGCAGTTGTAGAAAAAGAGAACACTCGTTGAACGATAAGAGTGAAAACTAGAGTGTTCTTGGCAATGGAAAATGGAGTGTGTCATCTTCAAAAGAAATTTGTTGGGGTCCAACCATTTATTGCAGCAAAAAAAACAAAAGAAAACTGAAAGCGATAGTAAAGATGCTCCAAGAAAAACGCATAGAATATGAAGCAATAAAAATATAGTGTCTTGAAAGGTGACCTGATTTTTGCCGATGAAGAAGGGGTGCCTCGGAGCATCCCCAAGCTTTGACGCTTGTACCTCTTGGATATTTCTTGGGGTGACATGGGTATCCCCAAGCTTGAGATTTTTTCCATACTTCATCTCATCTCATCACTCTCCATTCCCTATACCTAAAAACTTCCTTCATACAAAACTTCACACAATTCTATTAGCAACATTAGTATAAGCATGATAGTAAATCTACCCTTTTGGTTCAGTTTAAAACTCAAATATACCATCCATTAAAGCATAAGCTACTGTATCAACTTCCTCAAAAGTTCTGTGATCAAAAGAACTCAAAAAGAAAGCGGGCAAACACAAATAGTGGCAGAATCTATCTAAATAGAATAGCTGACAAAGATCAATTTTTTCGAGGACCTTCTGTTGCTCAAATTGAAAAGTTCAAAACTAATAAAAGTTTTTAAATAACCTGGGGCATGCGCACAAGAAATCACAGATCAAAAAGATATTCTGAGAATTTTCATGAATTTTTATGGTGGAGCGCCGAAATTTGTTTCAGGACAACAACTTCCCCAAACCTTACCTCCCTCAAATTAGAGGTTCTTCTTGGCACAAAAACGAAATAAAAAATGATAAGGTGAGTTCATTACAGTTGTAATAAATTCCAAGACTCAAATAAAATAAAAAGTACTGAAAATAAAACATTGGGTTATCTCCCAAGAGTGCTTTTCTTTAACGCCTTTGAGCTAGGCGCAGAAAGTGGAAATCAAGTAATATAAAGCAATGAAGCATCAAGTTCATAATTTGCTCTAAGAATAGAGTCAAAAAAGTAATTTATTTCTCTTTCTAGGGAAGTGTTCCATACCTTTCTTGAGTGAGAATTGATATTAATGGTGCCTTCCTTTATATCAATGATGGCACCAACAGTTCTAAGGAAAGGTCTTCCCAAAATAATAGGACATGAAGCATTGCATTCAACATCCATAACAAGAAAATCAATGTGAACAAGGTTATTGTTAACCATAATAAGAGCATCATTAATCCTTCCCAAAGGTTTCTTCTTAGCAACATGCATTTATGTTTTGCTCTCTCATGAAGGACAAGCTGAAAACCATTTGTATGTTTTTCCATATGATTTGAACACACATTTGACTTTCATTGTTTCATTTTTCATGATATTTCATTTGTGTTCTTTTCATGTTATAACATGGTTGCTAAGTTTCTTCTATCAAGATTATGTCTTTCATGCTCATGTTTTAAGTTCTATTGATCCCAGCGCACAACACTTACATAGATGATCAAGATTGTGTAGGTGCATGTCACCTCAAAAATTATTTCTTTTGTTATCACTTACCTACTCAAGGACGAACAGGAGTTAAGCTTGGGGATGCTGATACGTCTCTAACGTATATATAATTTTTGATGCTCCATGCTTGTTTTTACACCATTTGCTTAGTATTTCATTACACTTCGTGGCATTTTTATGCATTTTTCGGAACTAACCTACTAACGAGATGCCATAGTGCCAGTTCCCTGTTTTCTGCTATTTTTGTGTTTCAAAAAAGTTACATAGGAAATATTCTCGGAATTGGATGAAACAAAAGCCAAACATCCAGAAATTTACCGAAGCTTCCAGAGAACCGAAGAGGAGATGGAGTGGGGCCACGAGGGGCCCACACAACAGGGTGGCACGGCCCATGGCTTGGCCCCTCCCCCTATGTGTGTGTGGCCACCTCGGTCCACTTCTGATGATGCCCCTTCGCCTATAAAGACCCCCCGATGGGAAAACCTAAACACCCGATCACTTTTCCAGAAACATATCGCGATCCGCCGCCATCATCGACCCGAGATCAGGAGGGTCCAGTAGCTCTTCCCGGCACCCTGCCGGAGAGGGGAATCGCCACCGGAGGTGTTCTTCATTGCCATGCTTGCCTCCGGCGCGATGAGTGAGTAGTCTACCTTGAACTATGGGTCCATAGCAGTAGCTAGATGGCTGTCTTCTCCACCATGTGCTTCATGTTTAGATCTCGTGAGCTGCCTTACATGATCGAGATCACCGTTATGTAATTCTACATGTTGTGTTTGTTGGGATCCAATGAATATTGGTGTTATGATTGAGTTGATGTGCTGAATATTATCTTATGTTATCTCTATGTTGTTTATGATCTTGCATTCTCTCTGTTGTTAGTAGCTATCTTGGCTGAGTAGATACTAGTGACTCCAAGAGGGGGTATTTATGCTCGATAGTTGGGTTCACGCCTCTATTTAATCTGGGGGGAGTGACAGAAACCTCTAAGGTTGTAGATGTGTTGTTGCCACTAGGGATAAAACAACATTCATATGCTCAAGGGCATATGCTTTGTTTACATTACACACTTTGCTTAATGCAATTAACTGTTGTTCGCAACTTAATACTTGTGGAGTTCTCGGATTGATTTGCCACAAGTAGATTATTAGTCATAGATGCAGTTGGATGGCGGTCTATGTATCTTGTTGCAATGCCAAGAGTAAATCTCATAGTGATCCTCTCAACATATCACATTATCTTTATTCTATCAATTGCCCAACTATAATTTGTTTACCCAGCATGTGTTATTTTATCTTATGGAGAGACACCACTAGTGAACTGTGACCTTGGTCCTATTTCCATTACATTGCTATCACCTGTTTACTTTACTCGCACTGTTTACTTTACTCGCATATTTCTATTGCTTTCCACTCGATACGCTCATACCCTTTGTTTCAAGCAAACCGGTGAGATTGACAACCTCATCATAAGTTGGGAACAAAGTATTTGGTTGTGTTGTGTGCAGGTTCCATATTGCTACTAGTTGAAGACGCGCTAACAAGTTATTGTTAATGGCGCCCTTGTTGGAGTGTCACTAGGCTAGCAAGCATCACCTTCTTGAGTTTGGCTTTTTCCTACTATATGATTAAACCTTGGTTTCATAACTGAGGGAAAACTTGCTGCTATATTCATCAAACCTTCTCTTGGGGTTTCCAACTGGCCGGTCATTTACTTCATCAACTACACGCCAACAAGTTTTCTGGCACCATTCATCACCGCGCCATCATAGGCCCACTAGAAATAGGCGCTTTTGCTAAAGTTGGCTCGCTGGAGACTGGCGCTTTTGCTAAAGCTGGAGCTGACATCTCAGGATTGTGTACAGGCACAGAGGTAGGTGGACACCCACCCACTCCTGTAGCAGTCTCACCCCCCCACTTGCTCCTTTGACCGTACGGCTCCTGTCTGAACCTGCCACGGCGAGCCATTTGTCGCCAACCGCACCGCAATCGGGTCATGCACCGGCCCTATGATCCTGGGCAGCCTCCAATCCGACAGCCCCTGCCCTGGCAGCACTCCTCTGCTCCTACCTTCGCCATGGCCACCGCCGCTACCAGAGTGTTTAGCGGTAGACCCCCTCAGATCCTGGACGCCTGTGGACCAGGCGACGCTGTGCGAGGTCCAGAAACCATCGACAAGACTCCCCCGACTGGGGATACCACTGCGGTCACTTCTCGGCGAGTCCAGAGACCACGTCGGACCTTCAGACGCGACGGACTCCTCTATGCGTGAGATATGGATCAACACGCGGTACTCCAGCATGCCTAACTCCCTCAGACGGCGGATCGGACATGGCCTCGCAGGGATCCCACCGTCGGACGGTTCCGGCACCCATAGCAGACGTGCCGCTGGGATACAGTTCACATCACGTGCCCAAGCTGAGAGCCTTAAGAACACCAGATCTTCCCTATTCGCCATCTCTGCCGCCATCTCCTCCAGGGAGGCCAAGGTGTCGAGGATGTGCTTCACTGTTGAATGATCCCAAACATGGGGCGGGATGCCTTCAATGACAAGATGGACCCTTGATTCCGCGGAGATGCACTGCGCCTGCCTCGTCCACGTCCGGAAGAACAGGGAGAAATGCCGAAATGGCAGCAACGGCAGACGAGCGACCCGATCCCGAAACTGCCTAGTGGTAAAGACGATAAGGAAATCATCTGGCAGGTACTTGTGGACCGAGAAAGCCTCCGTCGGGATGCTCGCCCTTGACACCAACGCATCAGAGACCTACTGGCAGGAGACCAGCGGCCGCGAGCTGCCAACGTACGCTACCAGCGCCAAACGGAGCCGATGCTCCAGATTTTCAACCATCTCGCTCCTGGGGATGATACAAGGCAGAGCATCCAACGCCGGCCTCCCTAAGACTTCTTGCACTGTTGGCTAGGTGGATTGCACCTCCATGGCCGCTACCGGCGGCATCTGTGGCAGAGAGGGAGCTGGTGGCTGACGCACGGCAGCAGAATGCGAGGCAGGCATCGGAGACACCAGGCCTTGCGGTCGCACCATGGCAGAATGCCCAGCCGCCCCCCCCCCCCGCCCCCACACCACGCCGCTGCGCCACGATGGCCAGCGCCTGCCTCCGCAGTTCCTCCTCTGACAGTGGGCTACGCGGCCACTTGCAATCGCCAGATCCATGCCCCTCCTCAGCACACCTGATGCAAACTTCCTCATTTTCACAGCCCCTCTTGGGATGCCCCTTCTCGAGGCACTTGAAGCACACCCCCCTTATCTCCTGAGCCACCGGTTGGCAGGACGGACCCGCCTGAGACCGCAGCTGCGCCTACAACTACTCGTTCTTCCTGCGTTGCCTTCCTGGACAGCTTGGGCTGCTGCCACACCAGCCGATCTTGAACCCTTCCTCGCACCGCCACGGGCACCAGCGGCAGCTCGGGAGCACTTGTCGAGGACCCTACAGATCTAGACGAGATGCCCATCCTAGAGACCACCCGCCGCATCGATGAGACCGACGCCAGCGAGGCAGAGCCCGCCAAGGAACCCGAACCGTCCATGGAGAGGAGAAACCGCCACCGAGAGAGAGAGACCTGCCCCTAACACGCCGGACCAAGGAGGTCGGCGGCGCAGCCATGCGAGAGGGGAGCCCTACCTACCTTTTCGCAGGAGCAAATCAAAATTCCATTCTTCAACTCATCTCATCATTCTCCAATCCCTACACTTGAAAACTTCCTTCATACAAAACTAAACACAATTCTATTAGCAACATTAGTGTAAGAATAATAATGAATCAACCCCCTTTTTTCTTCAGATTTCAACTTAAAATCACCACATATAAATTATATACTACTGTAGCAAATTCCCCAAAAGTTTTGTGATCAAAAGAACTCAAAAAGAAAGCGATAGAGAGGCAAACACAAATAGTGGCAGAAATCTGTCAAAACAGAACAGCTGACAAAGGTCTATTTTTTTAAGGGTTTTCTGTTGCTCAAATCAAAAAGTGTATAAATAATGAAAGTTTGACTATAACCTGGGGCATATGCACAAGAAATCGCAGGTCAAAAAGATATCCTGAGGATTTTCACGAATTTTTATAGTGCAGCACCGAAATCTGTTTCAGGACAGCAACATCCCCAAATCTTACCTCACTCAAAATTAGAGGTTTCTCTTGGCACACAAACGAAATAAAAAGGATAAGAAGCGGTTATTACAGTAGTAATAACTTCCAAGACTCAAATAAAAGAAAAAGAACTGAAAGTAAAACAATGAGTTATCACCCAAGAGTGCTTTTCTTTAATGCCTTTGAGCTAGGCGCAGAAAGTGCAAATCAAGTAATATCAAGTGATGAAGCATTAGGGTCAACGGGTACCTTACGCCTTCCTCTCTTACCTTTGCTGTTAACTTTAGGGAACACATGATTATTGCAAGGTAGAGAGATGAATCTTATGGTGCCTTTTGCCACATCAATGATGGCGCCTAGGAGCTTTAGTAGAGACCTTCCAAGTGTGATTTGTTCTTTTCCTACACATTCAATAACAAGATAATCAGTAAATACCATTTTTCCTAGGACTTTTGTATAAACTCCTTCAGCTATTCCAACGGGAAATATAGTGGCATTTTTAGTAAGAGAAATTTCTTCTCCCCCCTTAGAAAGTTTCCAAAGACTCAAAGATTCATAAACATCCTTTGGCATAAGACAAAATTCAGACATAATATCACAATGAGCATGAAAACTTTCACCATTAATGGTGATTTTTACCGTGGGGTATCAACTCGAAGGTTCAGAATTTATTGGCACATAATCAAAATACTGGCGCAAAGTACTATAGCAAGTATTCAAACAAGAAGTGTGAGTCTCAAGAGTATTAAGTCTATTAAAAATGCTCACAAGAGAGGAATCAAAATCAGTTGGCATGCTGTAAATTGTAATCAACTTTTTTATAATATTGAAGGCTTGATCTCCATCACAATGAAGGAAATCTCCTTCTGTAGTAGCATCCAAAGCATATCTATAATGAAGAGCAAGTCCAAAGTAAAAGCTACTAAGAAGAAAACTCAAAGTCATTTTCGGTTTAGTTTTTCCATGCCAATCATAAATTCTAGACCAAGCTTCTTTGAAACTTTCCTCACTCTTTTGTTTGAAAGTGAAGATCATTTCCTCGGGGGACATAGTAGTAGCAACTAAACTAGACATAAATAAACAACTATAAAGGAAACTAAATTTTTTTGTATTTTTGATAAAAACGATGCAAGCAAAAATAAAGTAAAGCAAAACTAAAACAAAGTAAAGGATGTGTGTGCAAAACTCCCCTTGCAGAAGTCTTCTTTTTCCCCGGCAATGGCGCCAAAAAATTAGCTTGATGCGGGCAGGATGACCATCCAGTTGGGAACCCCAAGAGGAAGGTATGATGAGTACAGTAGCAAATTTTCCCTCATTAAGAAACCAAGGTTTATCGATCCAGTAGGAAAAAGCCAAACTTGAGAAGGTGATGCTTGCTAGCTTAGTGACACTCCAACAAGAGCGCCGTTTACTATTCTTGTTGGTGCGTCTTCAACTAGTAGCAACGCGGAACTTGAACACAACACAACCAAGTACTTTTCTCCCAACTTACGATGAGGTTGTCAATCTCACCGGTTTACTGTAAACAAAGGTATGAGCGTATCGAGTGGAAAACAATAGTAATATGCGAGAAAGTAAATAGTGCGAGTAACGGTGTAACAATGTAAAGGAAATTGGACCGGGGTCCATAGTTCACTAGTGGCGTCTCTCCATAAAATAAATAACAACATGTTGGGTAAACAAATTACAGTTGGGCAATTGATAGAATAAAGATAATGTGCATATGTTGCGAGGATCACTATGAGATTTACTCTAGGCATTACAACAAGATACATAGACTGCCATCCAACTGCATCTATGACTAATAATCCACCCACGGGGATATCGTCCGAACACCCCATGAGTATTAAGTTGCGAACAACAGATAACTGCATTAAGCAAAGTGTGTAATGTGAACAAAACGAATGTCCTAAGACACAAGAATGTTTTTTTCTCCCTAGTGGCAACAGCACATCTACAACCTTAGAGGTTTATGTCACTCCCCCAGATTAAATAGAGGCATGAACCCAACTATCAAGCATAAATACCCCCTCTTGGAGTCACTTGTATCTACTTGGCCAAGATAGCTACTAACAACGGAGAGCATGCAAGATCATAAACAACATAGAGATAACATAAGATATATGATTCAGCACATCAACTCAACATAACACCAATATTCATCGGATCCCAACAAACACAACATATAGAATTACACAAAGATGATCTCGATCATGTAAGGCAGCTCACGAGATCTAAACATGAAGCACATGGTGGAGAAGACAACCATCTAGCTACTGCTATGGACCCATAGTCCAAGGTAGACTACTCACTCATTGCGCTGGAGGCAAATATGGCGATGAAGAAGACCTTCGGTGGCGATTCCCTCTCTGGCAGGGTGCCAGGAAGAGCTTCTGGACCCTCCCGATCTCGGGTCGATGACGGCGGCGGATCGCGATGTGTTTCTAGAAAATTGATCGAGGTTTTAGGTTTTCCCCGTCGGGGGGTCTTTATAGGCGAAGGGGCAGCGTCAGAGGTGGACCAGGGCGGTCTCACACATAGGGGGCGCGGCTAGGGGCTGGGCTGCGCTGCCCTACTGTGTGGCCGGCCTGTGGCCCCTCTCCGTCTCCTTTTCGGACTTCTGGAAGCTTCGGTAAATTTTTGGATGTTCGGCTTTTGTTTTGTCCAATTTTGAGAATATTTCCTGTGTAACTTTTTTGAAACACAAAAATAGCAGAAAATAGGGAACTGGCACTGTGGCATCTTGTTAATTGGTTAGTTCTAGAAAATGTATAAAAACGCCACGAAGTGTAACGAAACACTAAGCAAATGGTATAAAAACAAGCATGGAGCATCCAAAATTATAGATACGTTTGAGACGTATCACACCGCTCCTGGACACGATCCACGCCACCACCACCACCAACCTGTTCACCGTCCGCTCCTCGTCGAACCCCTCAAAAGCCCCCAGAGACGCTGCACCACTGGTTTCGCTCAAGGCAGAAGCGCCTCACCAAAACCCTAGCCGCCGCCGGTTAGCCCCCTCCCCTCTTTTTCTTCCGCCGTCCGATCTACTTTCTACGGCCACGGTTAGAAGCACCCAAAGCCGTATGCATCGATCCCATGCGTTAGATCTATTTCAGATCTAACGGCGCGTAGGGGCCGATCCGCCCAAACCGGTACGCACCAATCAGGTGCTACCGCGTGTCACACCCCGGGCGGCCCGATTTCAATTTTTGTTTTTAAATTGTTTTAAATTTCTTAATATTGCAAAAATTGTAGAAAAAGATCTACAACTTGGTTTTTGATGAATTTTATGTCTATGGAAAGCTTAGGATGTTTAGAATTTATTAGTGTAGTTTATTTTCAAAGTTTTTGTATCAAATCTGGATCTAATCTCAGACTGGTTTAAACCCTAATTTTGTGTTAATTATTTTATACCTTTAATTCTACTAGTTCAAATCTTGTGTTTTTGTAGTCATTGGATTCCTCTGAGCTTGTAGATTGTTATAGAATCAAAAATCGCACTTTTTGTATCATGCATGAACTTGGTATAGTTTAATTGCCCTTGTATCACTATTTTTGTAATATTTAAAAATCTAAAAGTGCTATCGGAGTAATTCTTTTTGCAGTGGTTTTGTTTTGTCAAACTCACCATCTGAAAACCCTATTGCAACATTTTCACACAACATAATTTGTGTGAAAATAATTGGCCTTGTGCATGCATGCATACATGTCTATGACATGCTATTGTGAGATATGTGTTTACGGTGGTGTTATTGTTTGTTTAGATTGTGAAGAGGAGCTAAACTACCCTTGTGACTGCTGTGACTGTGCGGGTTGGTTCCAAGGCAAGTTACACACATACCTTCTACCCACTTCTACTACTGCATTAGTGCTTTCAGTAGTATGCATGATAGGTGGAATATTCAATTGTTTTACAAAGTGCTTAGATCCTAGTAGTGTGTAGCCAACCTCAAACACCACTTGTTAGGATGCTAAAAATACTTGAATATTGATGCCATGCTATGATCACCTTGTCAAAGTTGTTTTGTGAATAAATTAACAACTTCAACTAAAATGAACCCTTGTGTGGATTGGTTTGATAAGAAGAGGCAAAGAAGGTGGGTCCTGGGGCACATGCTAGGAAGGATGTGTACTCAGGATACTGCTCGGGTTATGCACTCAGGATTGAAGAGGTTACTATGTCTTCCATGTTTTAGAGTACTTCCAGTGCAGCTTTATGACACTATGGGATCTGTCTTGATTGAGTAGGATTAAGGGTTCAGCCATGAGTACTGACACGAGGTGGTAGCCGAATTATAGGGGGCACGGTCAGACTAGTTTGGTTGAATGCTTTTTCTGAAAGGTCTTGTCTTATTTTATTATCTGGGGTAAAATAAGTCTTAAGGTGAAAGTGCACAACCCCTGCAGGGTGTCAAATCTAAGCGTTTAGCCGTGTCCTTGTTTATGGACAATTGACTATCTAGTCATAGAATGTACGGAAGAATCTCATCACCGTTCCTGAATGCTTTAAAACTTGACTATAAACCATTAGGCAGGAGCTCAGGGCCATACACTCCGAGGGGTGGTGGTTTCTGTTGTTCCAATTTTGTTGAGTTGCACCCAGTGCTACATAACTTGCAACTATGTAGCATTTGGGGGTTATTTTGACCCTTATAAATTAAAATTTTGAAAAAAGGTTTTGTAAAGAAGTTTAGGATAAAATTGGCTTTATGCAAACTAGCCTATGAGATCCACCAAGCCATATGTCATATAGCATAGTTATTTCACAACTGCCACCAAATAAGTGTCATTTGCCAGTGTGTTGTTGTACTGACCCCTTTGGGGCTACATATTCAAACGTGTAGGTTTTTCTGATGAGGAGTAAGTGGAGGAATTCTCTAGCCTGCATTCCAACATGACTGCCTGTGGCACTTGCTAAAGATGATGGCTCATTGCTTTTATTTCCATTGTGTTATTTGTGTTGAACTCTGGTATTTGAAAGTCCATGTGACTAAACATTTTTGTAAGTTTAAAGACCCGTGAGTCTGGATCTGTGTTGTAATAATTACACTATCTGTAATGAATGCTATATTTTGTTTTGTGGTGCTATCAGTGATCTAGGGAATAGCACTTACACAGTTGTGCTACCTTTAGCGAAAGGTAGGACGCTACAAACATCAACGCCGTTTAATTCCTAAGATGAAGGAAGTGGTAAGAAATTAGGTATTGAAACTTTTTGATGCTAGTATTATTTATCCTATTGTTAATAGCAGATGGGTTAGTCATGTTCATTGTGTTCCTAAGAAAGGTGGAATTACTATTGTGCCTAATGAGAATAATGAGCTTATTCCTCAGAGGGTAGTAGTTGGCTATAGGATGTGCATCGATTTTAGAAAGGTCAACAAAGTTACTAAGAAAGATCATTATCCTTTACCATTTATAGATCAAATGTTAGAGAGGTTATCTAAGAAAACTTATTTTTGTTTTCTTCATGGTTATTCTGGTTTCTCTCAAATTGTTGTTAAAAAGCAAGATCAAGAGAAAACCACTTTACTTGTCCTTATGGAACTTATGCTTATAGACGTATGCCTTTTGATTTGTGCAATGCTCCTGCTACTTTTCAAAGATGCATGTCTGCTATTTTTCATGGATTTTGTGAAGAAATTGTGGAGGTATTCATGGACGATTTCTCCGTCTATGGAACTTCTTTTGATAATTGTTTGTACAATCTTGATAAAATTTTGCAGAGATGTGAAGAAACTAATCTTGTTCTTAATTGGGAGAAATGCCACTTTATGGTGAATGAAGGAATTGTTCTTGGACATAAAATTTCTAAAAGAGGTATTGAAGTTGACAAAGCAAAAGTTGAAGCAATTGAGAAAATGCCCTGTCCTAGGGATGTTAAAGGTATACGTAGTATTCTTGGTCATATTGGTTTTTATAGGAGGTTTATTAAAGATTTCTCTAAGATTTCAAAGTCTCTTACTAATCTTCTTCAAAAAGATGTACCATTTTTTTGTGATGATTATAAGGAAGCTTTCGAAACTCTTAAGAAGGCCTTAACTACTGCTCCTATTGTCCAACCACCTGATTGGAATTTACCCTTTGAAATTATGTGTGATGCTAGTGATTTTGCTATGGGTGATGTTCTTGGACAGCGCGTAGATAAGAAGTTGAATGTTATTCATTATGCTAGTAAGATGCTTGATGCTCCTCCGAAGAATTATGCTACTACTGAGAAAGAGTTTCTTGCTATTGTTTTTGCATGTGATAAGTTTAGACCTTATATTGTTGATTTGAAAGTTACTATTCATACTGATCATGCAGCTATTAGGTATCTTATGGCAAAGAAAGATGCTAAGCCTAGGCTTATTAGATGGGTGTTGCTTTTGCAAGAGTTTGATTTGCATATTGTGGATAGGAAAGGTGCTGAAAATCCTGTAGCTGATAATTTGTCTAGATTGGAAAACATTTCTTTTGATCCTATTCCTGTTAATAATAGTTTTCCAAATGAACAGTTGGCTGCAATAAAGGTAACCTCGCGAGAGAGTCCTTGGTACGCTGATTATGCTAACTGATGAGGGTTAACTCGACAAATGTTCTAGATGAAGGAATTAGGATCGGGAAAGTAGGGTGTCAGATGAACTCGAAGGTAAAATCAGTCAAACAAGGTGTGTATCGAAAGTAAACGTGGTGGTGAACTTTTGCTTACTCTCAATCTGTCTCTCACCGTCCTCTCCTAGCCCCTATATATAGGTGGCCAGGTCTCAAGGTACGGGAGGGGTCCGACATAGATTACAATATGGATATACGACATGAACTCGTATCTCGACTAGGATTACACTTGGGCCTAGCTTAACGGACCTCAGGGTGTCATCGTGGTGAAACAACATATGCCATAGGATGGCTTAAATGGGGGCCGACTGTATGCTGGAGGATTCGGGAGAGGGGAACAAGCTAAAAAGCACGACAGGAAGGAACACAGATCTACCCAGGTTCGGGGCTCTCGTAAGGAGATAACACCCCTACTCCTGCTCTACTGGTTGTATATATGGATCGAGGGAGTACACAACAATGGTGCTTCCAAGCTCTCTGCTAGAGAAGGAAGACGAACTGCTAAGTGTAGGAACTCAGAGTGACCAACCCTTTGCTAGGACTCCCTGTGCCACCTTATATAGTGGTGGCCAAGGTTACAACGGTCACATAAGACCAGGAGACACCAACTACACTCCAAACAGGACTTGCTGTCGAAGGCAGAGACCCTTGACTTCCTCCCTGATTGCTCTCGATGGGACTTCATATCCCTGTACCTTGTACTCCTTGCACTGTGACCTTACCTTGGTGAGGTAAGGACTGTACTTGTGCACAGTGAGGGTAGGTAGACCACCACTGTGCACCCTGTCATACCGATCCTTCTCCATGCTTGGCAGAGTCTCCCCTTGATTGTAGGGACATGACATCTTAGCTGACTTCTGTTATGCCGGATATGACCGTTGGCAATATCCCGGACCTATATGCCGGACCAACGACCTATGAGGTCGGGTAATCCGGCTTCCCTGTTCCTGCACAACACATCAAAATAGATAGGCCGGCATATTCAAGTATATGCCGGCACTCCTCAGCTACTATCACGGTTAATCCGGAATATCCACATACCAGCCGGGATACTTATATAACCCGGCCTAGCATATGCCATTATATCCCGGCAGACCCTTTCTTGGTCAACCGGTACAAAGTCAATCACAGTCCTTGCATCCTTCTAGTCTCTTGACCCTACCGGGGGTCATCCCCCCGACACTAGTCCCCGAAGCTGCCGAGGTTCCCCAGTTATAACTGTGGAGCGTTGACAGGTTCAACACATCTTCCTTTCATTATATCCCGGCAATCGGATTATATGCCGGGTCATCCGCCATGTGCCGGCTACAGATCCCTTTCCCAAATTAATCCGGCCGGCCCTGAGGGTATTCCGGACGAAACATGTTCCTTTGGGCAGTTATGCCGACATATAGACGAGTCTTCCTCGAGAAGCCAGGCCTGACAGTTTGCATCGAAACTTGCAACTGCCCTGCCACCTCGAACGGTCACACGACGTGACGGTTCACAGTGCAGTTACTACTCTCCATCATTGCGTCATGGCACGGTTACAATAGCCGCCGCCCCACTCCGCGCCGCCACTTGGCGAATTACTGCGGGAACGGTCGGGGTAGTGGAGCACTGCCCACGATCCCCACGACCCCAGACCTCTTCGGTATAAATACGGGGACGGGGGTAACTTGCTCTTTTTACCCCCACAGTGCCTTCTTCTTCCTCCGTTCCTCTGCCCTTTGCGCTTCACCGCCGGACCGAGGAACAGTAGCTGAAGGCCACCGCCGTCACGCACTGGCACGCCGGCGCCTCCTCTCCCCGACGTCCAGCATCGTCATCGTCAACGCCGCCGCTCCTCTCTGCAACATTGCTGAGAGATCGGATCTTCGTCTGCACGCTCGCCGTCGTTCCACCGCCGCCGGCCAAGCTTCGGTGAGCTTCTGTTCTTCTGTTCTTGTTCTTCATTCCTCCTGCCTCTTACCACGATAGCCCTGCTAGCTTGAATCTGTGGTAGCTTCTCTGCTTGATGTCTGCTTGACTCGATTTTGCATTGCCAGTGACATCCCTTTGAAGTACACCGCTGTTCTTCCATGGGAATTATATCCACATTTATTTCCGGTTTTAACTGCCTCGGTAGATCTCCTATTTCTGCTGACATTGGTGAGAGCTGTATGCCGGAGAGACTAACCTCCCTCTTTTCTCCGGCCTTGATAGGGATAACACCAGGGGACTTCGGCTATCACGCCTTGTACCGGCCATCCCGATGGCTTCATCGAGCATGACAGGTACCTCGGCCTCAGAGGAGGATACCTCGGCCCGAGCCCAAGGACGCTCCGGCTGGGAGGGGTCGGAGGTCACCCCTGCCGACATATCCTGGGTCACCTCCACCAGGAGAGTGCCGGAGGGCGTCGCATGCCAGCTACCCGCGGGAGAGACTGCGCCGGCACCAGAACCCGGCGAACGAGTCGTCTTCATCGCCCACTTCGAGCGGGGCTTCGGCCTGCCGGCCTCGGACTTTTTCCGGGACTTCCTCGATGTCTACGGTCTGCAGCCTCATCATATCCCGGCGAACGCCGTGATGATCCTCTCTGCCTTCGTCGCATTCTGCGAAGGGTTCGCCGGCATAGAGCCCTTTGCTCAAGGCTGGGCGAGGTACTTCCAACTACGGAAGCAAGTTGTTCAAGAACCGCCCCAGAGCAAGGACGACCCGCCGGAGATGGCCCAGGAGAAGAAGGACCGTCCCATGACTCTTTGCGGCGCGGCCACCATCATGTCCCGGAAGGGCTTGGATTTCCCCAAGGTGGAACTCCTCGAATCCTGCAAGAAGTGGCAGAAGAGCTTCTTCTATGTCAAGAACACCACCGACGTGGATATGCTCAACTTGGCGCCATTTGTGGACGAGCCACCTTTGGCCATGAAGAATTGGACCTACAATCCGAAGTCCTCTGTGGTCCTGGTTAACGCACTTCATCAGGTCAAGAGTGACCTACGGGATGCCGGCCTCACCCCGCAAGACTTAGTGGCCTGCTTTATCAGCCGGCGCGTCTCTCCTTTGCAGCGCCGGTCTCATAAGATCTGCCAGATGAGCGGGCCCATGGACCCCACCCGGCACTCTACTCATGAGCTGACTCCGGCCGACGTTCTGCGGCGGATCAAGGACGTCTGCAAGTCCTCTCAGGCCACCTTCGCTTGGGGACTTGAACCATACGGCCGGGATCGGCCCGCCCCAATGGTAAACTCTTTGACCGATACATACTTTCTTTTCCGGCATATAGATACTTGGGCCGGCATATAGATACATACTTTCTTGTCCGACATATATCCTGCTTGGCCGATACATTGCTATTGGCCGCCATATTCCCTTGTTTGATCAATTGACCTTGCTCCTATACAGAAATTCAGCTTCCAAGCCATGGAGAACTCCCGGATCCAGATCGCGGCGGACCGCACTGTTGCGGATGCTGAGGATCCGGATCACTGGGACAAGCTACCCCGGAACACCCGAGCTGCAGCTGCCGCGGGTAAGGCCTCTTCATCCCGGCATTGTACTCAAGACCGGAGTGAGAGTGATTCTGACGAGGAAATCCTGCTGTACTATGACCCGATGCCACTCGCATATGCCTTTCTAGAAACACCTATTGCTTATGAGTTTCCAATGCCATCCTCAGCTATCCCGGACGACATGGTTGTCGATGCCGCCCCTCTGAACCAGGGACCTCCTTCCACCGGCGGACGTGCCGGCCGGAAGCGAGGGGTGAAGCCCCAGTCCGACATACCCCAGCAGCAGAAAAGACAGAAGGTTGGCGTGCCCGTTCAGAAGAAAAAGAGGCCTGTTGCCTCGGGGTAAGTCTCTTTTCCTTGCTTCATTTCTGACATAACTCTTGCCTTGGTTACTAACTTGGTGTTTTCTCTCTTTCAGGGCTCCTCTTGCGCCGGAACAAGCTTCTGGTTCGAGTGGCGGCCCCAAGGTGACCAAGCCTGCGGAAACTTCCACCTCCGACATACCCTCGGCAAGCCACACGACCTCCCCGGCGCCAGCATCTTCGCCTGCGCCAGACAAGACCACCTCCCCGACGAAGGTCGATCCTCCGCCGGAACAAGATATCTCTGCCCCGACGTCCACATAGACTCGGGGGCTCAACAGGAACCTTCGAATCCTGATGTCCACATGGACACAGGAGCCCACCAGGAAGCCCGGGACTCCAGCGCGCCCACCGGCGACGCCGGCACAACTGAAGATGCTGGCGCAAGCAATAAGAGCGCCGGCACAGACATCAAGGGCAAAGGCCCTGCAGTGCCGGAAGTTCGGACTATTCCGGATCCTGCTCCTGCTGGCCAAGATGCACCGGCCGCGCCGGAACAACCTGCGCCCAGGACTCCAACTGCTGACAAGACTCCGGCACCAGCCAAGACCGCTGCGCCGGCCAAGACCTCCGTCCCGGTCAAGATCTCTGCTCCGGCCAAGTCCGGCATTCTGAAGATTCAGCCGACCAAGTCCGGCACACCATCTGCCGCCACTGCTCCTTCCAAGGCAGCGTCCCGGACCAGCTCTGCTTTGGCCCTGCACCTTGGCAGGGCAGCAACCCGGCCTGGGTACCGGACCAGCTTCTTCGACACGCCGGAACTCGAGGGCCGCGTCCCCCTGGAGACGAAAAGTGACAAGAGTCTCGGGTCTTTGAAGGAGCACTGCGTCAAGTGGAATGACGCCGGCAACATGGACACCGCGGATTCCAGGAGCAAGAAGATGGCCGAAGCCTCGGCCACTGGCAACCCCGCCGACGTCCTGGCCACGAAGCCCATTCCGATTGCCTGCGAGCTCCTCAGCCTCCAGCAGAGACTTCACCAATTGGCCGATGCCACCAACGTAAGTCCTCTTTATCTATACACATATCCCCAGTCCCCGAAAATGTCGGCTGTCCGGGATACAGACATCCGGGATTTTCCTATACTCTTTTAATTTGCCGCTCTCGAATTCACTGCCGACATATGAGCTCGATCCGAGCTTCAAATCCTAGTCACCGAGGGCCGGGATAGGTGCGTAGCACCTGTGCCGGGTCTTGAAAAGAATGCTCATTTGATAGAATCTTCAACTTAATTACCATGCTAAATTTCTCTGCTGATACTTCAAATCCCATCACTTTTTGCAGCGCATGAACAATGCACGGGCCGACATGTTTCATGACTTGGTATGCGAGCATCGGAAGTTATCCGACGAGCATAGCAAGCTTCGGCTGGAGCTGTCCAAGAAAGGTAATCCTCGCCGACATACTGCTATATGCCGAACACCCTTCCTCCCTTGTTCTTCATAGACCTTTCTGCCGGCACACCTTAATATGCCGACACATAACTTTTTTCCGTCATACCGCAGCTGGTGCCGAAGCTCAAGTCACCGAGCTTGTCAAGAGAGTGAAGGAGCTGACAGGTATGCCAGAGCTTGCTATTACCCGGATAGATACTTTATACTTCAAATCCTTTATCTCTTGTCACTGTTATCTGACTTCAAATCCTTTTAACTTCAAATTTTTTCAGATGACAAAGCTGCACTGGAGGCACGCCACCAGGACTGTGTGTCCTCAGTGGATGTGGCCAAGCAACTGGACGACCGGGATGCTGCTCACAAGGCCGAGGTAGAGCAGCTAAAGGGTCGGATTGCCGAGCTTCTGGAGGAGAAGGAGCAGAGGGAGGGCCTACTGAAGAAAACCCAGGCCCTGCTCGTCACCTCCGAGACTGATGCCTCCGACGCCCACACTGAACTGGATAGCCTGAAGGAGCAGGCAACTAAGTGGGAGGTTACAGTTGCTCAGCTCAATGCTGACCTCGCCCGTAAGCTTCAAATCCCTTTTTCCTTTATCCTTGCCGACATTCCATGATATTTTTCGGCATACTATCTATGCCGACATATTCTCCTTTTGCTAACATTGTTTCTATTCCTCAGACATATTTCCCGCTTCCGTCGCTGACGTTGAGAGGGCTCTGCAGTTGGATCGAGAAAGCCGGGGTGTTCCGGTTGACTCGCCCAACTGGGACATGTCGGAGCAGCTGCTGGCCCTGCAGTCCCGGAAGGAGGCCATGACCCTCTATACTGAAGAACTCTTCTATGGTGCCCAGGAGGCATTCTCTGCCCTCTGGCCGGGACAAAGGACTCCCTCTGATCCTGTCGACCTCGGCAACAATCTGCAGCTTGCGAAGGTCCGACTCCGGGAGTGGCGGGATTCCGGCGCGAGGGTTGGAGCTGATGAAGCTCTCAGCTACTTCTTGTCCTGGTATGAAAAAGCTGATCGGGAGACTTTGCGCACAGTGCGCGAAGGATCCATCTGGACCACGGATCCGGAACACATCCGGCGTCGGCGGGAACTGGCCCACAGTTATGTGGACTATGCCGACACCGATGTCTTTGTCCGGGACATCCGCGAGCCGGAGAAGACAGCGGACGATGCCAAGGATGCTGCTGATGCTGAGGGCTCCGACTCCAGCCAGGACGAAGAGGAAACTGAAGAGGCCGACGCTGATGCTCCGGAACAAGCATCTGTCCCGGGCGGGGGTGATGCCTCCATTCCATCTGCTGGATCCGGCACTCCTGAAGCCGACACTTCCACTGCTACAGCTCCACCAGCCGGCGGCTCTGCATCTGACCCTGCTCCTTGACTTTGCGGCACAAAAACTTTAAGTTTTATCAGATCCCCGGTATGCCGGGTGCAATTGTAAGATATACGTTTAATTTCCTTTGGTTTGCTACCTGAACAAGTTTTATCTCGGTTTGCTTGTTATTAGTGCCGGATCATCTTTTGGCTAAGTCACCGAGTTTGTTTTCCTGTTTCCTCAATTTCACAACCTTGGCTACTTGTCTACCTTATTTGGCTTTCGACGTATGAGTCTCAAGGTTGCTTCATTGAACATATAGTACTTTAACTTTGAAACTTAGACTTGAAATCATCCGACACTTCTGATTTTAACTTTAGCTTTAACAAAAATGTCGGTTCGCTTGGTTTACACTTCCTTAGCCGTTTTCCATGTGTAGACAATCTCCGGCATCTACTCTTGCTAGCCATGAAGCCGGGTTTCGGACAGCAGCTGAGTCGAAGAGTGGCCTTTGTTGCCGACACATTACTAGGCCGACATAGGTAATATTTGAGCCAAGCCAGCCGGCATATAACAAAAATTGTAAATAAACAACAGCATATCTCGGAGGCAGTGCCCGCTCTCTTCGGGATGCCGACATTTTATTCATTAGCCTCGTGCCGGCATAGGAGGCCGGCACACAAAGCAAAATATGGAAATACATACATTGTGCTGCTCAGGAGTAGAAGGGGCGGAGTAGCGCTATGTTCCATGGTCTCTTGGTTTCTTCTCCGGACCTGTCCGCCTTATCCTTCTTGGGGGCCTGCGCATCTATAAGATAATAGGCATCATTGTGCAGAGCTCTGCTCACAATGAATGGCCCCTCCCAAGGAGGTGTCAACTTATGCCGGCCCTCTGTTCCTTGCCTTAGCCGGAGTACCAGATCTCCCTCTTGGAATCTCCTTGGATTTACCTTCTGTGCATGATAGCGTCTGAGGTTCTGCTGATATACTGCTGTTCTTGACAGAGTTATTTCTCTTGCTTCCTCTAGCAGATCAACATCGTTTTCCCTGGCTTCTTTAGCCTCATCCTCGGTATATAGCACTACTCTTGGTGCATCATGTATTACATCTGTTGGAAGCACAACTTCCGCTCCATACACCAGGAAAAATGGTGTGTAGCCTGTTCACCTATTCGGAGTTGTTCTTAAACTCCACAGCACTGCTGGCAGCTCATCTAGCCAACATCCCGGAGTTTTCTCCAGTGGCTCTATCAGCCGGGGTTTTATGCCGGACAGCACTAGTCCATTTGACCTCTCTACTTGGCCATTGGTGCAAGGGTGAGCGACCGACGCAACGTCCAGCCGGATTCCCACCTCTTCACAGAATCTGGCAAAGGGCCCTTGGGCAAAGTTCGACCCATTGTCAGTGATGATGCCATGGGGAACACCATATCTTAAGATTATATCTTTTAAGAATTTTACTGCAGTGTGACCATCACACTTGCTTATGGGCTTCACCTCAATCCATTTGGTGAACTTGTCCACCATGACCAGGATATGGGTCATTTTTCCTCTGGCCGGCTTAAAAGCCCCGACCATGTCCAGGCCCCAAACAGCAAAGGGCCAGGTTATTGGGATAGTCTTCAATGCAGATGCCGGCTGATGAATCTGATGGGCATATCTTTGACACCCGTTGCATTTCCGAACCAAATCTTCTGCCTCTTGCAGTGCCATCGGCCAATAGAAGCCATGCCGGAATACCTTTGCCACCAATGCTCTGGATGAAGCATGGTGGCCACACTCCCCCTGATGAATTTCCCGGAGCATCTCCAGACCCTCCGCAGATTCGACACATCTCTGCAATACTCCGGTGACACTTCTCTTGTATATTTCCTTGTTTATGATGGTATATCCTTTGGATCTCCTTGAAATCCGGCGTGCCTCGGTTTCATCCGCCGGCACCTGACCATCCACTAAGAAATTCATAATAGGACGTGCCCATAAGGGCACTTCCCTGACAGTGAACACTGCCTGATCTATCTCCATCATTTCGACCGACACATAATCGATCTCCATGGGCTGCGAAGTCCCCGGGACTGATGAATCAGTCCCCGGGTATGCCGGAGCAGTCCTCGGGTATACCGGCACAACTTGATGGTACATTTTACCCTTGCCCTTAGCTTTGCTCCGGAATACCGCACTCACAGCATATGTCGGCTCAGTCCCCGGGACTGAGGATACAGTCCCCGGGTTATCTGACCTGACTCCGACATCTACCTCCATCGGAACTGCATCCTCCGGGCTTGGCGGGACATAAATGGATGATGATTCCGGCGAGGGCTTGATTGATGGCTTCCTCAGATGCTCTAATGAAATGCCGGGCGGGATCGAATCTCTGGAAGATCCCAGCTTGGACAATGCATCGGCTGCGTCATTCTGAGCCCGGAGAACATGCCGGAACTCACAACCTTCAAAGTAACCACTTAACTGCTGCACCAGGAAGCGGTAGGATCCCATGTTCGCATCATGTGCATCCCATATACCGGAACACTGCTGAATCACTAAGTCAGAATCACCGAAGCACATAATCCGGTGGATTCCTATGTCCTTAGACACTTTCAGGCCATGCACAAGTCCCTCATATTCCGCCACATTATTTGATGCTGCAAAATGAATCTGCAGGACATATCTCAATTGGTCATTCTTTGGTGAACTGAGAACTATGCCGGCACCCAAGCCATGGATTGTCTTGGATCCATCGAAATGCATCCTCCAATAATTTGCATCTGGCAACGGTGGCTCATATTGTATCTCGGCCCAGTCAATAAAGAAGTCAGCCAACACCTGGGACTTGATTGTATCTCTCTTGTCATATTGAGGTGTATATGGCGACAACTCTATTGCCCATTTGGCTATCCGGCCGCTGGCATCTTTGTTGCTTATGATTTCTGAGATAGGGGCCTCGGCCACTACCCGGATTGGATGCTCTTGGAAGTAATGTTTGAGCTTCTTGGCCGCCATATAGACACCATAAGTCATCTTCTGATAGTGGGGGTAGTTTTGCTTCGAGGTGGAGAGGACTTCACTCAAATAATATACCAGCCGCTGCACGGTTTTGCCTCCTTCCTCTCGCTCTACTACCACCACGGCACTGACAACCCTGTTGGTTGCTGCTATATAGAGCAACATTGGCTCCCGGGGCATCGGAGATGCTAATACCGGCGCTGATGATAACATCTGTTTCAATTCCTTGAAGGCCGCATCTGCTTGCGTAGTCCAGACAAATGTGTCGGATTTCTTCATTAACTGATATAACGTCAAAGCTTTTTCTCCCAGCCGGCTTATGAAACGGCTCAGGGATGCGAGGCACCCAGTGAACTTCTGCACTTCCCTCAAATCTGTCGGCGGCTTCATCCTTTCTATGGCACGAATCTTGCCGGGATTCACCTCAATACCCCGGCTAGAAACAAGGAAGCCGAGCAACTTGCCTGCCGGCACACCGAAGGTACATTTAGCCGGATTCAACTTCATCCGGAATCTCCTTAGGTTTCCAAAGGTTTCCCGAAGATCATCTATGAGAGTCTTGCTCTCCTTGGTCTTTATGACGATATCATCGACATATACCTGCACATTTTTATCTATTTGATCGTGCAAACATTTTTGCATACACCTTTGGTAAGTTGCCCCGGCATTTCTTAAACCGAATGGCATAGTGAGATAGCAATAAGCCCCGTATGGGGTAATAAAGGATGTCTTTATTTGATCCGGCTCATACAAGGGGATCTGGTGGAAACCAGAATAGGCATCAACGAACGATAATAGTTCACATCCAGCTATGGAATCAATCACTTGATCGATCCGAGGGAGCGGGAATGGATCTTTAGGACATGCCTTATTCAAGTTGGTGTAATCAACACACATCCGCCATACTTTTATTATGGCGGGCTCATCTTTCTTCTTTTCCACCAGGACCGGATTAGACACCCAATCCGGGTGAAGCACTTCTTTGATAAAGCCGGAGGCTAAGAGCCTGGCCACTTCATCCCAAATGGCTTTCCTTCTGTCGCCGGCATTCCGCCGGAGCGGCTGCTTCACCGGCTTAGCATCCGGCCTCACGTGCAATGCGTGCTCAGCCAGCTCCCTCGGCACACCTTGCAAGTCTGAAGTTGACCATGCGAAGATATCCCGATTCTCACGGAGGAAGCTGATGAGCTCGCCTTCCTATTTGGGATCCAAACTTGCCCCGACCAGGGCATGGCGCTCCGGGAAAGCTTCATCCAGAGGCACCTTTTTTACTTCCTTGCCTACTTGAAAAGAAGTACTGCCGCCGAGATTCGCCATGCCCGACATATATTTGCCGGCCACGACCGTCTCAGCAATTTCCACCGCTCGCTTGAGCCTCTTCCTTTCCTCAGCAATGATCAGAGTCTCGGCCAGGTTAGACCCGGCTGTGGCGCATGCCATCGAACGCTTGTAATCACCAACAATGGTAATTGTCCCTCCGGGCCCCGGCATCTTCATCTTCAGGTACGCCACATGCGTAGAGGCCATGAATTTGGCCAATGCCGGCCTCCCCAGCAAAGCATGGTAGGGGCTTTCCAGATCAACTACCTCGAACGTGAGATTTTCCACCTTGCAGTTATCCCGGCTGCCAAACATGACATCCATCCGGATCTTGCCCATAGGCGCACACGAAAGTCCCGGCACAATGCCGTGGAACATGGTCTTGCTTGGCTCCAGCATATTCTCCTTGATGCCCAGCTTTTGCATCGTATCTCGATACATGATGTTGATGCTGCTTCCATTGTCAATGAGGACCTTGCTGAATCTCACGTTATTTGCCGGCCCGACGAATGTCGGATCCATCACCAGAGCATACCCGCCGGGGTTTGGCATGATCTTGGGATGATCTGCCCTGTCCCAGCCAATGGCTTGGTCAGACCAATACATTAGCTTTGGGACTGCCGACATAATGGCATTCACCTCCAAACACCGCCGGTACAAGCTCTGCTTGTCTGTTTTTTCGGTTTCAAAGACCATGTAGCTCTGATCATGTTCCTTGTACTCATTCCGGCCTGCTCCTGGACCTCCGGCATTATATCCCGGGTTGTAGCTCTGGTCTATTTGATTCACGCTGGCATTTCCGGCATTGCTCTGACTCCCGGGATTAGCCGGCCTAGGTGGGACTGCAACTGTATTTGCACCTGTCAACGGCGATGGAGCTGCCGGGACAGATGGTCTAGCTGGTCCCCGGGGACCTGCACGACCTGCTAATATGTCATCCAGCCACGAACAGTTTCTCGTCAAATGATTTGCCGGCTTTCCCGGCTGGAATGTGTGAAACACACAAGGCTTGTCCATGGCAAGACCTACGGTATACTTCGGCCACTGCTTCTTCTGTCCGGCGGCTCCGCCGGCATTCTTGTTGATCCAGACGTTCTTCTTCTGGAAGGACTGTGCTTGCTGCTGCGGTTGTTGCTGCTGAGGCTGCTGATAGCCCTCATATCTCGGGCGCTGGCTACTGCCGGCTCCATCTTGCTCTTTCTCCACAGCAGCTACTTGTGCCGGACCATACCGAAAATCCGGCCGCTCATCTCTCCTTTTGTTCCGGTTATCCGGGCGATAGAACTGACCCGGTCTCCCGGTGTTGCTATCATTCCTCTGGGCCTGCCCCTGCCCTTGCGAATCAAGAGTGGGCTGCATAGGGTCTCCCAGAGCATAACTATCAGCAATCCTGATTGTCTCGGCCAACGTGGCCGGCATATCCCTCTGAAGCTTTTGCCACAGCATGGTGCCATGCCGGCACCCATGAGCAAACCACATGATTGCCTGCTGCTCCACAACTCCTTCACAGGAATTGCGCAAAGTGCACCACCTGGTCAGATAGTCACGATCGGTCTCATTCACTCCCTGCCGGCAGTTAGCCAGCTGCTGCGGCCGGTTAGGCCTCTTGTATGTACTGGTGAAGTTTGATACAAACTGTTCTTCAAAATCAACCCAGCCGTTGATACTTCCGGCCGGCAGATTATTTAGCCATATTCTGGCTGGTCCTTCTAGCATTTGCGGTACATATCGTACCGCCCATCTGAGGTTTCCTCCGGCAATGTTCACTGCGGTGGAGTAATCCTCCAACCAATCTTCCAGCTTTGTACTACCGTTATATGTCCTCGTGCCCCGCGCGAGCTGGAAATAGTAAGATACCGGCTCACCCATAATCCGGGGTCCAAAGCACATAAGACTCGGAGCTCCTTGCCTCTCCACCAACTCTGATTGGTGAATCCTGTCCAGCTTGAAGCGCGCATCACTTGCTGCCAAGGACCGAGGTCCAAGCCGGGACGCAATTGGGCCCGTGATCACTTTTTCCTGCTGCTGCTCCGGCTGATATTGCTGGCTATGCCGGCCTTGCCGATGCTGCTGCTGATATCCTGCCCTGACCAGGGCGGAATTCCCATCATCCTCTCGATGTGCCGGTTGACCTGCACCTTGCTGCTGCGCAGTACCTCCGGCGCCCTGCTGCTGGCGCCGGGCTGCACTGATACTCCGGCCACCTCCGGCCGAAACTGCCCCTTGCCCGGCCGGCACATTCCGGCCAGCACTCTTGCGGCCGACATTCTTGTCAGCTTGGCCGGCACTCTTCTGAACTACTACTTGCTTTCCGGCAATTGCCGGATCATACACTTGGATCTGCTTGTCCCGGCGGCCAGAGGTCACACTTCCGGCACGCCGGGCACTTGGATGCGGGGACGAAGCCTCGCCCCTCGACCTTGCGCCGGCACCTCCCACCGACGCAATGTACTGGGATGCCCCGGCACCTGGGTTTGCCTTCTTAAAGGCCTCCTGCTGCTTAGTAGCTTCAGACAAAAGATGGTTAAGCCGGGCTTGCTGCTCACGCAGTGCTTCACCGGACAAATTAGATAAGTCTTTAGCTACCTCGGCTGCTGCTCTAAGGTTCTTCACTGGTGAGCTATAAATTACCTTAGGCACAGTACTAGTTGCAGTATGACTTTTAGCCCTAGCATCTTTGCCTAGCTCGGTGTTAAGATCTCTACCTCTAGTTCTAACCTCATCTATCCGGCTAGGCCGGGTTACCACAGGAGTAAAACCATGGGCTGCCTCATACTCACGGAGTTGCCGGTTAAACCATTCGCGCTCCTGGTTCATGGCCAGGGCCTCATCGACGAGGGCCTAGCGAGATCCCTCCAGGACCTCCCTTGTCTGCTCCGGATCATCGCCGGATCGCACCGGCTCAAGAAGCCGATCGATGATCGGGAGAAGACCCTGACCCTTTGCCGGCACAGCGGAAGTGCCGGCCAGGTTCTCGACACGCTCCAACGGGGGACGTGCCGATCTCTTGACCTTCGGCGGCTCCGGTGGAGTATCTCCTGCTGCTGCCGCCGCTTTGCCGGCACAATCTGCCGGCGGCACGGATGTGCCGGCCATCATTACCTCGGCCGACTCTGCTGAGCGAGCGCTACGCTCAGCGTGAGCCAGCCGATGCGACGGAGGATCCGCCGCCACCAGCACCTTTTCCCTGCACACTCTCTCAGTCCCCATGTACACCTCGTGGGAACCGAAAGACATGATCCGGCCATCCCTGGGGAACGGCCGGCCGCTGAGACATCCGGCGTTGTCACTGATGAAGCTGAGCGAGCCTAGCCTCTGGACGAGGCCAGAGACCACGCGCACTCCTGAAGCTGCTATCACAGACCCCGTCCGAATGAATACTCCGCCCAGCATATCGATCTGCCCCACAGTGGGCGCCAAATGTCGTCGTGGTGAAACAACATATGCCATAGGATGGCTTAAATGGGGGCCGACTGTATGCTGGAGGATTCGGGAGAGGGGAACGAGCTAAAAAGCACGACAGGAAGGAACACAGATCTACCCAGGTTCGGGGCTCTCGTAAGGAGATAACACCCCTACTCCTGCTCTACTGGTTGTATATATGGATCGAGGGAGTACACAACAATGGTGCTTCCAAGCTCTCTGCTAGAGAAGGAAGACAAACTGCTAAGTGTAGGAACTCAGAGTGACCAACCCTTTGCTAGGACTCCCTGTGCCACCTTATATAGTGGTGGCCAAGGTTACAACGGTCACATAAGACCAGGAGACACCAACTACACTCCAAACAGGACTTGCTGTCGAAGGCAGAGACCCTTGACTTCCTCCCTTATTGCTCTCGATGGGACTTCATATCCCTGTACCTTGTACTCCTTGCACTGTGACCTTACCTTGGTGAGGTAAGGACTGTACTTGTGCACAGTGAGGGTAGGTAGACCACCACTGTGCACCCTGTCATACCGATCCTTCTCCATGCTTGGCAGAGTCTCCCCTTGATTGTAGGGACATGACATCTTAGCTGACTTCTGTTATGCCGGATATGACCGTTGGCAATATCCCGGACCTATATGCCGGACCAACGACCTATGAGGTCGGGTAATCCGGCTTCCCTGTTCCTGCACAACACATCAAAATAGATAGGCCGGCATATTCAAGTATATGCCGGCACTCCTCAGCTACTATCCCGGTTAATCCGGCATATCCACATACCAGCTGGGATACTTATATAACCCGGCCTAGCATATGCCATTATATCCCGGCAGACCCTTTCTTGGTCAACCGATACAAAGTCAATCACAGTCCTTGCATCCTTCTAGTCTCTTGACCCTACCGGGGGTCATCCCCCCGACACAGGGCAAACCCATTCTTTTGCCACATTTAGGACTTACAAAGAACGAGTCCTAGTGGTTCTCTGGGTACCCAGTGTATCCACCAGGATTTTCTTCACGTTGTAGACACGGATAACTACTAGCAGAGCGCATCCATGTGCGTATACCAGGCCACACAGGACAGATCATGGGGTCTTACCTTCATGATATTTTTCAATCATGGCATTCAAGTTTTGTCACGATGACGCAACTCAAGAATCATATATTGCAGCCTTGTTTGACTATTTCAGCTCTGAAAATCTTCGGGTTGTCTAACCTTGAATAATACAAACTCCCTCCCGATGGTAGTGATTGCACTATCCAAGTCTTCGTTCGCCTTCTCTACTTTCTTTATGCATTTAAGAATTTCGTCGGGTGCGCGGCCAGTGCTCCCGATGGGAGTAGCCCCCGAGGCTATAGTCGAAAAAGTGTTTTCGAGTATAGGCTCAAATAAATTGTCCTTCCTTGAATCATCATATAATAGCTTATTTTGATAATATCGTTGGGTGCACGCCCAGCGCTCCCGATAGTAGTAACCCCTGAGGCTATAGTCAAATATTTTTGGGTATAGACTCAAAAGATGAGTTGCCTTCTCTGATAGCTATGTATCTTGTGTAACAGATTTCATCTGGTTCCTTCATCGGCACCAATAGGCAAAATAGCATGCTAGACTTTTTGTTGAATTTTTTATGAGTATCCATAACTTGTCACATTGTATCCTGATGCTTTTATTTTTATGTTACTCCAACGCTTTATAACGTCATTAGTAGAATCACTCTGTGCATGATTTTGACTCGGCGCTGACCGCTAATCATGGGAAGCGCAGTAATTTTACAATTTTCCTGCCCGTTAGTGGGTTTACCGCTTCCGCTTCTTGCGCCACGTCGCAGCCCACGTTCCTTTGTCAGGAAACTTTATAAGGGGGATAGTGAGGCTGTTACTGTTTACCAGTTCATTGTCCTTCCGCCGCCACCATTGATGCATCTCCTTTGCACTTCCAAGCTCCTTCGCAGCCCCCTTGTCAAAGCTGCTGTAGATGCGCGTAAAAGGCCTTGCCCATAAAAACCAGATGGGGAAGAAGAAGAGCACCAATGCGTTGACCAGCTAGGTGCCCTCGGAATTTGGGCAAACCAATCTCACCAAGGCCCAAAAGGATGGGTTCATCGCCAAAGGGGACCAGGTAATCTTCCCTAGTACCGAGCGCATCCCCAAGCCCCCGAGCGGCTATCGGGTGATGTTTCTTGCTTTCCTCTTGCGCGGACTCTCCCTTCCTGCCCATGAGTTTCTCTGCGGGCTTCTTTTTGTTTACGGCATGCAACTCCATCAGCTCACGCCGAACTCGATCTTGCACATTGCTTGTTATATCACTCTTTGTGAATCTTTCCTTGGGGTCGATCCCCATTGGACTCTCTAGAGATTCCTTTTCCACCTCTGCCCTAGTATATCTTTATCGAAAAACGTGGAATTGGGTGGGGCTGTTTTTTTGTGCGCACCAAAGCGCATTATTTAGAGTTTAGCATGGCTGCATTAGTCCAAGGTTGGCGAAAAAAGTGGTCCTATATCAAGGATCGAAAGATCACCTCCTCTGATCAATATGGGGTTGCTCCTTTTGATGCCAATCAGAGGCTGTAGAAGCTAGCGTCGTGGGATTCTCCTCCCACGGAAGCTGAGATGGACGAGATCAAGCCTTTGCTGGCTCACATCCAAAGTCTAAAGGATGCAAGTGGGGGTGCGCTGTTGGGTACACAGCTCATGGTGTTCTTTCTGCAACAGCGAATTCAGCCTCTTCAGCACCATGTTGCCAAACTTTGGTCATACTCTGGATTGGAGGATTCTTCTCAAGTGGCCGCAGAGGACATAGATAAGAAGGATCTCGACAAATGAGTGAGAGCGCTGACTACCCTCACAAATGATGATGAGATCCCAGTGTTAGCTGCTGACTTCTTCGACTCTGAGCATCCCATGCCTGTGGTACGCGCTCTTTTCCTTCACAAACTTCTCATTTATTCGCCTTCTTGTATTTTGTCGCTGCTTTTCTTATAACTTTTCAACTTACTCTTCCACAAGGTCACTAATCATTTGTTTCTCGTCCTCCTCTTCCAGAGAGAGGACCTATTCAGGATAATCCTATTTCTGGTGCATCCGAAGCCCCCGAGGCTGAGGAAAGCCAGGACGGAGATGATGCCGAAGATTCACTGGAAGGAACTAGCTCGACTACATTGCCTCCTCCTGCACACTCAGAAGAGCCTAGTCTTGATAAGAAAACGAAACGCATCGAAGAGCTCCTCTCTTCGAGTACCTCTGCTCCCAAGAATGTGGCCGGGGAGGCCTCTGCTCTTGAAGATGAAGTGGAAATTTTTGACCTCTTGGACTCATGAGTTTTTGTTGACTTGAGTACTTATCTGCTTTTCTTTCTTCCGACTCATGCAAAGTTCCTACTTTTTGTTCCCTTTTTAGTGATGACAAGAACCCGAGAAAAGATGCTACCACTGCGCCCCTTGTTGATGCTCCTGCTACCGACGAGCCACGCTCTCAAGAGGCAGCTTTGGTAGCTAAGTCGCCAGAAGCCGCTGTAAAAAAAGGGTGATCCTTCTCGTGCTTCCAAATGCCCGAAGAAAGCGCCGATGGCGAGTACTTCCCTTGACACCCATCGACCAGTGAGCTCTGCTGATGATGTAAGTACTGCTTTTTTTGTGGCTTACTCTTTTTACTGCTTTGAACTATTCTTCTCATGTCTTCTTTTTGGCAAAATTTGATGAACAAATTTGTCTCTTTGAGCACTGAGTGTGTCGAGTTTTTAAAAGCTGCTTGATTGCTGGTAGATGGCACCAGAAAATAGCTGGTGCCTAGTTGAATGACCAGCCTGTTGGGAACCCCAAGAGGAAGGTGTGATGAATATAGCAGCAAGATTTTCCCTCAGTTAAGAAACCAAGGTTTATCGTTCAGGAGAGGAGCAAACAAACGACTGAAGGTGATGCTGACTGGCCTAATAACACTCCAACAAGGGTGCCGTTTACGACACTTGTTGACTCGTCTTCAACCAATAGCAACACGGAACCTGCATACAACACAACCAAATACTTTATTCCCGACTTACGATGAGGTTGTCAATCTCACCGGTTTGCTTGAAACAAAGGGTATGAGCGTATCGAGTGGAAAATGATAATTGTCGATGGATTTCGTGTCGCAAGAACACGGGGTACCACGCGACGGACCCAAGGATTCGAACGCAGGGGGCTGAACGTGTGAAATCTTGGATCGCAACGAAACACGGTGACGGAAGCCTCGATTGTCGGACGCACAACGCACTGCAGAGAGGGAGACCGAGCTTTACCCAGGTTCAGGGCCCTCGTGGTGAGGTAAAACCCCTACTTCCTGCCTTCTTGTATTGCAACGCGACACCTCGCGAGGAGTACAAGGCCTTGATTACAAAGCTCTAGTTGGCCAGAGGTTGAAGAACCTGCGTGCCCAACTAGCAGCTTGAAGAAGATGAAGACTTGACTAGATCGGATCCCCAATAAGGGGTGGCCTCTCCCTCCCTTTATAGCGCCAAGGTCCTCCTTCCCCTTATCTTCTTGGGGAAGGGGTTGCCACACACGGCCAAGGAGGGAGGACAGCTATAGACTATGTTCTTCTGTAGACTTGGTCTTCGTAGGGTAGCGGCGCCGGTCCACAGGAGTGGGTGGAGGAGGCTGACGTCCTCCTCTGGCGCCCTGCACCGTCCATGCTATATTTAGGGGGGTGGCCAACTGCCCCTGTGCCGCTTTTGGGTAGGCACAGAGAAAGTTGGTCTCCTCCCTGTCGGGGGTAGCGTGGGCGGTACGCGGTCTTCTACCCGTTGTCTTCTTGCTCCGCACGAAAACGTGCTGAGCTAACGTGGGCGCACCTCCTCTCCTCACCAGCAGGGGCTCGTGAGGAGGTCTTCTGGTCCTTAACGGTTTCTGTCATCGTTCTCCTCACGAGGCGCCTCCTCGTGAGGGTTTTCTCCGTAGCGAAGATTGTTGATTCTCCCCTGGGCTGAAGATGGGCCGATGACGGGGCCCAGGAGCAGGTGGACCGGGATACCCCGGTATCCATTCCACCGACAGTAGCCCCCGGGAGCCCGGCCCACGACGCGCCCTCTTGAGGAAGCGAAGGGTCGGGGGCCCCCGAAGCTGCTGGGCCCTCCAACGGCACGCGTCAACCGTGCGGTCAGAGGTCCATGTGAAGAAGCGGAGATCGTGGGCACGTGGCACTCCTGCAGTTGGCGGAGCGAAGCGGCGTGGGGGTCGTGCATAGTGGGGCAACGGGCGTTTTTCGAACCGTCGCGTCAAGGCCGACGCTTTGGAAACCGCGCCCTGGCTGCCTCCCTTAAAAGCTTGGCAGAGAAGGGTCCTTCCCCTTTCACATAGCACACCGCCGCCGCCACTTCCCTGTCGAAGATCTTGAGCACCAAATCCCTTCTAGCTTCCAAACTTCCCGCTGCACCTCGCCCCCGCCCAGAGCAATGGCACCGCGCCGGGCCATCGGAGCAGCGAGGTCTTCCGGAGCGGCGCCGCGACCAGCGGCGCCCCTGCTTGAATCCCGCATCAAGAGCAGCCGCGAGCTCCAGACCGTCCGAGAGATGGTCGGGAGCAGCAAAAACGAGTGGGGCGCCACCCGCATCTGGCACGGCCGCGCGCCGCGGGACACTCTGCCCGCGACGGCGCAGCCCTTTTTCCTCTTCTCCGTCTTCGCCGGCCTACTGCCGCCGTTCTCCCCCTTCTTCCTGGCGATCCTGGAGACCTACGGGATCCAGGCCATCCACCTGCACCCCAAGTCTGTCACCTTGCTAGCGGTCTTCGCCTACGCCTGCGAGGCCTGGATCGGCATCAAGCCATCGGTGGTGTACTTTCGCCACCTCTTCTCCCTCCGGTCCTCTGGGCTCAACCAGAGTTCCGGATGCGTCTCCTTCATCGCCACCGCCGGGACAGAGGGCGACTTCATCGACCTGAAGTGGATGAAGAAAGTCGAGGACTTCCAGAGCCGCTGGCTCTTCGTCGACATCCTCGAAGAATCGGAGCTCTTCCTTGTGACGGGGATCCCTCCCGTCAAGCTCACCACCTAGGCCAGCGAGGCCCTGCCGGAGGAAGCCCTGAAGACGCTCCGCCCGTGGATCCGAGATCTCCGGAAGGCCGGTGTTACAGGGACCATGGTCGGGGTGGAGTTTGTCACCCGATGCATCGCCCCCCTGCAGGACCACCGCCGGGAGATCTGGAGGCACAGGTCCGGAGACGACCTCAGGCTCCACATCGGCGAGCTCAACGCCGACGCTCGGGAGGATGTAATAAGAGCCTTCTTCTCTTCTGCTGCCATCCCCGCCATCCCGCGCAATGCCCTCCCGATCTATTGCCTGGGCGCTCGGGAGATCAGTCACGCTACGGCGGGGGTCTTGAAGTTCAATGCCTGGGGTCCGTTCCTTGCCGATGGCATCGTGCCAGGTCCCCTCCCGAGCGCGCCAGCGGCAAGCTCGGAGCAGGACTCGGCAGCTCGGGGAGCGAAGCCCTCGGCCTCAAGAGACGACGACGACAGCGACGATGACGCGGAGTCCGGTGGGCGGCTGGTCCGCCGGAGGCGTCCTGAGGGCACCGTGGTGCTCTCAGATTCCTCCGACGACGTCTCCTCCTCGCCAGACCAGCCCACCGGGGGAGATGCCGACGCGTCCTCCTCACGAGACCTGGAGGAAGAGGGGCGCCAAGCCCGCCAGGAGGCGGAGCGCCGCTCCAAGTTCAACGATGAACGCGCCAGCCGGAATCCCGAGGCCGGGACCTCCCGAGGGAAGAAACCGGCGGGCGAATCCTCCGCGCCCCCGCCCCCACCTCCCTCCCTCCCGAGCAAAAGAGGATGGGTGGAGTGGGACGCCTCGTGAGTATTCCTGCACAAAGATCTTACCTTTTGCCTTACCTTTCTCTGTCCTCATTCTTCCCCTTCCTCTCCAGGGATGCCGAGGAGAAGAAGGACGAGAAGAAGAGGAGGAAGAAGAGGAAGACCAGCCAGACCACGCTGGGTCCTGACCCGGCCGCCACAGCCACACCGACGACGCCGCCGCGTGTCGCCGGAGAAGAAGAGGATCGTGCGTCCGCGGACGCGCAGTCCGCCCCGGGAGCCACCGTGGCTCCCAGCACGACCGAGCCCCCTAGCGCGGGGGGCACACTAGAGACCACGGGGGCAGCTCCTGCTGCCCCCGCTGTAGCCAGCACTTCCACTACTCCGGAGGCACCTCCGACAAGAACCGCCGCACCGCCCAGCTCGGAAACAGCCCCCGAGCCCAGCGGCGAGAAGAGGACGACTTCCACCGCGCCGGAGCCCTCCAGGGCTACCTCGCCTCCCCTGCCGGAGATACTGGGGAGGCCCGTGAGGATCGCCGCCGAGCCCCACGCCGTAGACCCATGGGCGAGGGTGCTCGTGGCTGCCACCGGCGCCCTCCACGACGAGGTTGCTAGGGCGCGCTCTGCCGAGGAGGCGCGCATCGAGGAGGGCTGGGCCCTCCTACACCAAGCCACAGAGAGATGCCGCCTCCTGGACCAGCGCGCCGCGAGCGGGCAAGGAAGGAGGCGGAGGAGATCCGCGCCAGTGCGGTTGAGGAGGCCGAGGAAGCTCTGGCGAACGCCAGGGAATCGGCGAGGGGAGTCCTGGCCAGGGCGCACGAAGAGGCCATGAAGATTGTCTCCGAAACGCGCCAGAAGATTCCCCCCACCGTCGGGCCTCCCAACCCAGCCTTGGCTGGGGAGGAGGCCAAGCGGGCGGCTCAGAACCTCCTGGACCAGGCCAGGACGAACGCCGACGGCCTTCTCGCCAATGCTCAGTGGAGGCTGGAAGAGGTCGAGGACCGGGAGGCCCTCCTCCACGCTCGCGAGGAGAGCACGGACTCTCGGGCGGAGAGCCTGAGCCTGCAAGAGGCTGGGCTCGCCGTCCGAGAAGCAGAGGCTCGTGAGCGCGAGCGGGGACTTCGCCTCCGAGAGGAGCAGCTCCAAACCCTCGAGGACCGGCTCAACAGGGAGCGGGAGGCCCTGGAGAGCCGGGAGGTGATGACCAGCCAGACCACCGCCGAGCTAGCTCGGCAACAGGAGGCGCTGAACCAGCGTGAGGCTGCCCTCCAGGCGAAGATGGACCACATGCTGAACCAGCGACGGGTCAACCTGGAGCAGGAGTTCGAGCGGAAGCACAAAGAGACCACCGAGGCGTGCCGCGCAGACTTCTGCTCCAAAAACGACGCTGCCCTCCTGATGTACAAGCAGAAGCACGAGGCCCTGGAGCGCCGGATCCACGACATGGAGGTCGAGCTGAAGGGAGCGCAGGAGGTGCGCCAGGGCGCCGAGCGCGCCCTTGCTGAAGCTGATGCCACCATCGCCTCGCTCCGGTGTGACGTGCAGAGGCTAGAGGAGGAGAACTCGGCGTCGGCTCTGCAAGGCGTGGAGATGGCCGGAGAGCTCCAGGAGCTCAGGGACGCTGAAGAGGAGGCAAACGTGCTGAGGAGGCAGCGGGTGCAGATGTTCCACGGTTTCTCAGCCCGCGTCATGGCGGCGGCGCACCGCCTGGGCATCCACGGGCTGAACCTGCCCACCGTCCCTGAGGACGACGGGTCGATCCTGCTCTTCTTCAGCCAGCTGGCCGAAGAGCTGGACGGCGCATCGGCGAAGGTCCTGGATCTCATCGACGCCGAGTGCAGGGAGCTGCTGGGGCTCGCGGGAACGAGGATCTTCTCCAGCATCCAGCACCTCTGCCCCGACCTCAACCTGGAAGAAGTACTACGGAGGCCGCCGCCCCCGCCGCCCGGAACCCCTGACCGTGCGACGGAGGCCAGAGCAGGGCGGTTGCACCTCGCCCTTCGGCGGCTACAGGCCATCTACGCCCGCCCTGGAGCGCCCGCCAGGAGTTCCTCCAGCGGCGAGGCCTCCGGCTCCACAGAATCCAGTAGTGGTGAAGCGACAGACTCCGGCGAGGGGACGTCCTCAAGCTCCAGCGATGGCGCTGACGGCGACGAGGGCGACACAGCGGTCGCCCAGTAAGCTCCTCTTAGACCTCCTCCAGAAGACCTAGGTTAGCTGCACACTTCGCAGCTGTCAGACATTGCCCTGCTGGGCCAGTTTAAGTTGTAATCGTACTTAAGGCATTGATCGCCAACTGGTCCTTGTTTGCACCCTTGCACATATTTCCTTGTCTCGCCTTTGTCTGGGGAATGCTCTACGCCGTTTGGGGGCCAGCCTCCGAGCGGGACAGCAGCCTAACGCTTAGTATGCAGCTCGTGGTGCAAGGCTAGCGGGCACTGGCGCTCCAGAGGTGACTGTAATGGCATACAGGACTATCTCCCTGCAGCCCCCCAGGCGTCCAAGCACAACAAAGGCGATCCCAGGAGAAGAAACACAAGGCCGCAGATAAGGACAGCAGAACACTTAGAGAAATCTACACGAATTGTGCGACTCTCGCGCGCTCATGCGCCTTCATCCGAGTGTCGCTCGAGAGGAGAGAGCACCATGGATCGTATGAGGTGACTGTAGCGGGTCCCTTCCCGAGTCAGAGCTCGATCCGTTCTGGGTTTTGCGGGCCTGCTGTTTTCCGGGCGAAGGCCCCAGCGCGGACACCGTGCTCCAGCTCTTTTCTCGAAAGGCAGTCGAGCGAAAACTCACATTCGCGTTAAGCCACAGTTAGCCGATCTCGCGAGGTTGGCGAGACCAGAACTCACGATTTCCAGCAGTTTCTACAGATTAGAAAGGATTAATGGCGAGTGAAGCTGCTGTTACGCTTTGTTCCTTGCGCAGGTGAAGTACTCCGTTTCCTCGGCGAAGGCAAGAGGGTGTCGATTCTTAAGCCCCCTTGCCCTATCCTCACGCTCCTGGGGACGGAGCCATTGAGGACGGCGTAGGCCTACGCGTCCCCTGGCTCAGGTCCCAAGGATGCAAATCTGTCGAGGAAGCGCTCGCAGAGGTCCCTCCAGGACAAGATGGACCTTGGCGGTAGCCCGCAGAGCCACCGGCAAGGCTTTCCCTTTGTAGCCATCATGAACCAATTGGCCATGACACGCCCATCGCCTCCAGCCGCCCGAACACTGGCCGCGTATTGCTGTAGGAACTCTACAGGATTGGAGGTTCCATCGTAACGCGCATCAGTGTCCGGCTTGAAACGAGGCGGCCATGCCGCATGCCGAAGGGGCCCGGCGAGCGCCGCGAAGCCCCCAAAACCGATGTCGCCGACCTCTGGCTCGCCCTCTCTGATGGCCTCCAGACCATCGAGGACTTGGAGACGTTCTCGGCGACGACTTGCGTAGACAGTACGAGGGCGAAGACGGTGATGACGATCGTCACCCATGTCGACGTAGATCTTGAAGAAGACACACCACAGCCCCCTACCTGGCGCGCCAAATGTCGATGGATTTCGTGTCGCAAGAACACGGGGTACCACGCGACGGACCCAAGGATTCGAACGCAGGGGGCTGAACGTGTGAGATCTTGGATCGCAACGAAACACGGTGACGGAAGCCTCGATTGTCGGATGCGCAATGCACTACAGAGAGGGAGATCGAGCTTTACCCAGGTTCAGGGCCCTCGTGGTGAGGTAAAACCCCTACTTCCTGCCTTCTTGTATTGCAACGCGACACCTCGCGAGGAGTACAAGGCCTTGATTACAAAGCTCTAGTTGGCCAGAGGTTGAAGAACCTGCGTGCCCAACTAGCATCTTGAAGAAGATGAAGACTTGACTAGATCGGATCCCCAATAAGGGGTGGCCTCTCCCTCCCTTTATAGCGCCAAGGTCCTCCTTCCCCTTATCTTCTTGGGGAAGGGGTTGCCACACATGGCCAAGGAGGGAGGACAGCTGTAGACTATGTTCTTCTGTAGACTTGGTCTTCGTAGGGTAGCGGCGCCGGTCCACAGGAGTGGGTGGAGGAGGCTGACGTCCTCCTCTGGCGCCCTGCACCGTCCATGCTATATTTAGGGGGGTGGCCAACTACCCCTGTGCCGCTTTTGGGCAGGCACAGAGAAAGTTGGTCTCCTCCCTGTCGGGGGTAGCATGGGCGGTACGCGGTCTTCTGCCCGTTGTCTTCTTGCTCCGCACGACAACGTGCTGAGCTGACGTGGGCGCACCTCCTCTCCTCACCAGCAGGGGCTCGTGAGGAGGTCTTCTGGTCCTTAGCGGTTTCTGTCGTCGTTCTCCTCACGAGGCGCCTCCTCGTGAGGGTCTTCTCCGTAGCGAAGATTGTTGATTCTCCCCTGGGCTGAAGATGGGCCGATGACGGGGCCCAGGAGCAGGTGGACCGGGATACCCGGTATCCATTCCACCGACAATAATAGTATGCGAGTAAGGTAAATAGTGCGAGTAAAGTAAACAGGTGATAGCAATATAAAGGAAATAGGACCGAGATCCACAGTTCACTAGTGGCGTCTCTCCATAAGATAAAATAATACAAGCTGGGTAAACAAATTATAGTTGGGCAATAGATAGAATAAAGACAACATGCATATGATGAGAGGATCACTATGAGATTTACTCTGTGCATTACAACAAAATACATAGACCGCCATCCAACTGCATCTATGACTAATAATCCACTCACTGGGATATCGTCCGAACACCCCATGAGTATTAAGTTGCAAACAACAGATAACTCCATTAAGCAAAGTGTGTAATGTAAACAAAGCATATGCCCTCGAGCATATGAATGTTGTTTTCCCCCTAGTATCAACAACACATCTACAACCTTAGAGGTTTCTGTCACTCCCCCAGATTAAATAGAGGCATGAACCCACTATTGAGCATAAATACCCCCTCTTGGAGTCACTAGCAACTACTCGGCCAAGATAGCTACTAACATCGGAGAGCATGCAAGATCATAAACAACATAGAGATAACAAAAGATAAATTTCAGTACTTCAACTCAAGCATGACACCAATATTCATCAGATCCCAACAAACCAAACATGTAGAATTACATAACGGTGATCTCAATCATGTAGGGCAGCTCATGAGATCTAAACATGAAGCACATGGTGGAGAAGACAACCATCTAGCTACTGCTATGGACCCATAGTCTAAGGTAGACTACTCACTCATCACTCCGGAGGCAAGCATGGCGATGAAGAAGGCCTCCGGTGGCGATTCCCCTCTCTGGCAGGGTGCCGAGAAGAGCTTCTGAACCCTCCCGATCTTCGGGTCGACGGCGGCGGTGGATCGTGATGTGTTCTGAAAAACTGATCGGGCCCTTAGGTTTTTCTCGTCGGGGGGTCTTTATATTCGAAGGGGCATCGTTAGAAGTGGACCGAGGAGGTATCACACATAGGGGGCGCGACCCAGTCCCTGGCTGCACCGCCCTAGTGTGAGGCCACATCGTGGCCCCACTCTGTCTCCTCTTCGGTTATCTCAAAGCTTCAATAAAATTCTGGGCGACTGGCTTTGGTTTCATCCAATTCCGAGAATATTTCCTGTGTAACTTTTCTGAAACACAAAAACAACAAAAAAAAAATAGGGAACTCTTGTTAGTAGGTTAGTTCCGGAAAATGCATATAAGTGCCACGAAGTGTAATGAAACACTAAGCAAATGGTGTAAAAACAAGCATGGAGCATCAAAAATTATGGATACGTTTGAGACGTATCAGCATCCCCAAGCTTAACTCCTGCTTGTCCTCGAGTAGGTAAGTGATAACAAAAAAAAAATTTGAGGTGACATGCACCTACACAATCTTGATCATATATGTAAGCGTTGTGCGCTGGGATCAAAAGAACTTAAAACATGGGCATGAAAGATATAATCTTGATATAAGAAACTTAGCAACCATGTTATAACATGAAAATGAACACAAACAAAAGATCTTGAAAATGAAACAATGAAAGTCAAACATCTGTTCAAATCATAAGGAAAAAACTTACAAATGGTTTTCAGCTTGTCCTTCTTGGAGAGCAAAATATAAATGCATAGGACACCTTCAAGTTTAAGAGGGCGACTAGATACAAATAATTTGAGAACAAGTGAAACCAACAATATGAATCAATCAATGAAAACTTTGGAACAATGCACATTATACTAAGAATGACAACTGTGCTCTCTTAATGGTGCATAAAGATAGAAGGTGGTGACTCAACATAAAAGTAAAAGAAAGGCCCTTCGCGGACGGAAGCAGCCATTGCAAGTTTTATAAACCTTCAAAAATTATGGTACTTACCGACTTTGACCTCTCATTGCCCCCATCATAAGCATCTTGAATGGTTAAAGTTAATGCAAGAACAATTATGATGCATATGCTTGACAAATCATAAGTTGAAAACCTCGTGTCCCGTGAATACGAGTACCCAAATCTCATGCTACTTTACTTAGAGTCCCAAGCAAGGCTCTTGTCATTGTAAGTATATACGTATCATCGAGAACTGCCAACGGGTTACCTCCGTGCCCGATGACATGGAACAAGCCCACATCAAAATGATAGGACAAGCAGACAATGAACACCTCGACATCTCTTTTATTTACCATTTGTTTAGCTTTTTATTTTGAGATGCGTCGTCGAATGTCCACTATGGGTATACTGCAAATTTCTACCATGAATTATGTATGGATTAGATTGGCGGCCCAGGCGTTTCCCTAACACATATACAAACTCCATGATCCCGCAAGATTCCCAATTTATTTCACATCGCGGGCATCCATAAACAAAAGATCACGATATCAACTCAAATAAGAAATGCAATGTCGAAAGCTTGCCCCATGACGGCATGGTTGGGCTAGTCTCCAACTTACAACTTGCAAGCATAACAACTCAACATAAGCGACCACAATGTCAAATTTTTAAGAACAAGAAAAATAAAGTGTGCCTTCCGGTTCATGAGAGCTTTACTGACCAATTTTCGCATAACACTGGTAAGAGTTTAATTTGAAGAGTAGATAAAAGCAAGTCAAATGTACTTTGGAATAGCAAATTGCGAATAGGTATGTATGGTGGACACTTTGGCAAACTTGGTTTTTAGGAGTTGGATGCACGAGTAGAGCTCATACTCAGTACAAGGTGAGGGCTAGCAAAAGACTGGGAGCGACCAACTAAGAGAGCAATAACGGCCATAATCATGCAAAGCGACATTAAAAGAAGCATAAGATGGCATCAAAAGTCAAAAACTAAATGATCATAGAGGTTATGGTGACTTTGTAAGAGTGTAACATGTGTGAGCATGTGCCAAGTCAACCCAAATAAAGCATCAAGGAGAAAACCAAAATAATGCTTCCAAACGATAAAAACAACGCATGATTTTTTCAAAGGCTCATTAAGCAATCTCAGTTATTTGAGAGAATTTATGCTATAGAAAAACCACTAAGCATACTATCAAAAAGACATCAAGCACGACATGCAAAAGCCTAGGCCACAGTCTACACAAGCTCCTTCTTGTACCACTTTTTTTTGTTGCATAAAGCTTTTTCTCTTTTCCAACACCATTCAAAAAAATTATAAACACCTCTTTTGATGAAAACCAATAAATATCAGAGGCAAAAATATGCCTTGATGAAAAGATATAACAAGATCTGAACGCAAATCAAGGCGAAAATTGAAAACTAAAAGCAGTAGCAGAAAAAGAAGAACACTCGTTGAAATTGTAAGAATGAAAAACGGAGTGTTCTTGGCAAATGAAAAGCAAGGCAACTTCTCCAAAAGAAATTTGTTGGGGTCCAACCATTTATTGCAGAAAACTAAACTAAACTAAAAACTAAAAATAACTGACGCTCCAATAAAAACGCATAATGCATGAAGCAATAAAAATATAGTGTCTTGAAAGGTGACCTAATTTTTGCCAATGAAGAAGGGGTGCCTTGGGGGCATCCCAAAGCTTTGATGCTTGTACTGCTTGGATATTTCTTGGGGCAATGCATGGGCATCCCCAAGCTTGAGCTTTTGTCCGTTCTTCAGCTCATCTCATCACTCTCCGATCCCTACACTTGAAAACTTCCTTCATACAAAACTAAACACAAATCTATTAGCAACATTAGTGTAAGCATAAAATAGAATCAACCTCTTTTTTGCTTCAGGTTTCAACCTAAAACCACCACCTATTAAGCATATACTACTGTAGCAACTTCCCAAAAAGTTCCGTGATCAAAAGAACTCAAAAAGAAAGCGATAAAGCGGCAAACACAAATATTGGCAGAAATCTGTCAAAACAGAACAGCTGACAAAGGTCGAATTTTTTAGGGGTTTTTTGTTGCTCAAATGAAAAGGTGATCAACTACCGAAAGTTTGGATATAACCTGGGGCATATGCACAAGAAATTTCAGGTCCAAAAGATTTACAGAGAATTTTCACAAATTTTTGCGGTGCAGCCCCGAAAACTGTTCCAGGACAGCAACATCCCCAAATCTTACCTCGCTCAAATTAGAGGCTTTTCTTGGCACAAAAACGAAATAAAAAGGATAAGGAGAGGTCATTAGAGTATTAATAACTTCCAAGACTCAAATAGAAGAAAAAGAACTGAATGTAAAAACATTGGGTTATCTCCCAAGAGTGCTTTTCTTTAACGCCTTTGAGCGAGGCGCGGAAAATTGCGAATCAAGTAACATCAATGATGAAGCATCAAGCTCATAATTTGCTCTATGAATAGAGTCAAAAACTAGTTTCTTTCTCTTTCTAGGGAAGTGTTCCATACCTTTCTTAAGTGGAAATTGATATTTCATGGTACCTTCCCTCATATCAATGATGGCACCTACAGTTCAAAGAAAGGGTCTTCCCAAAATAATAGGACATGAAGCATTGCATTCAACATCCATGACAAGAAAATCAACGGGAACAAGGTTATTGTTAACCACAATAAGAACATCATTAATCCTTCCCAAAGGTTTCTTCTTAACAACATCAGTAATAGGGACATCATAATAACACTTTTCAAGCAGCGGTAAATCAAGCATGTCATAAATCTTTCTAGGCATAATAGAAATACTAGCACCTAGATCACATAAAGTATGGCAATCAAAACCATTAACATGCATATCAATGATGGGTTCCCAACCATCTTCTAAATTCTTGGGAACAGAAGCTTTTTGCTTCAACTTTTCATCCCTAATTTTCATGAGAGCATTGGTAATATGCTTAGTAAAAGCAATATTTAAAGAACTATCATTGGGAGTCAAAGCAAGATTTTGGAAGAAAAAAATAACTTCAGATATATTGCAGCCATCAACATCAAAATCATTAAAGGAAGTAGAGCTATCATCTCCTACACTCCAAAAAATTTCAGCACTCTTTTGAGAAAAAGTTTTGGCAGTTTTAGGCTTTTTAACACAAGGAGTAGGAGTTTTCTCTACACCAATCAAAGTAAGAGGATTGCTAGCATTAGGATCAACATCATTAGAGGTAGTAATGGTACATCCCTTCATCTCTCTAGCCATCTCATCTTCTCTTTCCCACCTGGCATGCAATTCTGTTAGCATCCTAACATTTTCATCAATTCTAACTTGGATAGCATTAGCAGTAGCAAAAACATTGTTCTCTTTCACCTCTTTAGGCAACACTTTTAATTTCAGAAGTTCAACATCATGAGCAAGGCTATCAACTTTAGAAGCAAGAATATCAATTTTGCCTAACTTTTCCTCAACAGACTTGTTAAAAGCATTTTGTTTACCGATGAAGTCCTTGAGCATTACCTCAAGCTCGGAGGGCACGGCCCTAGTGTTGTTGGAGAAATTACCATAAGAGTTACCATAACCATTACCATTGGTAGAAGGATACTGCCTATAATTGTTACTAGCAAAATTGTTTCTAAAGCATTGTTGTTAAAATTCATAATTGTTTCTATAATTGTTACAATCATCCAAGTAGTCAGTCCATGAGTGGGACAATTCTTTATCATATCTTTCATTCTTTCCCAAGCTTGAGCAACATGTTCATTATCAAACTGACTAAACTTCATAATATTGCTACGCAAAGCTATAATCTTAGCAGGAGGATAGTATCTACCAATAAAAGCATCCTTACACTTAGCCCATGAATCAATACTATTCTTAGTCAAAGACAGCAACCAATCCTTAGCTTTTCCTCTCAAAGAAAAAGGTAAAAACTTAAGCTTAATAATATCACTTTCAACATCCTTATATTTCTGCATCTCACATAGCTAAACAAAATTGTTGAGATGAGCTGCAGCATCATCAGTACTAGCACCAGAGAATTGCTCTTTCATAACAAGGTTCAACAAAGCAGGCTTAATCTCATAAAAATTTGCAGCAGAAGCAGGTGGCGCAATAGGAGTGCAGATAAAATCACTATTGTTCGTGCTAGTAAAGTCACACAGCTTGGTGTTTTTAGGAGTAGCCATTTTAGCAAACTAAAAGCAGACAAGTAATAACAACTACCAAGGATTCTAATTTTTTTGGGTTTTTAATAAAATGGTGCAAGTAAAATAAAATAAAGTAAAGCAAAACAATAAACAAAGTAAAGGATGTGCGTGCGAAAACTCCCCTCGCAGAAGTCTTCTACTTCCTCCCCAGCAACGGCGCCAGAAAAAGAGCTTAATTGCTAGTAGATGGCGCCAGAAAATAGCTGGTGCCTAGTTGAATGACCAGCCCGTTGGGAACCCCAAGAGGAAGGTGTGATGAATATAGCAGTAAGATTTTCCCTCAGTTAAGAAACCAAGGTTTATCGTTCAGGAGAGGAGCAAACAAACGACTGAAGGTGATGCTGACTGGCCTAATAACACTCCAACAAGGGCGCCGTTTATGACACTTGTTGACTCGTCTTCAACCAATAGCAACGCGGAACCTGCACATAACACAACCAAATACTTTGTACCCAACTTACGATGACGGTCTATGTATCTTGTTGTAATGCCCCGAGTAAATCTCATAGTGATCCTCTCAACATATGCACATTGTCTTTATTCTATCAATTGCCCAACTGTAATTTGTTTACCCAGCATGTGTTATTTTATCTTATGGAGAGACACCACTAGTGAACTGTGGACCCCGGTCCTATTTCCATTATATTGCTATCACCTATTTACTTTACTCGCACTGTTTACTTTACTCGCATACTACTATTACTTTCCACTCGATACGCTCATACCCTTTATTTCAAGCAAACCGGTGAGATTGACAACCTCATCGTAAGGTGGGAACAAAGTATTTGGTTGTGTTGTGTGCAGGTTCCGCGTTGCTACTAGTTGAAGACGCGCTAACAAGTTATCATTAACGGCGCCCTTGTTGGAGTGTCACTGGGCTAGCAAGCATCACCTTCTTGAGTTTGGCTTTTTCCTACTGGATTGACAAATCTTGGTTTCTTACTGAGGGAAAAACTTGCTGCTATATTCATCATACCTTCCTCTTGGGGTTTCCCAACTGGCCAGTCATTTACTTCATCATCACCGCGCCATCTATAGCAATCAAGACTTTTTATGGCGCCGTTGTTGGGGAAAAAGAAGACTTCTGCAAGGGGAGTTTCGCACACACATCCTTTACTTTGTTTTAAGTTTTGCTTTACATTATTTTTACTTGCATCATTTATAAAAAACACACACAAAATTAGTATCAATTATAGTTGTTTTTACTTGTCTGCTTTTAGTTTTACTAGAATGGCTACTCCTGAAAACACCAAGTTGTGTGATTTTACTAGCACTAATAATAGTGATTTTATCTAAACTCCTATTGTGCCACCTGCTCCTGCTGCAAATTTTTATGAGATTAAGCCTGCTTTGTTGAACCTTGTTATGAAAGAGCAATTTTCTGGTGCTAGTACTGAAGATGCTGCAGCTCATCTCAACAATTTTGTTGAGCTATGTGAGATGCAGAAATATAAGGATGTAGAAAGTGATATTATCTATACCTAATAATAAAGTACATAAGGTTTCCGTCGTCAACCACTTTTTTGGACCGTTTTGTCTTCCCACTAAAATACATATTACCCCTAATGCCATTCGTAAGTGGATCATTTCTCTCTTCGTCCCCGTTAGTCGATACGTCCTTTTTTCTTGTTTCTTACATTGTTCTATGTTGCGGTTTGCTATTCAAGCCGAGTCCATCATGAAATCCACCTGATCGCTTAAAAAAAATACTAAAATCCAAGTCCCCAATCTCGCTTGCCGTCGGCCGATGCTCTGTGCACTGCCGAAAGGTACACGCATGCCGGCAGGCCGGTGCTCATGGTATTGCCTTCGCGTCTCTAGGTTTCACCGCCCTGTGTCAGTTCCACCACCCGCCGCTCAGGCTGTTGTGCTCCCGTGGTCAGGCCACCACTTGATTAACTAGGTCTCCAATCTGAGACAAGGGGCATAAGGCACCAGTGTCCCATGGCGAGGCTGGTACATCTCTGTCAACTCGGTTGGAACAGCAAGCAGTAGCCTGCTATCTCTCAAATCCTCACAAAAATCGGTGACATAAAATTGACACTGTTGTATCGGAATAGCGCTCTCTGCATCCCTGCATCGCTGAAGCATCGACCTCCGCGTCTACCACAGAATAGCAATCTCTGCATTGCTGAAGCATCGACCTCACTATCGTGATCGGACGCAACTGTCGGCGGCCGGCCATGCGCCAACATTGTGTGCCGTGTTGTGGCCGCTTCCTTGCATGGATCATGATGCCCCGCCTTCAACTACCCCAATTACGGCGCTCGGTGCCGCCTGAGCCATGGCGTGAGGGAGAGGCTGTAGCCGCGGTCTGCCATCAGTGTCGAACTGTCGATACAGCAGGGCGACATCACAGTTTAAGACAAAGCCTAAGATTCATAGTCTGCACAAGGAGCATCATCGGGGCATCCGAGGATTAACAAGGCAGACGGATAGGATGGGATCGATACATCAAACATCCTTGTGACATGGTCTTTCTCATATAGCTTGCAGTCGCCATAACATCTTTCCCGTCCTGCTCGGCCTTCTGCACGAGGTGGCCTCTCCTATGGCGGAGATGGCATGGCTACTCCTGTCGTCCTCATGGCGAGCGGGAGCGAGATGTGCTTTGTGCTTCTATTTCTGGCCGTCGTCGTCCCCCGTGTGCGATGACATCAGGTGAGGGGATGAGAGAACGGCGCTCTCGCTGAAGTTGTTGGCCTGGTTCAACGTGGATGTGGCGTTCTAGGCTGACCACGCGTGGCTAAAGCTGATCTTTTTCCACCTCCATCCTCCAACACTAGCCTATTTCAGATCAAAAAGTGTGCTAGCCCTATATTCAAGCTATAGTACAACTGCCAGATTGCTTACCCAGCTGAAGCTCACGTCAGAGGTAAGTATGGTGTTCGATGTAATCCCTCTACAGACAACCTAGATGTTATAAGCCAGGCTGCAGATACCAGCAAAGATCATTCTTCGTACGCTTGACATGTAATTGCAAAGGTCAACACAAAGCAGCATTCCAAATTTTGCTATTGGTAAACTTCCTTAATAATATTGTTGAAAGTTGTTTTCTTGATGTTTATTGTATCTCCAAGTTGGAACAGAATTATAAAAGAGCTAACTAATTTTTAAGCTTATGCAACATAGTTTTTTCTTCTCCCATTGCAACGCATGGGCAGTTTCGCTAGTTAAGCTTAAGTGTAGCGCCCTTCCTTTTGCTAAAGGCAGAACTCCTGTGTTACTGTGCCATTCCCTGGATCAGTAGATAGCACCACAGTACAAAATATAGTAATCATTGCAATAGCATCAATATTACAACGTAAATCTAGTTACATAAGTCTTCAACCTTACGAGTACACAGCATAAAGCATAGTTGCAATGAGCCTCCATCTTCATCACGTGCCACAGGCAGACATGTTGGAATGTAAGCTCGAGATCCTACTAACTGTTCCTCATCTGAAAAACCTGCACGTTTGAATATGCAGCCCCAGAGGGGTCAGTACAACAACGTACTGGCAAATGACACATATTTGGTGGCATTTGTGAAAAAACTATACTACATGATATTTGGCTAGTGGATCTTTTGGGCTAATTTGCATAAAGCAAGTTTTATCCTATATTTTCCAAAACAAAATATTTTTTTATCATTTAAAGACTTTGAAGGGTCAAGATAACCCCCAGATGATAACCACCACACAAATCCTTGGTTGATAGCCAAGTTGTGTAGCTCTGGATAGTTACTCAACAAAACATGGATAACACTCAGGTGATAACGACCACATACCATGGGTTGATAGCCAGGTATATGGCCCTGAGTAGCCACCCACAAGTGTACCCCTAGGTGATAACCACCACACATGTCCTGAGTTGATGGCCAGGTGTGCAGTCCTGGGTAGCCACTCAACATAATCCTAGCAATACCAATTCCACCCAGGTGTTTCATTGAAGTTGTAATTTAAGTTTTAGAGCAATTCATCAAAAAAGCATAGCATCACTTTCCAAAGTAAATTTGCAATCCAATCAAGTGGGGTTTAAAGGATAGCTACACACTACTAGGATCTAAGCATTTCATAAACTTGTTTGAAAATCAACCTATCATGCATACTACTGGAAAACACTAATGCAGTAGTAAAAATAGGTAGAAAGAATGTGTATGACTTGCCTTTTTGAAGATCACGATCTTTCACTCCTCTCAACTAAGGACGTAGCTCTTCGCACAAACTATAGCACAAAAATAGCACAACATAAACACACCATACAATACAAGCATAATCAAACCAAACAAACAATTGAAAAGTGTTTGTTCAACATTTTAGATGTATTGAGATGTTATGATAAGAAAGATATGGCAAAAAATAGTGGATTGCGAGATATGAATTTGAGAGCTTAGTTAGGAAAGATCAATATGATTGGAGAGAATTGGACTAAGCAAGATATAAGTGATGAAGTCTTTATGCTTTACTAAAGCATGAATTGAACTTGGGATGACTCATGTGAACTAGATCACATAAGTGTCAAATTGTACAATTGCAATACTATTAAATAAGTGTGACAACAATTACTCATAAATAGTATGCATTACACTTAGGCTTTGGATATAGATCTTTATGAAGCATTGAATTACTCAATTAACTCATTTGCAAATCAAATAGTTCAATACATGAAATCAAGATAAGGTGAGCACAAGATTGAATATGATTGAGTGATATTTGAGGGTATAGCTCAAAGGATTCATTGAACAACATGAAACATGATCATGTGCTATGATGTAGATTATATCAACACCGCAATAGTAAGAGCAGAATCTATGATTGAGATGTATCACACTTTACTCGAATAACACAATTGTAATTTGAATACATGTGAACTATACAAGTAAGATTTAGATAGATATGATATGTGTCAAGGTGGTGTCAAGATAATGTGGGTAAATAGGTATGATCATAGGATTTACTATTGTACAAATGAAATAAGATGAAAAGAATTAGAATTAACCTATGAAGGTAATTACTCAAATCGTCATATTTGAATTTGAATAATTGTGAAGTTATTCAAGAAAATTTGGAAGTGATACTAACGGATAGCTTGCAGTAAAATAAAGCTAATGCAATTGGAATCATTCTAAAATAAATTTTAGAACTCAAGTTATGACCAGAATAGTGATTTGGATAGATTCAAATGCACAAAGTATGTACACATATCAAATTTGATGTTTCTTGATTCAATGATGTTCTACATGATTAGAGTATTCCAAAAACTACAAATTTGCAATTTTTGGATATGTAGAACAAAAGATATGAATTAATTAGTGTAATAGAAGGATTTATTTCAATTTGAAAATGATTTCAAATTAATTTCTGAAACTATGAAATATTATTTCACCATTGGATTCTACATGTCCCAAGGTTTCCAATGGTATATTATTTGTCATTTTTTGAGTTACAGATCAAAAGATATGAATTTCCGAAGTTTATCTTATTTTCTGAAATTTTAAATTCGGGAATTGACCGGAATAGACTTTGACCAGTTAACTGAGTTGACTGATGACGTCAGAAAATTGAACAGAAAAAGTTAATTATTTTGAGAAACTTTTTGTATGAACTTGTAGAGAATTACTATACCTATCTACCCTACAAACTAATTTGCAATCGGGATAACTAGGTGGACTAGATCTGGATTATACCTTACAAGATCTGAAACTTTGACCAATTCATGCTCCTAGCTTGCTGAATGACACGAGGTGAGACCTGCGGCATTGGAAAGCTATTAATGAGAGGAACAACTTCCATGTTGAAGACGCGGCGATTCGAGATCGTCTTCAATGTCGATTTGGCTCTGGTCGACTCGAAATTAGATCTGTTTCAAAGACATAGATTCTTATCTCAAAAGAAAAAACTCACCATAAGTAAGTTGTAGAGAATTGAAAGATGAATCTACACACAAAACAAATTTGGATTTTGAGCAACGAGCTAGCCTCAAGACCTAATCTTGTACATCAGATCTGAAATCTTTGGGGCCAGATAACTCGAGCTACGATGGACAAAAAGAGATGAGGTTGGTCGGGATTGAAGCGTCTCGACAAGATCTACAACTTTCGTTTAGATGCCAAAGGCAAATAACGAAGTTTAGAGGCTCAAAGATTCGAAACAAAGTTTTGGGAGAGAGGATTTCGGGATTTCGGGGAAAGAAAGTCAGATATACGAAGGTGGGGGCTATATATAGAGGGGTAGGTTGGTTGGGGAGATAGAGTTTCGAGTTAGGAACGCGTAGAAATAAACAGATCCGAAATTAGGAAAATAAAAGAAAATCGGGGAAACTCGGGCTGGCTCGATCGGGGAAACTGAGGGCGACGTGGGCGGCGCCTAGTATTCGCCGCTCTAGGCGGCGCGGATGACGGGCCGGCTGGGCCGGTTCGGTCCGGTCGGCTCAGATTTCTTTTTTTTCCTTTTTCTTTTTGTGTTTTCATATTTCTTTCATAACTTTTGCATTTTAGCTCCAAATGTGCTCAAACCAATTTCAAAATTTTTCTGGAGATGGAGAGGGGCCACAGGCCACCCTCACACAAGGGCGGCGCGGCCCAGCCCCTGGCCACGCCCCCTATGTGTGAGGACGCCTGGGTCCACTTCTGACGCTGCCCCTTCGCCTATAAAGACCCCCCGACGGGAAAAACCTAAGCACCCGATCAATTTTCCAGAAACACATCGCGATCTGGCGCCGTCGTTGACCCGAGATCGGGAGGGTCCAGAAGCTCTTCCCGGCACCCTGCCGGAGAGGGGAATCGCCACCGGAGGTCTTCTTCATCGCCATGCTTGCCTTCGAAGCGATGAGTGAGTAGTCTACCTTGGACTATGGGTCCATAGCAGTAGCTCAATGGTTGTCTCCTCCACCATGTGCTTCATGTTTAGATCTCATGAGCTGCCCTACATGATTGAGATCACCGTTATGTAATTCTACATGTTTGGTTTGTTGGGATCCGATGAATATTGGTGTTATGATTGAGTTGCTATACTAAAATATATCTTATGTTATCTCTATGTTGTTTATGATCTTGCATGCTCTCTGTTGTTAGTAGCTATCTTGGCCGAGTAGTTGCTAGTGACTCCAAGAGGGGGTATTTATGCTCGATAGTGGGTTCATGCCTCTATTTAACGTGGGGGAGTGACAGAAACCTCTAAGGTTGTAGATGTGCTGTTGCTACTAGGGAGAAAACAACATTCATATGCTCAAGGGCATATGCTTTGTTTACATTACACACTTTGCTTAATGCAATTATCTATTGTTCGCAACTTAATACTCATGGGGTGTTCAGATGATATCCGCGTGAGTGGATTATTGAGTGGATTATTAGTCATAGATGCAGTTGGATGGCGGTCTATTTATTTTGTTATAATGCCCAGAGTAAATCGCATAGTGATCTTCTCGACATATCATGTTTATCATTATTATATCAATTGCCCAACTGTAATTTGTTTACCCAGCATGTGTTATTTTATCTTATGGGGAGACACCACTAGTGATGTCGTGGGGATGACTTAGGGGACGCACCACGGGCCGGGCAACGTGCCGGCTGGCGTCCCAGGAGTCCCCACGGCTTCAGCACGAGAAGACCGGCTCCATCCGAAGGGCCGGCTGCATCAGCAGCCGGCTGGCGACTCCACCGAGGAGGGCCGGAGCCAGGAGATGAAGACAAGGCCACTCAACGGTAGTCTGGCCAAAAGCGGAGCGGCCCCGACAAGATCGGCAGGGGCGCAGGACAGGAGTGACGAGCGCCACGACCACGTCCAACCAATGAGAGATCGAAGACCCTTCCCCACGACGGGATCCGAGGCAAAGGAGAGGGGATATGCCCTCCAGATGCCGAACCAGGGAAAAGACACTTTATAAAGTGTCTTTGCCAGAGCAGGGTCAGAGGATGACGCCAAGGACGCCGCCGCCGAGGAGCCGGCAGTCGGCCGAATCGCTACCAAAACCTGTAACCAGGCCCCCATCTATATAAGGGGGCCTGGACCCTTAGCGTAGGGGAGATCCGATCTTCTTCTTCTTCCTCTAGCCGAACAGCTCGAGGAGCACTGTAATCTCTATTACTCGATCAATACGAAGCTGGCAGGAAGTAGGGGTTTACCTCCAACCGGGAGGGCCCTAAACCTGGGTAAACCGTGGTGTCTCTGTTGGCACAATCCCGAGCCGGACCCATTGTCACCAACGTCGAGCCCCTCCGATAAGCCACCCCATGGCTACTGTCTCTAAATTCCCACGACAGTTGGCGCCCACCGTGGGGAAAAGCGCGGTGGCGAGCGGAGTCAAGTTCCGGCCGGGACCCTCCTGCAAGAAGGTCGCCACCGGCCTTGTTTGGAGGTTCGGCACCTTCGACTACGTCGACGACAACTTGGCCCACTTCAAGAACGGCTTCGGCAACAGCGGCTCCTTCCTCGACGTCGGCAGCCACCGCTTCTATGTTGCCAAGCCCTTCCCGGAAGAGGTAACCGATGTGCTTGACCCACTCTGTGACACAGACTCCGACAATGGCGAAAGCAACAACTTTTGCAACATGGTCGAGGTGCGGGCCCTGGAGGAGGATGGTGGCGGCGGCCTACCGCACTCCGCGCGCCCGCCGCTTGAACACCCACCTCCACCGGAACAAGATCTTCCACCTCCAGAGCGGGACGTGCTGGACACAGCCATCACGGACCTGTGCGCTCCGCTCGACATCTCTACGGATCCGGTCAAGGCCTCCGAGGATCTGGAGCGGACGCGCCTCAACCTCCTCAAGGAAGCGGTCGACGTCGATGACACCCGTCGGTGCGTCCTCTCCACGATCAACGAATACAACGTCACCCATGGCTTTACCCCGGATGGAGATGGCCCAAGCCGAGCGGGACAAGTTCGTCAGCGAGGCCGCGAGCTGGGAGCGGAGCTGAACCAGGCGGCGCCCTCGGCGAAGCTACCTCCGATCATCAACAAGCCCACCTACAGCACGCCTACGAAGAACCTCCGCGCCGCGCGCTACATCACCTCCGAGCTGGATGGACTGCAAGGCGAGGACCTACGGGAGAAGCAAGCCCGGATCCAGGAACTCCTGGACGCTGCCGATCTACAGCAGCAGGCGATGGAGCCACGCGGAGAGGCAAGCGGCACTCGAGGCGAGAACGGTATCGTCGTGGCCGGCCAGAACAAGTCGCATGGAGAAGCCTCGTCGCCAAACCACAGTCCGGCAGAGCACAGCCGGAGCAATCGAGCTCCAGGCAAAAGCGGTGGAAACCACCATACCCAGCACTCTGGCCACCACAACCGGCAGCCTCGAGATCCCGCCGCAGTCACCAGCAGGCCGCGCCACCCTCCTCGGGTGGACGTGGTGGGGCCGGCACGCGGCAAGTCTATGGCGCTAGCCCAGCCGGCTCAGGGAGCTGGCCAGGGCACTCAAGGTCATCATCCGGCTCGCTCGCACGTGAGCCAGAGGATCGGGGAACGCGTCGATCCGCCGAAGGACGACGCACGCCATCGGCTCAACCTGCTGGCGGACTCCAAGTTCGACGAGGAGGAATCCTCAGCAGGGCCGGTCTGTTTTGGCCCTCGCATCCGCAACGAGCCTTTCCCGGCCAAGTTCGCGCTCCCACGAGACATGCCCAAATACACTGGGGCAGTGAAGCCGGAAGACTGGCTGTCGGACTATGTCACAGCCGTCAACATCGCGGGCGGCAACAAGAGGACAGCGGTGCGCTACGCGTCGCTCATGCTGACGGGATCTGCCCGGACATGGCTCAACAGCCTACCAGCTCTACAGATCAATTCCTGGCATGATTTCCAAGAGGCATTCATCAAGAACTTCACGGGAACTTACAAACGACCGCCCCGCCCACGACAGCTGGCCCTCTGCAAGCAAGGCCCTGATGAGCCAGATCGTGACTACCTCACGAGATGGTCCGAGCTACACAACTCATGCGAAGGAGTGGGCGAGGAGCAAGCCATCGGCTACTTCATGGATGGATGCAGGGAAGGAACCCTACTGAAACATAAGCTCCACAGAGCCGAGCCGAAGTCAATGGCGGACTTCATGGCGATAGCGGACAAGTACGCTTCTGCCGACTCTGCTGCGAGGGTGCAGTGCGTTGAGCCAGCACCAGCCGGAGGTCAATCTCAGCTGGCAGCCGGCCAAGGAGGAAATCACCACCGCGACTGACATGGCAAGAGGAAAGATGAGCGTCGTGACAACAAGTACGGCTCTCAGCAAGTGGCTGCCGTTCAAGGAAGCCCGGGGGCTACGGGTGGAAGCCAGAAGTGCAAAGGGGAGAAATTTAGCAAGGACAAGTACACCATCGAGGTGATGCTAGACCAACCCTGCAAGTTCCATAGCGTTTCAGGCAAGCCAGCAGCGCATACCACTTGTCAGTGCAGCTTCACTAGAGATCTAGAGCAGGGAAATCACCAACTGCCTGGACCGCCACCGGGCCAGCCGGCTGAAGCGCATGGAAACAAGAATCGACAACTGGCCAAGGCAGCCAGAGACTACCCCGAGGAAGCGAATGTGGAGCAATACCATGTGTTCACTTCCCAAGAGGAGGAGCCAAAGGATGAACCGTGGTTCGGTGTCGAGGTTAATGCGATCGTGCAAGTTGGACCTTAGTACATGCATTGGTCTGACGCGTCGATTACCTGGGGACGCGAAGATCACCCGCAGCTCATGCTGAGGCCCGGGGACTACGCGCTGGTCTTGAACCCAATCGTGTTCTCTGAGACGCATACTTGCCGATTCTCACGAGTACTCATTGACGGAGGCAGCAGCATCAACCTTCTCTACCGCACTTCGATGGAGAAGCTCGGAATCCCAGAGATCCAACTGAAGCCAACCAAGCTCACCTTCCATGGGATTGTGCCTGGGCACTCGTGTGCACCGATGGGAAGGATTGAGTTGGAGGTGCTGTTTGGCGAGAAGGACAATCATCGTCGCGAGCCGATCTGGTTCGAGGTGGTAGACCTCAACAGCCCCTACCACGCGCTGCTTGGCCGACCAGCTTTGGCCAAGTTCATGGCGGTCCCGCACTATGCCTACTTGAAGATGAAGCTCCCAGGCCCTCGCGGGGTGATTACTGTCACTGGATGCTACAAGAAGTCAATAGAGTGCGCAAGAGCCAGTTCCAAACTGGCGGAGGCTTTGGTCATTGCTGAAGAAAAGCGACAACAGCTGCGGAGGGTGGCTGCAATCCAGCCGGACCGCCCGGCATCGGGACTGCCGGCTCCACACCTCCAGCCGGCAAGCCTGCCCAAGGAAGTCCCGCCCGAAGCGGGCAAGGAGTCAAAAGCTCTTGTCTCGGGGGCTGGCTCCTCCTCGAGGTAGGGGGAGGCGTTCCGAAGCTTCGCCTGAGACAAGTCCAAGATCGCTTAAGACCTTCGGCTAAGCCAAGGCAAAAACCTTGTATCTCGAACAAGTGTCGTTGAATAAAAGAAAGTTGGGCGGCATACGGCTGATCCCTAGAAAAGTGCTCTGAAGTACCTTTTACCTTTCTAAGCGTTATTCACGGGGGCTGGAAACCGGCTCCGAACGGGAGCCGGCAGCCCCAACCCGACGAAATGACCCTCTCGTCAGCCGAACGAGTACTGTGTGTGCGGACCGGACCCCGAGCCCAACCTCTACCCTACACCGCGTGGGATGGAGCCGGCAGGTCACCCACCTAGGAAAGTCGCTGAGAGGAAACGCTCGTGACCCGACGAATCGAATCCCTTGTCAGACGAATAAGTACCGTGTGCGAGCCGGACCCCGAGCCAAACCTCCAACCCAAGTCGAGGGCAATGGAGCTGGCAGGTCACTCGCACTGGGGAAATCGCTAAGAGGATAGAACGCAGAGCCGGTAATGAGCGCTCACCCAAAAAACCATGCGCATTGGTTAATAGCTGTGCGTGGGCTAGTCCAAGCCAGGTCTCTTATACGCCGAAGTACTACTCCTCATCCCGCGGCACGCTCCCGCCCTAGACCGACATTCGGCTGTCGGTCCAAGGGAGACCAGCCGGCACCAGGCTGCTGGCTGGGGGTAGAAGGGCCGAAGGATGGGGAGATAAAGGAAAAAGCCTAAAGGGGTCAGGTCAAATCCGGTCCATAAACAGCTAGAAATCAATACGTAAGGAACTCGGGGTGAAGCGTCATCAGTACAAGCGAACGAAGTGTTGTTGGGCACGACATAAGTTCTGCGTACATAAGAACGAATAAGAAAACCCTGACATGCTCAGGGGGCGCTTGGCGAGCCAGCCGGCTCCAGTGAAGTAGTGTCGCCAGCTCGAGACGCCAAGACGAAGCCATCACCGCTGGGGGATGGCGGAATGGAGCGACCAGCGAGATCCTCGGGGGCTTTCTGAGGTTCTTCCGTAGAGTCGGGCTCTTCGAAGTCCATGCCATCCAAAGATTCGTCACTATCCCCAGCGTTGAAGAGTGCGTCAGTCTCGGCGCACTCAGCAATGGCACAGGCGCGCTGACGAAGTTTGGCTTTGTCAAGGCCTGCCAATCCGCCTTCACGAAGATTCTCCAGTTGGTCCAGGTTGACGCCCGGATACCAGGAGAGCACGAACTCCAGAGCCTGTTGAGCACCGGCCCGAGCCGCGGACTCCCTCCAGATGTCGAGCCGGTTGGGCGCGAGAAGAACCCACTGAAGGAGGGCCTGGATCTCGCCAGGCACCGCCCTTCCCGGCCACAAGGTTTCGAAGACGGAAACAAGGGCTCCATGCAGATCCTTGCCTAGCTTGGCAGCCGGATGGAGTCGGCCTTTGGCCAACGCTACCAACTCCCTGGAGGAAAGCTCGGCCTTGGGGTCACTGCTGGGGACGATCTTCTGTTCCGCCCTGAACTCCTTCAGCGCCACCGCGGCAGTCTCGTCGGAGTCAGGGAAGGCTCCTGCAAGGGCAATCAGAGAGTGAGGGGACGGCATGAAAGGGCAAGAGTCGAGAATTAGGAAAGGAAGTATACCACGAAGTGCTTCCTCCAGTCCCAGCAGGCCGGATTGAACCCGCGCCAAACGCCGATCTCCTTGTCATAACGCTCGCTGTCGAGCCCCCGGAGAGTCTGCAGCTCGGCAATTTGGGCGCCGCGGTTCTCGACCTCGCTCCCCAAGGTGGCGTGAAGCTCCTTCACCTTGCTGTCAAACTCCGCGGAGAGGATTCTCTTCTCTTCAGCCAGCCGACAATCAAACTCCAGCAGTAGCGACGACCCCGCCTCCCGAGCTTTCGCCAGCTCAGTTTCTAGCTCCTGAGCCCGGGCGGCCTGGGCCTACAGACCCTGAAGCTCCTTGGCGTGCTTTCGCTTGAGCGACTCAACAGTGGCAGCCGACACCGAGTCGGCCAACTGGGACTCAAGCGAAGCTATGAGCGAGGCAGAGTCTGAAAGCGGAAGTATAAGAGTAGGAAGGACGACATCAAAGTCTGCGAAGCAAGGGGTCTCAAGCTTACCTGACAGCTTCTCCAGCTTCTTCTTCAGCTCCTGGTACTGAATCTTGCCGGCACGGTACTTCGCCAGCAGCTTCTGGAAGACATTGGCTCGAAGCGCGTTCAGTTCCTGTGAAAAACGGAAAGGCAACGATTCTTAGCGAAATTCATTTTCAAGTCAGCTGTCTCTACAGCTACCCCGAAACTCGGGGGCTAGGATGTATGGCAATATGGGCCGCGAAACCGCAGATCATGTCTCCCAGTTAGCAGAAAGAACCAGGGGCTAAAGGCGCAGCACTCACGTTGGTCACCTGTATAGCGTCAAGGAGTTGGAGGCCGGCGTTTTGAAGCGACCCCTTGGCAGCAATAAACTATTTGTCCAACTCCGCCAGAGTTGGCTTGCTGCCCTGCACCTTGAGCTTCTCTCCGACATCAGCACTCGAGGCGTTGTCTGCCCATTCCTGCTGAAGACGGCTGGCGGAGCTCAGACTTCCAATGTTGGACTCAGCCACGGCGACAAGAGCCTTCCCGCCAGAAGCACCTTCGGTCACTACCTCAGGGGCTGGCGAGCCATCACCACGTTCGCTCCTCGCCACCCGAGTGGCGAGGAGCCCTTGCGAAGCTTCGCCAGAGCTAGAGACCAGCCCAAGGAGTAGGGAATCAGCAATCGCGCCAGCCCTCGACCCGGCCGCAGGCACCGTAGCTTGCACGCTCGGCGCGAGCTCAAGATTGGAAAGAGCCAGCATCGGGGCCTTTTCCGTTTCCCCCGCCGCGGTCTCGCGCGTGCCTTCTTGACTGGGCGAGGCGGGGGAGGCGCAGATGGCGGCGTCGTTCCCCGCCGGGGCTTCATCGGTAGCAGGAGGTGGGGGCAGGTCAGCCCCGACTGGCGTAGTTTCCTCGACGAGCATGGGGCCGGGGGAGGCGCAGATGGCGGGGGAGGCGCAGATGGCGGCGTCGTTCCCCGCCGGGGAGGCGCAGATGGCGGCGTCGTTCCCCGCCGGGGCTTCATCGGTAGCAGGAGGTGAGGTGACTGAGTGGGGAACAGCGTCCGAGGGCACCTCCGGACGCACAGGGTCCACTGCCTCAGTGTCACCCGCCGCAAGCTTCAACCGTGGGGAGCGGCGAACATCCTCAGCGCGACCCGAGTCACCGCCCACGTCTTCCCCGCATGCCCTCTTGTGGCAGGAGGGCTCGGGAGCCAGGGTCGCGAGTCCCTCGGAAGCGACGGTGGGAGGAGGCTGGGCAGCCGGTTCGGCAGAAAGAGGCGACCTGCAAAGAGGGCGTCCCACGACCGAGTCAATCGGGGCCGCGTTGGTAAAATGAGGAAGAGAAGCAAGGAAGCAGGAAGCTCACCCGGCTACGGCAATAGCCCGCCGTTTGGCCACCTTCTTCACCTTGGGACGGCGCAGGTCCTGCGCCACCGGCTCCGGTTTCTTGCGCTTGTCAGCCGGCTCGGAGGAGGCCGGCTGGGCCTTTCTCTTGGTGCCGGCCAGTTCGTCTCCAGCCTCTTCTGGGTCAGCCGGCTCCGAGGCAGCAGAGCATCGCTCTGGAGACTTTGGCAGATCCACGGTGGGGGGAGCCTGAGTTCTGGCAGCGGCAGCGGCGGCCACGTGGAGAGCCACGCCCCCAAGGGTGGTGGCCGATCCTGCGTCGCCATCATCATCTTCAGACCAATCTCGTAGGAGAGAAGAGCTGGGGAACTTACTGGAGTGGTCAAGGGGTTCGCCTGAGTCTTCGAGCTCGTCGTTTCCCTCATCGCCTTGAGTGGTGCTGGAGCTCTTGACGGCGGCCTGAGAACTGGCGTCCTCTACCTCCTCGGCTTCGTCCCAGACGACCTTATCATCCGATTTGGCTCTGTCAGCGGCAAAGCCAGCTTGACGCTGAGTCGAATTCTCTGCCGCCTGCAGGGCAAACAAGTTTTGCCCGAGCCGAATGAGCAGAGGTCAGCAGACCAAAGTCGCAAAGGAGGCAAAGGCCTGAAGCCAAGTCCAACGAGCTTACCTCAGCAATTGGGTTGTCCTGATCATGAGGCTCCAGTCCCCACGTCCACGAGGCTTGAAACTTGGCGTCGACGATACGGTTCACCTTCCGAGCCACCTCCAGCGCTGACAGCGCCTTGGAGGAATGGCGAGTAGGATCCTTAGCGGATCCCAGGAAGCACATCTTGTGCGAGCGGCGTTGAAGCGGTGACACGCAGGCGACCAGGAAGGCGAGGAGAAGGTCGGTCGGCTCCAGACCACCCTCTGCTTGCAGTGTGGAGATCCGCTGAAGAATCTTCTCCATGTCCGGCGACGGACGAGGAGGGGCGGCACTCCAGTTCTCCCGCTCGGGCCCGCCCGCCTCAAAGGGCGGCAGGTTGATATAGTCTTCGTCCGTCTTTAGGTTCTTCACGTAGAAGAAGGAGCGCTGCCACTTCTTGCAAGACTCCTTCCCTTTTATGCCGGGGAAGTCAGTGGACTTGCGGGCGTAGAAGGAGGCAGTGCCGCATATCACCGGAATGGTGTCCGCCGTCTGGGTCTTGAAGAAGATAAGCCGGCGGAACAGATTGACGTTGGGCCAGATGCCCAAATACGCCTCGCAAAGGGTGGCGAACGCGGACAAAACCATCATCGCGTTTGCCCCAATGTGATGTAGTTGCAAGTGAAAATGGTCCAGGAATTGGCGCATGAAGCTACTGGCGGGCAGCGCGAAGCCCCGAGGGAAATGGTCATAGAAGACCACCATCTCCCCGGGCGCGGGAGCGGGGACCAGCTCGCCGTCGGTGGGACGGCAGCTCACAAGGTCCGCGGGCGGAAGCACTCGACCTCGGCGCAGCAGCTCGATCTGTTTCTCCTTCACCCAGGAGCCTTCCCAGGATCCCTTCGGCAAAGCGGACGGAGCGGTGTCCTTACCCGCCGCCGTTCCCTTCCCTTTAGGCTGGGATGCTTTGGGAGCCATCCGGGTGCGGATCTGGATGAGCGGAATGGCGGCGGAGCGAACGAGGAACCCTAAATCCCTTGAAGGCAAAGCTCGGGAGCAGGGGATTCTAAGTGGAGCGAATGCAGAAGGAAGAAGGGAAGCGGGCAACCGATGCTTTGCTTCCAAAACGGTCCCTGGTTTAAAAGTGAAGGGGCGGGTCAGTTGCTTATTCCAGCCACGACGGGGCGGCAACTGACCCCTTCCGTCACGAACCACGATCGCGTAAAGATCGGGCAACCGTCGTGGTTGCCGCAAAAGATCGTGGGCCGGGGCCGATTGGACGTGACGCGATGACGTGCGGACAAGTGGAACCTCGGTCCAACCCCCAAGGGAACAAGTTCCCAGGAAGCGGCTCGCCGGCTCGCGGTCGCCAGCCGGGCCATCACCGAAGCCGGTTCGTCCCGAGACGGCCGGAGGAACTCCGTGAGGCCCAGCCTCGGCAACTAGGGCGACCAAGCCGAACCGGAGATCCTGGGACTTCGACGAGGACGAGCAAGACTTCGGCGAAAAGAAGAACCCGCCGAAGCCCCATGCTAGCCCATGAGACTTTGCCAGTTTTGGGGGCTAGTGTCGTGGGGATGACTTAGGGGGCGCACCACGGGCCGGGCAACGTGCCGGCTGGCGTCCCAGGAGTCCCCACGGCTTCAGCACAAGAAGACCAGCTCCGTCCGAAGGGCCGGCTGCGTCAGCAGCCGGCTGGCAACTCCACCGAGGAGGGCCGGAGCCGGGCGATGAAGACAAGGCCACTCAACGGTAGTCTGGCCAAAAGCGGAGCGGCCCTGACAAGATCGGCAGGGGCGCAGGACAGGAGTGACGAGCGCCACGACCACGTCCAACCAATGAGAGATCGAAGACCCTTCCCCACGACAGGATCCGAGGCAAAGGAGAGGGGATATGCCCTCCAGATGCCGAACCAGGGAAAAGACACTTTATAAAGTGTCTTTGCCAGAGCAGGGTCAGAGGATGACGCCAAGGACGCCGCCACCGAGGAGCCAGCAGCCGGCCGAATCGCTACCAAAACCTGTAACCAGGCCCCCGTCTATATAAGGGGGCCTGGACCCTTAGCGTAGGGGAGATCCGATCTTCTTCTTCTTCCTCTAGCCGAACAGCTCGAGGAGCACTGTAATCTCTATTACTCGATCAATACGAAGCAGGCAGGAAGTAGGGGTTTACCTCCAACCGGGAGGGCCCTGAACCTGGGTAAACCGTGGTGTCTCTGTTGGCACAATCCTGAGCCGGACCCATCGTCACCAACGTCGAGCCCCTCCGATAAGCCACCCCATGGCTACTATCTCTAAATTCCCACGACAAGTGAACTGTGGACCCCGGTCCTATTTCTATTATATTGCTATCACCTGTTTACTTTACTCGCACTTTTTGCTTAACTCGCATACTTTCACTGTTTTCCACTCGATACGCTAATACCCTTTGTTTCAAGCAAACCGGTGAGATTGACAACATCATCGCAAGTTGGGAACAAAGTATTTGGTTGTGTTGTGTGCAGGTTCCACATTGCTACTAGCTAAAGACGCGCTAACTCTTTTTATTGTGAAACGGCGCCCTTGTTGGAGTGTCACTAGGCTACCAAGCATCACCTTCAGTCATTTGTCTCTCCTCTCCAAGATTGACATACCTTGGTTTCTTAACTAAGGGAAAATCTGCTGCTATATTCATCACACCTTCCTCTTGGGGTTCCCAACGGGCTGGTCATTTACCACACATCAAGCATATTTTCTGGCGCCCTTGCCAGGGAGGAAGTAGAAGACTTCTGCGAGGGGAGTTTTTCGCACACACATCCTTTACTTTGTTATTTGTTTTTCTTTACTTTATTTATTTACCTGCATCGTTTTATCAAAAACCCAAAAAAAATAGAATCCTTGGTAGTTGTTTTTACTTATCTGCTTTTAGTTTTGCTGAAATGGCTAATCCTAAAAACACCAAGCTGTGTGACTTTACTAGTACGAACAATAGTGATTTTATCTGCACAACAATAGTGATTTTATCTGCACTCCTATTGTGCCACCTGCTCCTGCTGCAAACTTTTATAAGATTAAGCCTGCTTTATTGAACCTTGTTATGAAAGAGCAATTCTCTGGTGCTAGTACTGAAGATGCTGCAGCTCATCTCAACAATTTTGTTGAGCTATGTGAGATGCAGAAATATAAGGATGTAGAAAGTGATATTATTAAGCTCAAGCTGTTTCCTTTTTCTTTGAGAGGAAAAGCTAAGGATTGGTTGCTGTCTTTGACTAAGAATAGTATTGATTCATGGACTAAGTGTAAGGATGCTTTCATTGGGAGATATTATCCTCCTGCTAAGATTATAGCTTTGCGTAGCAATATTATGAAGTTTAGTCAATTTGATAATGAACATGTTGCTCAAGCGTGGGAAAGAATGAAATCTATGATAAAGAATTGCCCCACTCATGGACTGACTACATGGATGATTGTCCAAACTTTTTATGCAGGACTGAATTTTTCTTCGAGGAACCTATTGGATTCAGCTGCTGGAGGCACTTTTATGTCCCTTACCTTGGGCGCCGCAATAAAGCTACTTGACAACATGATGGTGAATTATTCCGAATGGCACACTGAGAGAGCTCCACAAGGTAAGAAGGTAAATTCTGTTGAGGAAACCTCTTCCTTGAGTGATAAGATTGATACCATTATGGCTATGCTTGCTAATGATAGGACTCATATTGATCCTAATAATGTTCCTTTAGTCTCTTTGGTTGCCTAAGAAGAGCATGTTGATGTGAACTTCATTAGAAACAAGTATTTTAACAACAATGCTTATAGGAACAATTTTGCTAGTAACAATTATAGGCCGTATCCTTCTACCAATGGTAATGGTTATGGTAATTCCTCCAACAACACTAGGGCCGCACCCTCTGAACTTGAAGTCATGCTCAAAGACTTCATGGTAAAACAAACTGCTTTTAACAAGTCTGTTGAGAAAAAGTTAGGCAAAATTGATATTCTTGCTTCTAAAGTTGATAGCCTTGCTCGTGATGTTGAACTTCTGAAATTAAAAGTGTTGCCTAATGATATGAAAGAGAACAATATTTTTGCTACTGCTAATGCTATTCAAGTTGGAATTGATGAAAATATTAGATTGTTAGCAGAATTGCATGCTAGATGGGAAAGAGAGGATGAGATTGCTAGGAATATGAAATTTTTTACTATTACTACCTCTGATGATGTTGTTCCTAATGCTAGCAATCCTCTTACTTTGATTGGTGTAGAGAAAACTCAAGCTCCTTGTGTTAAAAAGCCTAAAACTGCCAAAACTTTTTCTCAAAAGAGTGCTGAATTTTTTTTGGAGTGTAGGAGATGATAGCTCTATTTCCTTTAATGATTTTGATGTTGATGTCTGCAATATATCTGAAGTAATTTTGTTCTTGCAAAAGCTTGCTTTGTCTCTCAATGCTAGTTCTTTAAATGTTGCTTTTACTAAGCATATTACCAATGCTCTCATAAAAATTAGGGATGAAAAGTTGCAACAAAAAGCCTCTGTTCCCAAGAAGTTAGAAGATGGTTGGGAACCCATCATTGATATGCATGTTAATGGTTTTGATTGCCATGCTTTATGTGATCTAGGTGCTAGTATTTCTATCATGCCTAGAAAGATTTATGACATGCTTGACTTACCACCGCTTGAAAAGTGTTATTATGATGTTCCTATTGCTGATGTTGCTAAGAAGAAACCTTTGGGAAGGATTAATGATATTCTTATTGTGGTTAATAATAACCTTGTTCCCGTTGATTTTCTTGTTATGGATGTTGAATGCCATGCTTCATGTCCTATTATTTTGGAAAGACCCTTTCTTCGAACTGTAGGTGCCATCATTGATATGAGAGAAGGCACCATCAAATATCAATTTCCACTCAAGAAAGGTATGGAAAACTTCCCTAGGAAAAGGAAGAAATTACTTTTTGACTCTATTCTTAGAGCAAATTATGAGCTTGATGCTTCATCTCTTGATGTTACTTGATTTGCAATTTTTTGCGCCTAGCTCAAAGGCGTTAAAGAAAAGCACTCTTGGGAGATAACCCAATGTTTTATTTTCAGTACTTTTTCTTTTATTTGAGTCTTGGAAGTCATTACTACTGTAATGACCGCTGCTTATCTTGTTTATTTCATTGTTGTGCCAAGAGATGCCTCTAATTTGGGTGAGGTAAAGATTTGGGGATGTTGCTGTCCTGAAACTATTTTTGGTGCTGCACCATAAAAATTCGTATAAATTTCTATATATCTTTTGGACCTGCGATTTCTTGTGCATATGCCCCAGGTTATATCCAAACTTTAATTAGTTGAACACTTTTTTATTTGAGCAACAGAAAACCCTTTAAAAATTCGACCTTTGTCAGTTGTTCTGTTTTGACAGATTTCTGCCAATATTTGTGTTTGCCGCTTTATCGCTTTCTTTGCGAGTTCTTTTGATCACGGAACTTTTGGGGAAGTTGCTACAGTAGTATATGCTATATATGTGGTGGTTTTGGGTTGAAACCTGAAGAAAAAAGAGGTTGATTATATGTTATGCCTACACTAATGTTGCTAATTGATTTGTGTTTAGTTTTGTATGAAGGAAGTTTTCAAGTGTAGGGATTGGAGAATGATGAGATGAGTTGAAGAATGGACAAAATCTCAAGCTTGGGTATTCCCATGCATCACCCTAAGAAATATCTAAGAAGTACAAGTGTCAAAGCTTGGGGATGCCCCCGAGGCACCCCTTCTTCATCGGCAAAAATCAGGTCGCCTTTCAAGACACTATATTTTTATTGCTTCATGCACTATGTGTTTTTCTTGGAGCGTCAGTTGTTTTAGTTTTCTTTATTAGTTTAGTTTGTTTGCTGCAATAAATGGTTGGACCCCAACAAATTTCTTTTGGAGAAGTTGCCTTGCTTTTCATTTGCCAAGAACGCTCTAGTTTTCACTCTTATCAAAAAACGAGTGTTCTTCTTTTTCTGCTACTGCTTTTGGTTTTCGTTTTTGCCTTGATTTGCATTTAGATATTCTTATATTTATTCATAAAGGTGTATTTTTGCCTCTGATCTTTATTTGTTTTCATCAAAAGAGGTGTTTATAAAAAGTTTGAATGGTGTTGGAAAAGAGAAAAAGCTTTATGCAAAAAAGTGGTACAAGGAGGAGCTTGTGTAGACTGCGGCTTAGGCTTTTTCATGTCATGCTTGATATCTTTTTGATAGTATGCTTAGTGGTTTTTTTGTAGCATGACTTGTCTCAAATAACTGAGATTGCTTAATGAGCCTTTGAAAAAATCATACGTTGTTTTAATTATTTGGAAGCATTATTTTGGTTTTTCTCCTTGATGCTTTATTTGGGTTGACTTGGGGCATGCTCACATATGTTAGACTCATACAAAGTCGCCAATAGCCTTTATGATCATTTAGTTTTTGACTTTTGATGCCATATTATGCTTCTTTTAATGTCGCTTTGTCGCTTTGCATGATTATGGTCATTATTGCTCTCTTAGTTGGTCGCTCCCAGTCTTTTGCTAGCCCCCGCCTTGTACTGAGTATGAGCTCTACTCGTGCATCCAACTCCTAAAAACCAAGTTTGCCAAAGTGTCCACCATACATACCTACTAGCAATTTGCTATTCCAAGTAAATTTGACTTGCTTTTATTTTCTCTTCAAATTAAACTCTTACCAGTGTTATGCGAAAATTGGTCAGTAAAGCTCTCACGAACTGGAAGGCACACTTTACTTTTTCTTGTTCTTAAAAATTTGACATTGTGTTCTCTTATGTCGAGTTGTTATGCTTGCAAGTTGTAAGTTGGAGACTAGCCCAGCCATGCCGTCATGGGCAAGCTTTCAACATTGCACTTTTTATTTGAGTTGATATCGTGATCTTTTGTTTATGGATGCCCGCGGTGTGAAATGAATTGGGAATCTTGCGAGGATCATGGAGTTTGTATATGTGTTAGGGAAACGCCTGGGCCGCCAATCTAAGCCATGCATAATTCATGGTGGAAATTTGTAGCATACCCATAGCGGACATTCGACGACGCATCTCAAAATAAAAAGCTAAACAAATGGTAACTAAAAGAGATGTCGAGGTGTTCATTGTCTGATTATCCTGTCATTTTGATGTGGGCTTGTTCCATGTCATCGGGCATGGAGGTACCCCATTGGCGGTTCTCGATGATACGTATATACTTACAATGACAAGAGCCTTGCTTGGGACTCTAAGTAAAGTAGCATGAGGTTTGGGTACTCGTATTCACGGGACACGAGGTTTTCAACTTATTATTTGTCAAGCATATGCATCATAATTGTTCTCGCATTAACTTTAACCATTCAAGATGCTTATGATGGGGGCAATGAGAGCTCAAAGCCGGTAAGTAACATAATTTTTGAAGGTTATAAAACTTGCAATCATTGCTTCCCTCCGCGAAGGGCCTTTCTTTTACTTTTATGTTGAGTCACCACCTTCTATCTTTATGCACCATTAAGAGAGCATAGTTGTCATTCTTAGTATAATGTGCATTGTCCCAAAGTTTTTATTTATTGATTCATATTGTTGGTTTCACTTGTTCTTAAATTATTTGTATCTAGTCGCCCTTTTAAACTTGATGGTGTCCTATGCATTTATGTTTTGCTCTCTATTAAGGACAAGCTGAAAACCATTTGTATGTTTTTCCTTATGATTTGAACACACATTTGACTTTAATTGTTTCATTTTCATGATCTTTTGTTTGTGTTCTTTTGCATGTTTATAACATGGTTGCTAAGTTCTTATTGTCAAGATTATATCTTTCATGCCCATGTTTTAAGTTCTTATGATCCCAGCTCACAAATGCTTACATATATGATCAAGATTGTGTAGGTGCATATCACCTCAAAAATTATTTCTTTTGTTATCACTTACCTACTCGAGGACGAGCAGGGGTTAAGCTTGGGGATGCTGATAAGTCTCCAACGTATCCATAATTTTTGATGCTCCATGCTTGCTTTTACACCATTTGCCTAATGTTTCATTACACTTCGTGGCACTTTTATGCATTTTCCAATAACAAGTCGCCACAGTGCCAGTTCCCTATTTTCTGCTATTTTTGTGTTTCAGAAAAGCTACACAGGAAATATTCTTAGAATTTGATGAAACAAGTTCCTGAAGTCTTATTTTCCCAGAAGCTTCCAGAGATCCGAAGAGGAGATGGAGAGGGGCCACATGCCACCCTCACACAAGGGCGGCGCGGCCCAGCCCCTGGCCGCGCCCCCTATGTGTGAGGATGCCTAGGTTCACTTCTGACGCTGCCCCTTCACCTATAAAGACCTCCCGACAGGAAAAACCTAAGCACCCAATCAATTTTCCAGAAACACATCGCGATCCACCGCCGTTGTCGACCCGAGATCGGGAGAGTCTAGAAGCTCTTCCCGGCACCCTGCCAGAGAGGGGAATCACCACCGGAGGTCTTCTTCATCACCATGCTTGCGTTCGGAGCGATGTGTGAGTAGTCTACCTTGGACTATGGGTCCATAGCAGTATCTAGATGGTTGTCTCCTCCACCATGTGATTCATGTTTAGATCTCATGAGCTGCCCTACATGATTGAGATCACCATTATGTAATTCTACATGTTTGGTTTGTTGGGATCCGATGAATATTGGTGTTATGATTGAGTTGCTATACTGAAATATATCTTATGTTATCTCTATGTTGTTTATGATCTTGCATGCTCTCCGTTGTTAGTAGCTATCTTGGCCGAGTAGTTGCTAGTGACTCCAAGAGGGGGTATTTATGCTCGATAGTGGGTTCATGCCTCTATTTAATCTGGGGGAGTGACAGAAACCTCTAAGGTTATAGATGTGCTGTTGCTACTAGGGGGAAAACAACATTCATATGCTCGAGGGCATATGCTTTGTTTACATTACACACTTTGCTTAATGCAATTATCTGTTGTTCGCAACTTAATACTCATGGGGTGTTTGGATGATATCCCCGTGAGTGGATTATTAGTCACAGATGCTGTTGGATGGCGGTCTATGTATTTTGTTGTAATGCCCAGAGTAAATCGCATAGTGATCTTCTCGACATATCATGTTTATCTTTATTCTATCAATTGCCCAACTGTAATTTGTTTACCCAGCATGTGTTATTTTATCTTATGGAGAGACACCACTAGTGAACTGTGGACCTTGGTCCTATTTCCATCATATTGCTATCACCTATTTACTTTACTCGCACTGTTTACTTTACTCGCATACTTTCACTGTTTTCCACTCGATACGCTAATACCCTTTTTTTCAAGCAAATCGGTGAGATTGACAACCTCATCGCAAGTTGGGAACAAAGTATTTGGTTGTGTTGTGTGCAGGTTCCACGTTGCTACTAGCTGAAGACGCGCTAACTCATTTTATCGTGAAACGGTGCCCTTGTTGGAGTGTCACTAGGCTACCAAGCATCACCTTTAGTCATTTGTCTCTCCTCTCCAAGATCGACATACCTTGGTTTCTTAACTGAGGGAAAATCTGCTGCTATATTCATCACACCTTCCTCTTGGGGTTCCCAACCGGCTGGTCATTTACCACGCATCAGGGGCCTGGATATGGTCGGGGCATTTAAGCCGGCAAGGGGAATGATGACTCATATTCTGGTCATGGTGGATAAGTTCACCAAGTGGATTGAAGTAAAGCCCATAAGCAAGTGTGATGGCCACACAACAATGAAATTCTTAAAAGACATAATCTTGAGATATGGTGTTCCTCATAGCATCATCACTGACAATGGGTCGAACTTTGCCCAAGGGCCATTTGCCAGGTATTGTGAGGAGGTGGGAATCCGGCTAGACATCATGTCGGTCGCTCACCCTTGTACCAATGGCCAAGTGGAGAGATCAAATGGACTGGTATTATCCAGGATAAAACCCCGGTTGATAGAGCCATTGGAGAAAACTCTGGGATGTTGGCTAGATGAATTGCCGGCAGTGCTTTGGAGTTTGAGGACAACTCCGAATAGGTCAACAGGCTATACGCCATTTTTCCTTGTGTATGGAGCAGAAGCTATGCTTCCAACAGATGTAATACATGATGCACCAAGAGTGGTGCTATATACTGAGGAAGAGGCTAAAGAAGACAGAGAAAATGATGTTGATCTGCTAGAAGAAGCAAGAGAGATAACACTATCAAGAATAGCAGTATATCAGCAGAACCTCAGATGCTATCATGCGCAGAAGGTGAATCCAAGGATATTCGAAGAGGGAGATCTAGTGCTCCGGCTAAGGCAAGGCATAGCGGGCCGGCATAAGCTAACTCCTCCATGGGAGGGGCCATTCATTATGAGCAGAGCTCTGCACAATGATGCCTACTATCTTATAGATGCGCAGGCCCCCAAGAAGGACAAGGTGGATAGGTCCGGAGAAGAAACCAAGCGACCATGGAATATAGCTCCACTCCGTCCCTTCTACTCCTGAGTAGCATAATGTATGTATTTCCATTTTGCTTTGTATGCCGGCGCAAGTCTAATGAATGAAATGTCGGCATCCCGAAGAGATCGGGCACTGCCTCCGAGATATATTGTTGTCTATTTTTTAGCTTTTTATTTATATGCCGGCTGGCTTGATTTGAATGTTTCCTATGTCGGCTTAGTAATGTGTCGGCACCAAAGGCCGCTCTTCGACTTAGCTGCTGTCCGAAACCCGGCTTCATGGCTAGCAAGAGTAGATGCCGGAGATTGTCTACACATGGAAAACAGCTAAGGAAAGATAAAGCAAGCGAACCGACATTTGTTTTATTGCAAGAGTTAAAACTTGAAGTATCAGATGATCTGAAGTCTAAGTTTCAAAGTTTAAGTATTGTATGTTTAATAAAGCAACCTTGAGACTCATACGTCAAAAGCCGAATAAGGTAGACAAGTAGCCAAGGTTGTGGAGTTAAGGAAACAGGAAAACAAACTCGGTGACTTAGCCAAAAGATGATTTGGCATTCATAAACAAGCAAACCAAATTAAAACTTGTTCAGGTAGCAAACCAAAGGGAAATAGAGTATATATTACAACTGCACCCGGCATACCGGGGATCTAATAAAGCTTAAAGTTTTTTATGCTGCAAAGTTCAAGAGGCACGAGTGGAAGCAGAGCCACCGGCAGGTGGAGCTGTAGCAGTGGAGATGTCGGCTTCAGGAGTGCCAGATCCAGCATAAGGAATGGAGCCATTGCCTCCGGCCAGGGCAGAACCCTGCTCTGGAGCTTCAGTGTGGGCATCTTCAGCCTCTTCTTCGTCCTGGCTGGAGTCAGAGCCCTCAGCGTCTGCAGCATCCTTTGCGTCGTCTGATACGTTTCAAACGTATCTATAATTTTTGATGCTCCATGCTTGTTTTTACACCATTTGCCTTGTGTTTCGTTACACTTCGTGGCACTTTTATGCATTTTTCGGAACTAACCTATTAACAAGTTGCCACAGTGCCAGTTCCCTGTTTTCTGCTGTTTTTGTGTTTCAGAAGTGATACACAGGAAATATTCTCGGAATTGGATGAAACAAGTTCCTGAAGTCTTATTTTGCCCGGAAGCTTCCAGAGATCCGAAGAGGTGAAGGAGAGGGGCCACAGGCCAGCCTCACACTAGGCCGGCATGGCCCAGGCCCTGGACGCACCGCCTAGGTGTGAGGAGGCCTGGGGCCACTCCTGACGATGCCCCTTCGCCTATAAAAAGCCTCGGGACGGAAAACCCTAGGGGAGTCGACGAAATTTCCAGAACAGTTCCGCAGCACCGCCGCCATCAAAGCCAAATTTCGGGGGACAGAAGTCTCTGTTCCGGCACCCTGCTGGGATGGGGAAGTGCCCTCGGAGCCATCTCCATCGGTCTCCATCGCCGTCTCCGCCATCTCCATCGACCTCACCGCCATCTCCATCAACCTTGTTGTCTCCTATGACGAGGATGGAGTAGTTCATCCCCGGGGCTGAGGGCTCTACCGGTAGCTATGTGGTTCACCTCTCTCTCCCATGATGTGATCTTTATGTGATCGTGAGCTTTGTATCATGTTGAATAAGTAGATGTTACTCTTCTTCATTATGTGTACTCTAGTGTGTTATTAAAGTAATCTATTCCTCCTGCCATGGTGTAACGGTGATAGTGCGTGCATCATGGTGGTACTTGGTCTAGGCTACGATTGTGATCTCTTATGGATTATGAGAATAATTATCACTATGATAGTATTGAAGTGATCTATTCCTCCTTTCATGGTGTAATGTTGACAGTGTGTGCACCATGTTAGTACTTGGTCTAAGTTGCAATAATATCTATCTTGAGTTGTGATTTGATTTGGATATCTCTATGAGTGGTGTTTGTCAAGTACTTGATGAACTTTAAGGAGTGCTTCGTAGCCCTACGCAATGATTAGTGTTATTCAATAGGAGAGTAATTCAGAGTACCATAGTGAAGAGAAGTTATTTATTTGTTCAATTATGTTATATTTGTTGGGAGTGTGTCCACTAGTAAAACTATGATCCCTAGGCCTTGTTTCCAAGCATTGCACACCGTTTACTTCCTGTTTTGTTACATGTTTTCTCGCAGCGATATTTATTTCAGATCACGTTTACAACTCATAATCATCACTACCACTTGTATTTCACAATCTCTTCGCCGAACTAGTGCACCTATACATCTGACAAGTGTATTGGGTGTGTTGGGGACACAAGAGACTTTCTGTATCGTAATTGCAGGGTTGCTTGAGAGGGATAGCTTTGACCTCTTCCTCCCTAAGTTTGATAAACCTTGGGTGATCCACTTAAGGGAAACTTGCTGCTGTTCTACAAACCACTGCACTTGGAGGCCCAACACTGTCTACAAGAACAGATGCATGCGTAGACATCAAGCTCTTTTCTGGCGCCATTGCCGGGGAGGTAAGGTAAAAGGTACTCGCATTCTTTGGTTACTAAGTCTTTTAGTTGCTGGTGAGTGCTCGAAGTTATTTCCTTTAGATTCAGCAATTACATCTTTTTGTTTCTTGTTTTTATTTTCACTAGTTAGGCTTAATGGAAAACAAAGAGTTCTGTAGTCTTTTTCCTGAGTTTAGATATGAAGTGTTTGAAGAGAAAATTGAAAAACCTTTGGAGCTTAATTTGCATGCTAATAGTGTTGTTAGTATGAATGCTTTGAACACCGTTATTGCTAATGCTATAGAAAAGTCTAAGCTTGGGGAAGCTGGTTTTGTTAAGTATGATATTTTTAGTTCCCCAGCTTTAGTGGAGAAAGTTTGTTCTGATAATATTTTATCTCCCATATGTGATGTTCCTTCTTATGATGATATGTTTGAAGAATATGCTTTGCGAAATAGCTGTTCTTTAGCTTGTGATGATACTAAACCTCTAGTTTATGATGGCTATGATGATGAGTGTAATATTTTTAGTTCACCTACTATTGAGGATAAAATTAGTTATGATTACAATATGCCTCCTATTTATGATGATTATGGTGATGAGAATAATTATTCTATTGAATTTGCTCCTACTACTATTGTTCCTGTGGTGAGTATTAATTCTTTTATGCACGTGGCTCATGATAGGGATGCTTTATGTGATAGTTATATTGTTAGTTCTATTCATGATGCTACTGAAAGTTATTATGAGAAAGGGAAACATGGTTTGATGGGTCTCAACAATATTAAGTTTCCCCTCTTTATGTTGCAAATCTTGAAGTGGCACTTGTTTTATCTATCCATGCTTGCTACTATGTGCCTCGTTGATTTATTTTCTTACAAGATTCCTATGCATAGGAAGTGGTTTAGATTTAAATGTGTTCCATACTTGCTTTTTGATGCTCTCTATTGCTTTAAGTTCCTATATGACGCCTTTACCTCAAGCTCTTATATGGCGCCCACATGAGCATCTTTGCAAATTACGGCGCCTAGCTCAAAGGCGTTAAAGAAAAGCACTCTTGGGAGATAACCCAATGTTTTATTTCCAGTACTTTTTCTTTTATTTGAGTCTTGGAAGTAATTACTACTGTAATGACCGCTTCTTATCCTTTTTATTTTGTTTTTGTGCCAAGAGAAGCCTCTAATTTGAGTGAGGTAAAGATTTGGGGATGTTGCTGTCCTGAAACTGTTTTCGGTGCTGCACCGTAAAAATTCGTATAAATTCTCTGTATATCTTTTGGACCTGAGATTTCTTGTGCATATGCCCCAGGTTATATCCAAACTTTCGTTGGTTGAACACTTTTTGATTTGAGCAAAAGAAAACCCCTCAAAAATTCGGCCTTTATCAGCTGTTCTGTTTTGACAGATTTCTGCCAATATTTGTGTTTGCCACTTTATCGCTTTCTTTTGAGTTCTTTTGATCATGGAACTTTTGGGGAAGTTGCTACAGTAGTATTTGCTATATATGTGGTGGTTTTAGGTTGAAACCTGAAGTAAAAAGGGTTGATTATATGTTATGCTTACACTAATGTTGCTAATAGATTTGTGTTTAGTTTTGTATGAAGGAAGTTTTCAAGTGTAGGGATTGGAGAATGATGAGATGAGTTGAAGAATGGACAAAAGCTAAAGCTTGGGGATGCCCATGAATCACCCCAATAAATACCCAAGAAGTACAAGCGTCAAAGCTTGGGGATGCCCCCGAGGCACCCCTTCTTCATCGGCAAAAATCAGGTCACCTTTCAAAACACTATATTTTTATTGCTTTATGCACTATGCGTTTTTCTTGGAGCGTCAGTTGTTTTTAGTTTTCAGTTTTATTTAGTTTTGTTTGCTGCAATAAATGGTTAGATCACATCATATTTCTTTTGGAGGAGATGAACTCGTTTTTCATTGCCAAGAACACTCTAGTTTTCACTCTTATCGTTCAATGAGTGTTCTCTTTTTCTGCTACTGCGTTTAGCTTGCAGTTTTTGCCTTGATTTTTGTTCAGATCTTGCTATATCTTTTCATCATGGTGCATTTTTGCCTCTGGTCTTTATTGGTTTTCATCAAAAGAGGTGTTTATAAAAAGTTTGAATGGTGTTGGAAAAAGAGAAAAGGCTTTATGCAAAAAAGTGGTACAAGAAGGAGCTTGTGTAGACTGCGGCCTAGGCTTTTGCATGTCGTGCTTGATGTCTTTTTGATAGTATGCTTAGTGGTTTTGCTGTAGCATGACTTGTCTCAAATAACTGAGATTGCTTAATGGGCCTTTGAAAAAATCATGCATTATTTTTATCGTTTGGAAGCATTATTTTGGTTTTCTCCTTGATGCTTTACTTGGGTTGACTTGACGCATGCTTGCACCATGTTGACTACAAAAATAAGTCACCTATAGCCTCTATGATCATTTAGTTTTTGACTTTTGATACCATTTTATGCTTCTTTTAATGTTGCTTTGTCGCTTTGCATGATTATGGCCGTTATTGCTCTCTTAGTTGGTCGCTCCCAGTCTTTTGCTAGCCCTCGCCTTGTACTGAGTATGAGCTCTACTCGTGCATCCAACTCCCAAAAACCAAGTTTGCCATTGTGTCCACTATAAATTCCTATGCATGGCATTTGCAAGCCATTCCAAAGTAAATTTTCATGTGCTACCTTTCAAAACCTTCAAAATACTTCTCATTTTGTGACACTGTTTTCAGCTCATGGGGACGTAGTGGTCGGATTTGCTATCTTCCATATTGTCTTATTCCAAAAAGAAAAAAAAGAGAAAAAAAGAAAGAAAAAAGGCACTCCTCCATGGAATGTGAATGTTGGTGGGCACCCGATGGAATCGGTTAGCCATGGTTTGTGAAAGGAAAAAAGGTGGGGAGGAGTGCCAAGCTTTATAAAAGAGCACAAAAAGTGACAATCTCTCTCTCAAAAACTTGCTTCATTTTTATATGGAAGATAGTAAGAACCCCATTGCCAGTCGTTGACAAAGACAACCACCTCTCAAAACCAATTTTTATCTCTCTGTTTTACAAATGAAAAGCTCTAGCACATGTTTAATCACTTCTTCCCTCCGCGAAGGGCCTTTCTTCTACTTTTATGTTGAGTCACCACCTTCTATCTTTATGCACCATTAAGAGAGCATAGTTGTCATTCTGAGTATAATGTGCATTGTCCCAAAGTTTATCATTGATTGATTCATGACAATGGTTTCACTTGTTCTTAAATTACTTGTATCTAGTCACCCTCTTAAACTTGAAGGTGTCCTATGCATTTATGTTTTGGTATTCCATGAGGGACAAGCTGAAAACCATTTACTATGTTTTTCCATATGATTTGAACACACATTTGACTTTTATTGTTTCATTATTCATGATCTTTTGTTTGTGTTCTTTTTCATGTTATAACATGATTGCTAAGTTTCTATTGTCAAGATTATATCTTTCATGCCCATGTTTTAAGTTCTTATGATCCCAGCTCACAAATGCTTACATATATGATCAAGATTGTGATGGTGCATGTCACCTCAAAAATTATTTCTTTTGTTATCACTTACCTACTCGAGGACGAGCAGGAGTTAAGCTTGGGGATGCTGATACGTCTCAAACGTATCTATAATTTTTGATGCTCCATGCTTGTTTTTACACCATTTGCCTTGTGTTTCGTTACACTTCGTGGCACTTTTATGCATTTATCGGAACTAACCTATTAACAAGTCACCACAGTGCCAGTTCCCTGTTTTTTGCTGTTTTTGTGTTTTAGAAGTGATACACAGGAAATATTCTCGGAATTGGACGAAACAAGTTCCTGAAGTCTTATTTTGCCCGAAAGCTTCTAGAGATCCGAAGAGGCAAAGGAGAGGGGCCACAGGCCAGCCTCACACTAGGCCGGCGTGGCCCAGGCCCTGGCCGCGCCGCCTAGGTGTGAGGAGGCCTGGGGCCACTCCTAACGACGCCCCTTCGCCTATATAAAGCCTCGAGACGGAAAACCCTAGGGGAGTCGGCAAAATTTCCAGAACAGTTCTGCAGCGCCGCCGCCATCGAAGCCAAATTTCAGGGGACAGAAGTCTCTGTTCCGGCACCCTGCTGGGATGGGGAAGTGCCCCCGGAGCCATCTCCATCGGTCTCCATCGCCGTCTCCGCCGTCTCCATCGACCTCACCGCCATCTCTATCAACCTTGTTGTCTCCTATGATGAGGATGGAGTAGTTCATCCCCAGGGCTGAGGGCTCTACCGGTAGCTATGTGGTTCACCTCTCTCTCCCGTGATGTGATCTTTATGTGATCGTGAGCTTTGTATCATGTTGAATAAGTAGATGTTACTCTTCTTCATTATGTGTACTCTAGTGTGTTATTAAAGTAATCTATTCCTCCTGCCATGGTGTAATGGTGACAATGCGTGCATCATGGTGGTACTTGGTCTAGGCTACGATTGTGATCTCTTATGGATTATGAGAATAATTATCACTATGATAGTATTGAAGTGATCTATTCCTCCTTTCATGGTGTAATGTTGACAGTGTGTGCACCGTGTTAGTACTTGGTCTAAGTTGCAATAATATCTATCTTGAGTTGTGATTTGATTTGGATATCTCTATGAGTGGTGTTTGTCAAGTACTTGATGAACTTTAAGGAGTGCTTCGTAGCCCTACGCAATGATTAGTGTTATTCAATAGGAGAGTAATTCAGAGTACCATAGTGAAGAGAAGTTATTTATTTGTTCAATTATGTTATATTTGTTGGGAGTGTGTCCACTAGTGAAAGTATGATCCCTAGGCCTTGTTTCCAAGCATTGCACACCGTTTACTTCCTGTTTTGTTACATGTTTGCTCGCAGCGATATTTATTTCAGATCACGTTTACTACTCATAATCATCACTACCACTTGTTTTTCACTATCTCTTCGTCGAACTAGTGCACCTATACATCTGACAAGTGTATTGTGTGTGTTGGGGACACAAGAGACTTTCTGTATCGTAATTGCAGGGTTGCTTGAGAGGGATAGCTTTGACCTCTTCCTCCCTGAGTTAGATAAACCTTGGGTGATCCACTTAAGGGAAACTTGCTGCTGTTCTACAAACCTCTGCACTTGGAGGCCCAACACTGTCTACAAGAATAGACGCGTGCGTAGACATCATCATCCTTCTTCTCTGGCATGCGTATGTCCCGGACGAAGGCCTCAGTGTCAGCATAGTCCACATAGCTGTGGGCTAGCTCCTGGCGACGTCGAATATACTCCGGGTCTATGGTCCACACAGATCCTTCGTGCATAGAGCGCAAAGTCTCCAAGTCAACCTTTTCATACCAGGAGAGGAAGTAAGTGAGAGCTTGATCAGCTCCCACCCTTGCGCTGGAGTCCCGCCATTCCCTGAGGCAAACCTTGGAAAGCTGCAAGTCAGTGCCGAGATCAAGAGGGTCAGTGGGCATTCTTTGTCCCGGCCAGAGGGCGGAGTATGCTTCCTGGGCACCAAGGATGAGATCTTCAATATAGGATGTCATGGCTTTCTTCCGAGCATCCAGGGCGAGCAGCTGCTCCGACATGTCCCAGCTGGATGAGTCAACCGGAACACCCCGGTTCACCCGATCCACCTGCAAAGCCTTCTCAACGTCTTCGACGAAAGCAGGGAACATGCCTGAAAGATGGGAAAATGTTAGAAATAGGGATATGTGTCGGCATAAAGGTTATGCCAGAAATGATCATTATGTGTCGGACAAGGTGTGTCGGGCAGAAGAGGATTTGAAGCTTACTGGCGAGGTCGACGTTGAGCCAGGCAATATCAACTTCCCACTTGGTGGCCTGCTCCTTCAGATACTACAGTTCAAGTCTGGCCCCGGCGGCATCAGCTTCTGAGGTAGCAAGCAGCCCCTGGACTTTCTTAAGTTGGCCATCCCTTTCCTCCTTTTCATCCAGGAGCTCAGCAATCCGGCCCTTCAGTTGCTCCACCTCAGCCTTGTGGGTGACATCCCTTTCGTCCAACCGCTTGGCCACATCCACTGAGGACACACAGTCCCGGTGGCGTGCTTCTAGTGCAGCCTTTTCATCTGCGAGGATTTGAGGTTAAAAGGATTTGAAGTTAGAAGAGTAAAAGTGAATATGAAGGTAGAGAACAATCAGCAGGATTTGAAGTACAAAATGCTTAGTTGAAGATTAGTAGGATTCGGCATACCTGTAAGCTCTTTCACCCTCTTGAGAAGCTCGGTGACTTATTCTTCAGTGCCAGCTGAAGAATGTTGGCAAAAGGTTATGTGTCGGCAAGAATAGTATTGCGAAGTAAAAAGAGGAAAGGCATTCGGCATATAGCAATATGTCGGTGAGGTTTACCTTTCTTGGATAGCTCCAGCCAAAGCTTGCTATGCTCGTCGGATAACTTTCGATGCTCGCATACCAAGTCATGATACATGTCGGCGCATGCATTGTTCATGCGCTGCAAAAGTTTTGGGATTTGAAATGTTATGAAGAAAGTCTAGCATATCAGTTAAGTTGGAGATTCTACCAAGTGTTCATTTTTTGAAGACCCGGCACAGGTGCTGCGCACTTATCCCGGCCCTCGGTGACTAGGGTTTGAAGCTCGAATCGAGCTTATATGTCGGTCAGATGGATTTGAAAGTTGCATCAGATTTTAGTTTTTTGAAGACCCGGCACAGGTGCTGCGCACCTATCCCGGCCCTCGGTGACTAGGATTTGAAGCTCGGATCGAGCTTATATGTCGGACGGTTGGATTTGAAAACAGCTAAGTGCAGAAGAATATTTGAAAATCCCGGATGTCCGTATCCCAGACAACCGACATTTTCGGGGACTGGGGATATATAAGGAGAATACTTACGTTGGTGGCGTCGGCCAAAAGGTGAAGCCTCTACTAGATGCTGAGAAGCTCGCTAGCAATAGGAATGGGCTTGGAGGCCAATATAGCAGCAGGATTGCCAGTGGCCGGAGCTTCGGCCGATTTCTTCTTCCTGGAGCTAGCAGTGTCCATGTAGTCAGCGTCATTCCACTTCATGCAGTGTTCCTTGTGTCGTGGTTTCGTCAACAGATCTGCCATAGGGGTAGGGATATGGCGGTTTGTGGAAGGGGGTGAACACGGAGGAGCGATCCAGGACGGTGGTAGCACGAGTTTACCCAGCTTCAGATCCCGCAACGGTGGCGAGATCCTACGTGCTGCTATAATTCACTATAAGGCAACAAGTGCTCGGTTACAATGATGAGGTTGGCTGTTTCGCTATGCGATTAGCCGTAAGATTGGTCTACTGCCGCAAGGGCTACTCCACGCCGGGCTTATAAAGACGCCTGGCGTGGGCTACACGTTGGTACCAGAGCGGATACAACTTGGAGTCCTAGACTAAGTCCTTTGCGTGTGCTACAGGGCAACCCGCCATGGGCCGTCACCGAACCCGCCATGGGCCTATCATCAGCAATCCGCCATGGGCCTGTCTCCGGATCCGCCATAAGCGCCTGCATCCAGTACCGCTGTGGCAACTTCAGCAACTGGGCCGCCCGGTATGGCAAATCCGCCATACCACCCCTGATGGGCCACCCTGGCTTGCTGAATTAGGACTACGTCGCTGGTATACCCATTTGGTATATCCCCAACAGTAGCCCCCAGGGAACTTCAAGATCACCATCTACATCCGCCATGCTTGTCCTTGATAGGTCGTTTCCGCCATAGCTCTTCTTTGCTGGGATGGCGGTTATCTTGATGTTCCTTCTTTCATCTGTTAATCCGCCGTAAATAATGGATCAAGCGACGTAGTTATCTTAGCGAGATTTTTGGGATCCAGTGGATCATACCGTTGAAATCCGCCGTAAATTTCGGTACACAGTTCCTTCTAGGGTAAGATTCACCAAGTTACTTTTCTACCCTTGGACGCGTGTCACCAGATTAGGGTTTCTGCGATCGGGATGAGCGGTGGTGATGGCGGGCACGAATCTCGAGGCCCGGGGCCTATATATACCCCAGCCTCTCACCCCCGGCCGGTCACTCCTTCATTCTCCCCGTCGCACTCTCTCTCCTTAGCGCCGCCACGAGAGCTTCGCGATCTCCGACGAGCCACCGCGGAAGACCTCGCCGCCGGTAGCATATTCCGCCACAACCTGGCATCGTCTTCCTCGTCCTCGCTCGAAGTTTTAGAAGTCATCACCGCCACACCGCTGGCCGCCATGGAACCGGAATCACCTCGTCAAGCCTCAAAGTCCGAAGCTGCTAAGGAATCTGTGCGATCTTCTGACACAGAATCCGCCATGCCCGAAACTTCCGGAGGAGACTGGGACTCCTGCAACCTGAGCGAGGAGACTCTATCTTCCTTGGAGCGGGAAGGTCGCATAGCTGCCAGAGAAGCCTCCAGATGGCGGGTTGAGCCCGGTGAAGCGATGCCGAATCCTACGGATGAGGAGGTCGTTATGCTGAAGTCTCACATTGATCGTGGCCTCAGCCTTCCGCCATCCTACTTCCTGAGGGAAGTTCTCCGCCATTACAGGTTACAGCTGCACCATATTGCCCCGAATAGCTTCACCGCTCTAGCGGGATTCGTCGCACTATGCGAAGGATATTTGGGCATCAGCCCACACGGAGATTTATTTCGCCTATACTTTAATATCCGCCATAACCGGGACGCAAATGGGAACCCTCGCAATTGCGGGTCTATCTCCTTTGTTCCTCGGCACGGGAAATCCTACCCCTACATTGTCCCTCACGACTCTGCTAAGGGATGGCGGGGTTCCTTCTTCTATCTGGCTAACCAGGCCCCTCCTGAAAGGAAGTTCGGCCTGCGGTCTTTTGCTGACGGCCCCGCCAAGGAGCAGGATAGCTGGGGTGTTATGGACGATTTCACAATGGATGATGAATGCCAATTATGCTCACGGCGGATTTCGAAACTTGTCTTCTCTGGACTGGCAAGTGCTGATACCATTTACTGCTGGATCTCACGGCGGATTCAGCCTCTTCAATACCGTCCAACCCTAATGTGCGAGTATAGCGGAATAGATGATCCCCAGCGCTATTCCTAGGAGGAACTGTCCGCTGAAGAGATTGAGCATCGAATCCGCAACATCATTAAGGTGGGGCGGAATGAGTCTCTGAAGCTAAAAATCCCTATGTATGAGAATGGCAGTTGTCCAAAGGTAAGTGCTTCTCCTTATTCCGCCATAACAACTAATTGTCCTTTAATAACTTCACATATCTCCGCAGCTCTCTTCCCTGCCACCCTCGGAGCTGAGCGGTCTCGTCCGCTATCCTCGGACGAAGGATCTTACTGACGACGAAGATGAGACATCCTCGTCTCCCAAAGGAAAAAAGGTGGTGGATGAAGAGGTAGTGGCGGATGAGCCTGTAGTGGCGGTTCCTCGTGGCGTTCGCGGTGCTGGCGGACGCATTCGCGGAATGGGCAAAAGAGTCATCTCTCGCCATTCATCTCCTGCCCTTCGCGACCATCTAGACACCGTGCCAGAACACTCCGCCACTATCAATCTACCAGAACGGAAGTAAGTAGTCATAACTTGCCTTTATGCCATGCATAACTTTTCTAATCTGTCTCTTGCACACATAAGAAGAAAGGTTTCTGGCCAGAAACCTCCAAGGGCCAAGCCATCTCCTGCTGCCATTCCACCTACACCAGACTTTCCTGCTCGCCCAACTGGGCCTTCCACCTCTTCTCAGCATACCAGCAAGATGGCGGATGCTACAGAAAAAAGTGCTGCACCATCAGATCACCCTGCTAAAGGTGCCAAGAGAGTGCATTTTAGCGGAAAAGCACTTCAGACGGATACAGGAGCCGGGGAAGCTTCAAAGTGGAATAAGAAAGCAGCAGCTCTTTTCCGCCTTGACAATATGCAAGAGCAGGCCAGTAACAATGTGTCATCTGCAATGGCGGCATTCGTTCAGAGAACCAGTCTTGTTAAAGAGGTATGTACTCCCAGTAGCCCCCGAGCGCCATGGCGGATTAGCAATTTTAATCCGCTATGGGGCTCCAAGGTTGACTTCTGTAAGTTTTTTGAATAGCTTAGCCCTCGAGCGCTGGTTGTTCACACAGTGCTCTATAGAGAACTTAATCTTCATATTGAGTAGCCCCCGAGCGTTATGGCGTATAACTATCCGGCATAAAGCTCTAAGGAGAAAAAATCAGCATAAGTAGCCCCCGAGCGTCATGGCGGATAATCCTTCATGATGCTCTAAGAGTGACTAAAAAATCAACATGAGTAGCCCCCGAGCATTATGGCGGATTCTATCCATCATGATACTCTAAGAATGACTAACACTTCAAATTTTGCCAGAACTACAAGAAGGTGGTGGAGGACCTGGTCCAGGTCGTCAGCTCGCAGGAGAAGGAGCTGGCAGAGAAAGGCGCTCTTGTGGCAGATTTGCAGCAGCAGCTTGAGAATAGCGGTACTTTAACCTTAAGTTTTCTTTCCTTTACGCTTATTCAATCAACGCTGAGCTGACAAGATTCCGCCATGCAGACGCTGCCAAGCTCAAATCCACACTCGAGGGGATAAAGGCAGGCCACGCCATTGCGATGGATGGGCTGAATGAGCAGCTCCGGAAATCGCTGGCTGAAAACGCCACCCTCGAGAGGCAGCTGAAGGACCAGGAGAACCAGGGCAAGAAGAAAGACAAGGAGATAGCGGATTTCCGCAAAGCCGCCGCTGACTTTGAGAAGCGGCGTGAAGGCTTTAACGAGCTCCTCCATCACTTCCAGGACAACTTGCTAGGTACTATTTCTTCTTATAGCATAATTTTTAATTTCTGCCATGCAGTTGGTGACGCATCTTCTTCTTTCCGCCATGCAGCGTCCTTGGGGCAAAGCGAGGTGGACACCGCCGAGGGCTTACGCATGGCCACCGACGCAGCGAGGAAGGAACTTGATGGCCTTCTCAGTGCTGGTCGGCAAGCATGCGGAAGCCTGCAGATAGCGGGTTCCTCCAACCTTTCCGCCATCGCGCTCACGCAGAAGCTGCTGCTGGTTCCAGGGCTGGTGGCGGACTGGAAGTTGTCTTCTGCTCGGGGTGGTGCCAGGACAGCATTGACCTTGGCAAAGGCCCACTATCCCGAGATGGACCTGGACCAGCTCACCTCCGGCATCCCTGAGAGCGGCGAGGACGGCGCGCCGGTGGACGAGGCCGCCATCCGGCAGAGCGTGCTTGGATACGACCAGCTGTGTGCCCTTGGCACTCAGTTGAACGTATACTACGAAGCATACGAGCTGCCAGGGTCGCCCAGCCAAGCTTCGGCATCCGCCTCCGCGGCAACTGCAGGGGGTGATGGCGGGGATGAGGTGTCCTCCAAGATTCCGCCATCTTCTTGAGATGTGCCCTGCAATATGGCAGGAAAAAATACTTTGCATCAATTCGGCCCCTGAGTGGGTCTGTAACTTAAACTTAAACTGCGTGTGATGTGTCTGCACTATGACTGATCTGCTTGTGGCGGATCAGTGAAATGCTTATGAACTTTTGCAGTCAGTTTGTTATGAAGTGGTTTAATTGCGCGAAGAAACTGCCAGGCCTAGTTTTATGCAACTTGCAGTTTTTGCCATGCCCAAAAAACAACACTTTGAAAATTTTCACGCGTAGGATTATGCGATCCGCCATCCGGCTCTCTGTGCTTGACTTTTCGTGAGATGGCGAAATCTTCGCACGAACAATCCGCTAGAGCGACGATACTTAATAGCAACCGTCCAGAACCCTGAGCAGATGGCGGCTTAGATCGTCAAAAAGTCACTACTCTGGAATCCACACAGAGAACATCGAATGAAGATCAAAACATAAAAAAGCTACGCGGACCGCTTATGGTGGATTTAAAAGAGACGCAAGTGCAGAGCACAATTGCGCAAGAGGTTCTATACGATCTAAATGAACAATAAAGGAGGTAAAAGACTCAGAAAAAATCAAGAGTGAACCAAATGCTTTATTTCATTGATCATATAGAGGTGCCTGTTACAAAGCTAAAGAAATGCTAAGTGTAGAAAGGACGTAGCTGTGCGATATTCCATGGACGATCTGTCTCGTCGTAGATATCGTCAGGGTCTCTTCGTTTGCGCTTCTTACTTGGTCGCTTATCTAACTCGCGAATATCAACGAGGTAGTAGGAACCATTCAGTAGAGCTTTGCTGATGACGAAGGGTCCTTCCCAAGGCGGGGATAGTTTGTGGGACTTCTGCTGTTTGAGGCGTAGCACCAGATCACCTTCTTTAAACGAGCATTGGCGAACTCGCCTGCTGTGATAGCGGCGGAGATTCTGCTGGTAGATGGCGGATCTTTGGGCTGCTAGGTCCCGTTCTTCTTCCAGCAGGTCCACAGATAGTTGTCTGGACGCTTCTGCATCTTCTTCTTTGTAGGCATCGACTCTTGGAGAATCATACTGAACATCACTTGGCAAGATTGCCTCTGCTCCGTAGACTAAGAAGAAAGGGGTGAGGCCAGTTGATCTGTTTGGTGTGGTCCGTAGACTCCACAACACAGAAGGCAACTCCTCTGCCCAGGCTCTAGCTGCTCTGTGTAGCGGTGCTTCTAGGCGTGGTTTGATCCCTGACATGATTAGTCCGTTGGTCCTCTCAACTTGGCCATTAGACTGTGGATGTGCCACAGATGCTAGGTCAAGGCGGATTCCGTTGTGATGGCAGTATTCCTCAATTTCTCCTTGAGACAAGTTTGTGCCATTATCGGTGATGATGCTGTGTGGGATGCCAAATCTGACCACAATGTCCTTGACAAACTTTAGGGCGGTTTTGCCATCAAGTTTTCTGATGGGCTTAGCTTCCACCCACTTCGTGAATTTGTCTACCGCTACCAGAAGGTGCGTAAATCCCGAAGGTGCTGTTTTTAGCGGACCCACCATGTCCAGCCCCCAGACTGCAAAGGGCCAAGTTATGGGGATTGTATGCAGTGCTGTGGCGGGCATATGGGTTTGCTTGGAGTACATCTGGCAACCATGGCAAAGTTCCACAATGCGGTCTGCATCTGCCTTGGCTGTTGGCCAGTAAAACCCATGGCGGAATGCCTTAGCTACTAAGGATCTGGCGGCGGCGTGATGCCCACATTCGCCTTCGTGGATCTCTCTTAGTATTTCGATTCCATCCACTTGGGATATGCACTTCATGAAAACTCCCGAAGTACTTCGTTTGTAGAGTTGGCCATCTATGATGGTATACGCTTTGACTCTACGCTCGATTTGTCTTTTCTGGACTTCGTCTTTAGGAAGCTTCTTGTTCGTCAGATACTCCAGGAAGGGCTCTGCCCATAGCGGATTGCTGGGCAAAACCGCCATAACAGGGGAGCTCGCTATCTCTGGATTTTCTGGATCCACCATCTTAACTGATGGTACGCGCAGATTCTCGAGGAACACGCCTGGCGGAACTGCCTTACGGCTGGATCCCAGCTTTGACAAGGTATCAGCCACTATGTTATCTTCTCGCCGTACGTGCTTTATGTCGTAGCCGAGGAAACTTTTGGCCATCTCGTCCACCTCGTCCCTGTATGCCGCCATTACTTCATTCCGAGCTTTGTATGTGCCAACCACCTGCTGAGCCACAAGGTTAGAGTCTCCACAGCACATAATGTGTTGTACGCCGATCTCCTTTGCGACACGTAGCCCATGTAGTAGCGCTTCATATTCCGCGATGTTGTTGGTGGTGGGGAAGTGAATCTGGAGAACGTAGCTTAGCTCATCTCCCTTAGGAGATTTGAGTGTCACTCCAGCCCCCGAGCCGTGTAGCAACTTTGAGCCATCAAAGTGCATCACCCAATGCTCTGGTTCTGGGACGGGCGTAGTCTCCTGCGCTTCCTTCCAATCCGCCATAAACTCCGCCAAAGCCTGAGACTTGATGGCGGTGCGAGGCTTGTAGTCGATGTCGAAAGAGGCCAATTCAATGCCCCACTTCGCAACTCGCCCTGTTGCGTCGCTGTTGTTGATGATGTCCTTCAGCGGGGCTTTGCTCACCACTGTGATCTTATGGTCATAGAAGTAATGCCTTAACTTACGAGAAGCTAGGAAAACTCCATATGCCAATTTTTGGTAGTGAGGGTAGCGCTGCTTGGATTCCGTCAGGACCTCGCTGACATAGTAGACTGGTCGCTGTACACCACACTCCTGCGCTTCTTCCTTACGTTCTACCACCATGACGATGCTGACCACCCTATTGGTTGCCGCCATGTATAGTAACATGGGCTCCTGGTCTTCGGGTGCCGCTAGGACTGGTGCAGTGGATAACACTCTCTTCAGATCTTTAAGTGCAGCATCTGCCTCGTCGGTCCAGATGAATTCGTCTGATTTCTTCATCAGCTTGTAGAGTGGCAAAGCCTTCTCGCCAAGACGACTGATGAATCTGCTCACTGCTGCCACGCAGCCTGTGAGTCGCTGTACGTCTTTTAGGTCGATGGGCCGGGAGATGTCGAGGATTGCCTTGATCTTTTCCGGGTTAACCTCAATTCCGCGGTGGGAGACGATGAATCCTAGGAGTTGTCCAGCTGGGACCCCGAAGACGCACTTCGTTGGGTTAAGCATCATGTTGTACTTCCTGAGATTGTCAAATGTCTCTTGCAAATCCGCTATAAGGCCATCTTGCTTCTTGGACATAACTGCGATATCATCCACGTATGCGTGGATGTTTCGTCCGATTTGATCCGCCAGGCACTTTTGCATGGTGCGCTGATACGTTGCTCCTGCGTTTTTCAGACCGAATGGCATTGTGACATAGCAATATGTGCCATAAGGTGTTACGAACGACGTAGCGAGCTGATCGGACTTTTTCATCTTGATCTGGTGGTATCCAGAGTAGGCATCTAAGAAACACAGTAGCTCCGATCCCGCTGTCGAGTCAATGACTTGGTCAATGCGAGGCAAGGGAAAAGGGTCTTTTGGACATGCTTTTTTCAGGCCAGTGTAATCTACACACATGCGGAGAACTTTTGTGTTTTTCTTAGGAACTAGTACCGGATTTGCCACCCACTTGGTATGTATTACTTCCTTGATGAAGCCTGCTTTCAACAGCTTGGAAATCTCATTTGCTATGGCGCGGCGCTTTTCATCTCCGAAGCGTCTCATGGCTTGTCTTACTGGCTTTGAGCCAGGAATTATCTGCAGAGCGTGCTCGGCGAGTCCCCTGGGTACACCCGTCATGTCAGATGGCTGCCATGTGAAAATGTCCCGGTTCTCACGGAGGAACTCGACGAGCGCGCTTTCCTATGCGGGGGACAAATTCGTTCCAATGGCGGTGGTCTTGGCGGCATCGCCAGCGACAAGTTCCACCTGTTTTGTATCAACTGTAGGCTTGAAAGTGGGCGGGGAGGCGGAAACTTCCTGCTTGGATGCCGGCATCTCCGCGCGGTCCGTAGCGGCGTGTATTTCTTTGAACTCCTCGCCGAAGAACACTGCTTCCGCGAAGGCGGCTTCTCCTTCCTTGCACTCCTTTGCCTTTCGGAAGCTGCCATAAACGGTGATTATGCCATCCGGTCCTGGCATCTTCAGTTGATTGTAGATGTAGCATGGCCTTGCATGGAAGCTGTGGAAGGCGGGGCGCCCGAAGATCACGTGGTAAGTGCTTTTGAACGGGACCACCTCGAAGGTTATGGGCTCTTCTCTGTAGTTTTCCTCACTACCGAAGGCGACCTTTAGTGTGATGGACCCGAGGGACTTAGCTTGGCGACCAAGAACCACCCCGTAAAAGGTGACCGCGCTATGGCGGAGTTGGGTCTTGGTAAGGCCTAGCTTTGTCAGCGTTTCCACGTACATGATGTTCAGGCTGCTGCCGCCATCCATTAGGCATTTGGAGAACTCAAAGTCATGAATTACAGGGCATACCACCATGGCGTAATAGCCATCTGGGATGTGCTCTGGATGGTCGTCGCGGCTCCAGCGGACCAGTACTTCGGACCATCGGACGTACTGGCGGATTGATGGCACGGTGGCGTTAAGGGAGCGCATAGCAGCTCTCTGTGCCTTGGCCGTGGGGGGTCCAAGGAATGTGTGAAAGGCACCTTTTTTGTCCTTGATTGGGTTACCCTTGCCAGCACCACCCTCTGCCTTTTCGGCGGGTTTGGGCGCAGGGTCTTCGTCCATATCACTGCCATCCCTGGACTCCTTATCTTTGTCCGCTCTTCCTTTGCCACGAGGCCGTTGTCGCCGGCTGCGCTTGAAGCCGGCTTCTTGATCCGCCTTGAGGTCGTTGACAAACTTGCAGTTCCGGTTGGTGTGGTTGCACTTTCCCGACGCATCACGGTGGGCAAAACATGGCATATCGCGGTATTCATCGTAGGACACCGGGGCGGATGGCGCCGAAGCGGGAGTTGTGGAACTCCGCGGCTGGCCACCGCCACCTCCGCATCCTCGGCCGCGCTGGCTGTTTTGACCCTTGTCTGCGAAGGTCGTGGCGACCATATCCGGAGCCTGAGGCTCTTCTGGCGGACTCTTCCTTTTGTTACTGCTATTCCGCTTTCCAGTATTCTGGATGGTGGAAGCTTTCAGAGATTCGCGGGCGTCGTCGTCGGCGGCCGCGTAGTTGCTTGCAATGGTGATCATGGAGTTTAGGGTCAACTTCCCTTCGTTCCTTTCTTGCAACAGGCGATGGCGGAGCAGTTGGCCTCTCTCCAAACTATCAATGAACGCGAGGATGGCGGATTCGTCAGTAACCCCTTCACAGGAGTTCTCCATATCCAGCCATCGCGCGAGGAAAGTTCGGGAGGTCTCGTCGTCGGCTCGTCGGCAGCGTTGGAGGTCACCAATGTTATGGGGTCTCTTGTAAGTCCCCTCGAAATTTTCGGTGAACGCAGTTTGCATATCAAACCAGGTTTGGATGGAGTTTTCTGCCAAGTCATTGATCCACTGCCTCGCAGTTCCTGATAGCATCAGGGGCAGATAGCGGACAGCGACATTGGGAGAACCCCCGGCGAATCCTTGCGAGAGCTGCGTGACCTTGCTGGCCCGCCACCACCACCGCCGCCGCCATGGGGGCTCCCTGGTGGGGATGGCGAAGGGTCGTGTCGTCGTTTACTCTCGCCGTCCTGTGACTGGTCTTTGCAGCTACGGCGGCTTCCTTCCGGTCTTCGTGGAGATGGATCATCGTCATGGCGGCGGGAGCCTTGCCCCTTGTCATCGTGGTGGCGAGTAGAGCGATGCTTGTTTTGGTCGTCGTCCCGGTGCGCGCCGTCGTCATGGCGAGATTGGTCCCTTTTCTTGGATCCGCCATCCCTGCTGTTTTCCCGTCGTGGCGGATCGTCTCTGCGTCCGGCGTCACGGCTTCGTCCTCGCTTGCCATCATTGTCGCGTATGACAATCCCTCTGGGTACTTCGAACGTCTTATGCTTTGGTGGCGGCATGTTGGTCTTATGGCGAGGAGCAGTAGTGGTTTGTTGGTATCCGTAAGCTGGGTAATTCTTGCGGGGTGGCGATGGGTTTCTCTGCGGGCCTTTGCCATTCGGTTTGTCATCGGAGGATATTGGGATGGCGTGCCTCCAATTGCGAGCTTCTCTTCTTCGGATTTCTGAGGATCCGGTATGAGATTCGTTGTCAGGACGCACACCATAATTGCCAGCCCCCTGAGCTTTAGAGGCAGTACTGGACTTGCATAGCGCAGGATCAGATTCGAGCCGTCGTGATGACGTAGCCTTCTCCTGTTGCACTAGTGCTTTGGTCATCAGTTTAACCGCCGTCTCAAGGGCTGCTGGGCTCTTGTTATGCTCCAATAGCTCCTTTGCAGCCACGATGTTCTCGATGGGCGTAGCCCTGACTTCATCACGGTTTTTGTCCACGTATGGCGGATTCTTGATGTACATCCTGGCCAGAGTTTCTGCTGTTGGTACGGTGAACTCAAGGTTTCGTACCAGCTGCGGGTCGCCTCCCTCGTTGATCTGGTTCTGGATGAGAGTAGCATACTTCTCCTCCATGTTCCTTGCGCGCTTCAGCGTGTCTTGAGCTTTATCAATGTCGTCGTCAACCTGCTTGCCCATCTTCTCGACTCGCTTTGCTTCCTTGAGGAGTGCTCGCCTTTTCTTCTCGAGATCGTTCACATCTCTGACATAGTCAGGGGTGATTGGATCTGCTAGAGTTCCATAGACGACCTTATCCAGCGGGGTCATGAAGTCTTCTTGGTGCTGGTCCTCGGGGATGGCGGGTAGCGGTCTGGGACCACCATGAATCTCGGGAAGTTGCTCCGCGGCGGGATCAGCGGCTGGTGGCGGGTTACCCTGCTCATTGCCGGCATCTCCGTCGTGGACTGCCTGAGATGGCGGATCACCGGTTGTCTGCCCAGCGTCATCTCCTTTGTTGGTGACAAACACCTGCTTGGCCGCTGCTTGTTGCTCTTCAAGTGCCTGTTGCGCCAATTCCGCCTCGAGTTTCCTCATGGCGGCATCGTAATGGTCAGAATCATAGCCTTTGCTGTCCCCGTCATCCGATTCACCACTTTCGTTAAGTGTCTCTAGGATGGATTCACCTGGGCTATCTTCTCCATTGGAGGTAGATCCCGAAGTGATACCTGCGAAAGCAACAAGGCAGTACCGCGGTGTCTCTAATGCCAGATTACTCATGGCGGATTCACTGTGGTCTTCCACCACTTCCTCTACCTCTTGGGCGGGCTGGGTGGGATTATTTTTCGGATCCGATCTAGGCAACTTGGAAAGTTCCAGATCAGATGAGTCCTCCTCCGTATCCAGCTCGAAAGCGGTCCGTTTGGGGGTTTCAGCCATACCAATCCGCCGGAAATTGGTTTCCGTAGCGGGGGTAGGGTTTGTCTCTCCAATGAAGATATGGATATCTCCAATCGGGACGACGGTGAATCGAGCAGGGTCTTCTCTAGCCGGTACCCAGAGGTTATCCGCTGGGACGATGGGGAAGCCGGAATCATAGAGGACGTGCCCGATGGCGACGGTGTCGCCGATGCCTGCGAAGGCGGATCCCGCCTGGATCCGCGCTCCAGACGCGCTTAGCCCCACGGTGGGCGCCAACTGTCGTGGTTTCGTCAACAGATCTGCCATAGGGGTAGGGATATGGCGGTTTGTGGAAGGGGGTGAACACGGAGGAGCGATCCAGGACGGTGGTAGCACGAGTTTACCCAGCTTCAGATCCCGCAACGGTGGCGAGATCCTACGTGCTGCTATAATTCACTATAAGGCAACAAGTGCTCGGTTACAATGATGAGGTTGGCTATTTCGCTATGCGATTAGCCGTAAGATTGGTCTGCTGCCGCAAGGGCTACTCCACGCCGGGCTTATAAAGACGCCTGGCGTGGGCTACACGTTGGTATAGGAGCGGATACAACTTGGCGTCCTAGACTAAGTCCTTTGCGTGTGCTACAGGGCAACCCGCCATGGGCCGTCACCGAACCCGCCATGGGCCTATCATCAGCAATCCGCCATGGGCCTGTCTCTGGATTCGCCATAAGCGCCTGCATCCAGTACCGCCGTGGCAACTTCAGCAACTGGGCCGCCCGGTATGGCAAATCCGCCATACCACCCCTGATGGGCCACCCTGGCTTGCTGAATTAGGACTACGTCGCTGGTATACCCATTTGGTATATCCCCAACACCTTGAGAGATCCAAGGCTTTTGTCGCTCTTGGTAAGCAGTGAAACACGGCCCTCAAGTTCTGGCGTCTGGAAGAAGCTGGGCCGGGCTGCTGCCTTGCCAAAGTGGAGTGTCATGGCAGAGCTGGAAGGCGCAGGTTTAGTAGGTTTTGGCGCAGTTGCAGCAGACTGTGTCCCGGTCTTGATGATTTGCTTCATCTTGAGAGTGCCAGACTTGGCTGGGACAGCGGTCTTTTCAGCGGTTGGAGTCTTGGGTGCTGGTTGTTCCGGCGCGGCTAGTGCAGCTTGTCCAGCAGAAGCAGGTGCCGGGTCAATCCGGGCTTCTGGCACTTCTGCGGCTTTCCCTTTCTCTATGCCGGCGCTCTTGTCGCCTGCGCCGGCATCTTCAGCAGTCTCGGCGCCACTAGCAGGCGCGCCGGTGTTAGGGGCATCTGGTTGGGCCCCTGTGTCCATGTGGACATCAGAGGCAGAAGGGTCCTGTTGAGCCCCCGAGTCCATGTGGACATTGGGGGCAGAATTGTCTTGTTTCGGTGGAGGATCATCCTTCATCGGGGAAGAGGCCTTTTCGGGCGTAGGCAAAGATGCCGGTGCCGGAGAGGTGGTGTGGCTGGCAGACGGTATGTCAGGGTGTGCAGCGGCCACCGACTTATCAACATTAGGGCTGGCGCTTGAGCTAGAGGCATGTTCCGGCGCAAGAGGAGCCCTGAAAGATAGAAAACACCAAGTTAATAATCGAAAGAAGAAATATGTCAGAAATGATATAAAGGGAAGAAATTTACCCCGAGGCAACGGGTCTCTGCCTCTTGGGCTAGGGTACGCCGATCTTCTGCCTCTTCTGTGTCGGCTCAGGCTGGGGTTTCACCCCGCGCTTCTGGCCGATACATACGCCGGTAGAGGGAGGGCCCTGGTTCAAAGGGGCAGCGTCACCGACTTCATCGTCCAGTATAGCTGAGGACGACATAGCATAAGCAAGAGGTGTGGTAGGAAAGGCATAAGCAAGTGGCATTGGGTCATAATACATCAGGATCTCCTTGTCAGAATCATCCTCACTCCAGGCTTGAGTGGAATGCCGGGATGAAGAGGCCTTACCCGCGGCAGAAGCGGCACGGGTGTTCTTGGGCAACTTGTCCTCATGATCCGGATCTTTGGGATCCACAACAGTGCGGCCCGCGGCGATCTTGATCCGGGAGTTCTCCATGTCCTAGAAACTGAATTTCTGCATAGGACAGAGCAAAGTAATCAGAAACAAGAGATATATCGGCAATAGAAAAGATCAAACATAGATATGTCGGCAAAAATAGTATGTCAGGTTAAGCATTTGTATGTCAGCTAAAGAGGTTTACCGTCGGGGCGGGGCGGTCCCGGCTGTAAGGCTCGAGCCCCCAGGCAAAAGTCCCTTGCAAAGACTTGCATATATCTTTAACCCACCACAGAATGTTGGCAGGGCTCAGCTCGTGTGTGGAATGTCGAGTGGGGTCCATGGGCCCGCTCATCTGACATATCTTATGGGACCGGCGCTGGAGAGGAGAGATGCGCCGGCTAATAAAGCAAGCCACTATGTCCTGAGGTGTGAGGCCGGCATCCCGTAGTTTGCCCTTAACCCGGTGGATGGCATTAACCGGCCCCACTGTGGTCTTCGGGTTATACGTCCAATTCTTCATCCCAGTGGGTGGCTCATCCATGTATGGCGGCAGGTTGAGCAGATCCACATCTGTTGTGTTCTTCACGTAGAAGAAACTCTTCTGCCTTTTTTACAAGACTCGAGCAGCTCTATCTTGGGGAAGTCTGAACCCTTCCGAGACATGATGGTGGTCGTGCCACATTGGGTCATGGGGCGGTCCTTTTTCTCCTGAGCAGTCTCCGGTGGGTCATCATTGCTTCGGGGTTCTTGAATGACGTACTTACGCAGCTGGAAGTATTTCGCCCAAGCTTGGGAAAAGGGCTCTATGCCAGCAAAACCCTCGCAGAAGGCAGCAAAGGCGGACAAGATCATCACCATGTTTGCCGGCAGATGATGGGGCTGCAAGTCATAAGTATCCAGGAAATCCCGGAAGAAGTCAGATACCGGCAGACCGAAGCCTCTCTCAAAGTGAGAGATGAAGACGACACGTTCGCCGGATTCAAGTGCCAGCACGATCTCTCCCACAGGTAGCCGGCATGCTACGCCGGCTGGGACTCTTCTCATTGTGGTGATCCAGGATATGTCGGCCGGGGTCACCTCTGACCCCTCCCAGCCGGAACGTCCTTGCACCTGGGTCAGGTTATCTTCCTTCGGCGCAGAAGTGGCCGTCATACTAGATGAAGCCATCTTGGTGGCCGGGACAAGGCGTGAGAGCTGGAGTCCCATGATGTTATTCCTATCAGAAGCAGAGTAAAGGGGGGGTTAATCTCTCCGGCATACCAATCTCACACAAGTTAGCAGGAAGAGAAGATCTAACAGCGCAGTTAAAATTAGAAATAACTATGGGTAAATTCCTATGGGAAGAACACCTACGAACTTCCTGGGAAGATTACAAGCAATGCTAACCGAACCAGTAAGATGCTAAGTAGTGTAGCTGAAGGAGATCTAAGCGAATAGGGTTACCAATACAAAGCTACAGAGAGGCATGAAGAAAGAAGAAGTCAGAACCAAGGAGGAAGAACTTACCGGAGCTCGTGCGGCAGCGATGGAGCAACGGCGAGTGTGCAGATGAAGATCCAATCTCCCCCGACAGTGTTCAGGAGAGGAAGAGGACCGGCGGCGTCGAGGGTGAAGAGGTCAATCAACGGTGAGAATCCGCACCGGCGTGAAGGGGGACCACAGCGGTGCAAGTTTCCTGTGCAGTTGGTCTGACGGAGGAGAGCTCAAGAATAGGGCGCAGAGGAAGAAGAAGGAGTGGGGGTAAAAATAAAAGAGTTACCCCCGCTCCCCTATTTATATCGTGGGGCTGCGGTCGTGGGCGCGGTGGTAGTGCTCCACTACCCCGACCGTTACTGCGACCATCGCCACGTGGTGGCACATCGTGGGGCGACGGTTCCTGTAACTGTGCCACTAGGCCAGTTATGGGCAGTAATTGCACTATGAACCGTCACTTCATGTGACTGTTCATAGTGGCGGAGCAGTTGCGAGTTTCGATGGAAACTGTCGGACTTGGCTTCTCGAGGAAGATCCAGCTATGTGCCGGCATGACCGTGCGTGAAACGAATCCCATCCGAAATACCTTCGGGACCGGCTGGATTAACTTTTAGAGAAGAAGAGGAGTCGACATATAGTATGGTCGCCAGCGTATATTCAAGAGCCGGGATATAAGAAAAGAAATATTATGTTGAACCTGCCAAGGCCCCTTAGTTAAGACTGGGGGACCTCGACAGCTTCGGGGACTAGTGTCGGGGGGATGACCCCCGGTAGGGTCAAGAGACTAGAAAGATATAAGGAATATGGTTGACTTTGTGTCGGTTGACCAAAGTTGGGTCTGGCCAAAATATAAGAGCGTCGGCCAGACCGACATATAAGGTGTATCCCGGCTACTGTTCAGATATGTCGGTATAACCGGGATACTTGATGAGGAGTTCCGGCATATGTATAGATATGCCGGCCTAACCTAGTTGATATATTGTGCAGGAACAGGGGAGGCTGGATTACCCGACCTTCGTAGGTCGTTGGTACGGCACATAGGTCCAGGATATGGCCAACGGTTATATCCGGGATATAGAAGTCAACCAAGGTGTCATATCCCTACAATCAAGAAAGGAAACATCCAAGCATGGAAGCAGACTATAATGACAGGGTGCACAGTGGTGGTTTACCAACCATCACTGTGCTAAGTACAGTCCTTGACATCACAGTGGTAAGGTCATAGTCGAAGAGGTACAAGGTACAGGGATGCTGAGTCCCATCGAGAGCAATCAGGGGCAAAGTCAAGGGTGGCAGCCATCGTCAACTTGTCCTATTTGGACTGTAGTTTATGTCATCTGCTCGGTGGTGACCGTTGTAACCCTGGCCACCACTATATAAGGTGGCACAGGGAGCCCTAGCCAAGGGTTGAGCCCTTCTTATTCTCTCAGTTCATAGTTCATTTTCCTCCTCCCAGAGAGAGCTTGGAAGCGCCATTGTTGTGTACTCTATCGATCCAAATATACAACCAGTAGAGCAGGAGTAGGGGTGTTATCTCCTTACGAGAGCCCCGAACCTGGGTAGATCTGTGTTCCTTTCTGTCGTGCTTCTTAGCTCGCTCCCCTCTCCTGAATCCTCCAGCATCTAGTTCGGCCCCCATTTAAGCCATCCCATGGCATATGTTGTTTCACCACGACGACACTTGTTCTTCAAGTAGGTGGTGTACGATCACATGTTGTGGTAAGATCATCAGAGTTTGAAATGGGTAACTCTTAGAACACTAGTGTGGCTAACCAAATAGCTTGGCATTGCATCCGCTGGGCTATGAAATTTGTTTGCAGGCATCCAACAAATGGGCCAAAGTTGGGTCTCAGAGACAGCGAAATCCATTCTGGGAAACCAAAGAAAACGCCCTAGTTGTTTTTGGCCCATTCGATGCGATCCTAGGGAGCCAAAAAAAGAGGTGCAGGAAACACTACACCACAGCATTACATTGCCAACAGACAAGTTGGTCAGAAATACCGCTTTCATCGACAGAAAGTCGGTCGGGAATGAGTAATGCCGACCAACCTCGTCTGTCACCGTAAGTCCGGTCGGCAAAGGCCTTTCCCGACCGATATATATTTGCCGACCAACAGTTCGACACCACTAGTAAATCTTTCCTGACTGACGTTATCTTTGCCGACCGATATTTCTTTACCGACCGACATTTTTTCCCGACAAACTAGCGGACGGGGTTAACTTTTGCCGACCAATCTTCCGTGGGTCCAAGCATGCCCAGGCACTGACCTTCTGCGTCGACCGGTTGGTCGGCGTTTCTTTTTCCGACCAACCTTCTACCACTTGCATTAGCTTTTCAGATGACACCTGCATAAATTATATTTAATACCAACCGACTTTCAGCTACATAGCCGAGGTCTAAATATATTTAGATTATTGACAGCCAAAATCACATATTCACACAAATATATAAGCATATCATCCAAAATATAGTGGAATTAATCCATAACAATAGATAATGAGATATGCATTGATTCAGTACATTACGACTGTTAATCTGTTCTCAACCCACATCCAGGTTTACAAATGGTAGTTGTCTGATTACACAATCAGGTTTACAAACCGATAGACAAATAATTACCACGTAACCAGGTTTATCAAATGGTCGCAAAAAGGAGTCAGACATAATTGACTCCATTACAAAAGGCATCATGTTGATGTAAAACTGACATCTACTTGGTGGAGTGAGACAGAAGTTATGCATGCTAATTCATATTCCCGATGATACCTGCACAATCATATACAAACAGAAGATTATTACTCCTACAAAAGATGCTAACATGAACTGAAGCATACAAAAACATCCTACTGTACCAACTAGAAAAGCAATCACTAGATGGCATTGTTTCACATAAACTTCAAGTCACTTTTCAAACACTTGATAGGGACATGCAACGATTCCGCGCGCTAATTTTACGTTGATACGACAAGAAATCTACAGATAAGTGCAGCATCAAAATCAGCCACACTAACTCAGTCGAGAGGTAAAACCTTTCTAAAAAAACTACCAGTGTATGCAAAATTTCACAACCAAATGACATAATATAGGCACAAATACATAGGTGGCAGCTCGAGTATTCCCTGGGAAAAGAAGCTCTACGAAGAGGCCAAGGTGATTTTCTATCCAGCCCATAGCAATGGTAATCGTACTTGTCAATTCAACACCCAAGTGCATTGCTCAAATTGGTGTGCTTTGTTCTATAAAAGTGTTAGCCCAGCCGTAAAGACTATGCTATGACTGAAACAATTTTGGAAGTAAGAATACTGTCTATTCTCTGAAATTGATATGAAAATAAATGAAACTGTACAGATGTAGAGGAGTTCAACATCCACAATGTGAATTTGAAAGATCTAATCCCATATATACAACAACCATAATATCGGATGTCCATGGTGTGATATGTTGATTGTCTTCTGCCTACTTCATCCAGTAAATTTTATCTGCACTATAGAGATGTAAAAAACTTTGACAAAAAAAACATTACTTGCCTATCTTTACAATACCATTCTTTCAAAACTATCTTTTGTTAATATAAACTTTCATTTAAATTGTGGGTTATGCTTACAATTTGTACTGGGGCTGTGAGAGTTACTTAGATAGTTGTTTTATTCTGAAATCCATACTATTTAAGCAAACTGCATGGTGTATTATCTCTTCCTATATTGTAAATTGGTGAAGAATGAGCTCATATTTTACCTTGCTTTGCTAAGCAAGCCTATAATCTAAAACCATCATGGCATTTCGTTTATTTTATCTTATTTAGAAAAACCTGGGAATTAATTCTGTGATTGTTTGTAGTATAAACATTGTTTACTTAGAGCTTATGGCATTTTATCAAAGGCTTCTTACTATTCTGTTTATGTGTCAACGAGGCAAGCGTTGTAGCAAAATTGTTTTTTCATGAACAAATACGTATAGGGGACCAATTAGATCTTACGAATTGTGGTACTCTTGGTACATGAACATGCAAATTAAAAATGATGCTGCAGCGGTAGTACATGAACTATAGAGTAGAGAAAAAAGCAAGTCATTGTACATTTAGCTGCTAATCCGGTGATCCTGGAGTGTGACGCTGCAGCGGTAGTACAGGAACTACAGAGTAGAGAAAAAAGCAAGTCATTGTACATTTAGCTGCTAATCCGGTGATCCTGGAGTGTGACGCTGCAGCGGTAGTACAGGAACTACAGAGTAGAAAAAAAAAGCAAGTCTAGCATCTCTATGATGGTTTCAGAAATCAAGTCAAGCCTAGAGTCTCTATCAGGTTTTCAAGTTTGCAAATTAAAAATGATGGATAATTCTGTGGCTTGTTAATCTTGCTGGCATAGGGAATAGATACTAGAGAGTGGATTAGAGGCGTGCTTTTGATTTTGGTTCCTCCTGCCTGGTAGAATCAGATCAAAATGAATGTAATAGAGCTTGTAAGGTGGACCCCTAGCAAAAAAAGAACATGGAGCTAGCCTGCTAAATCTGCTAAGCACTCAGGTTTTCTTCACTGGCCTCGATCGGCGACATCTAAAGGGCACAGTTAACTAGTCTAGAAATGAATAATCAGGCTAGTTGTTGTTAAGCTTGAATAAGAAATGACTAATCAGGCATAACACAACACCTACTATTAGTTTTATGCATATCCTACTTTTTGTTACAACTATCAAAATGCTAAAGGATAGAAGGAACTGATTCTGAACAACACAAGTATAGAAGTTTTACTCATCATCTTCATGTGTGAAACTGATTTTGAACTGAAAGATCTCAGCGAGACACAGCTGGTTTGTAGGGCTTCATCTATCCAAATTATCATAAGTGAGCATAATAAAAACAGCTAAGGGTGTACATAAAACCCACAGGCATGCATGGTGATTACCTTGTTAGATGGCCATGCAATGGACCTTGTGACAGCATACTACATATATAATGGCAAACTGCCTTAGCCCTCCACCAGCCATGCCACGTCATCGAGCACTGTTCATGTGCGCATGAACACTAACCAGTGAACAGTAACCGCGGGTGAACAGCAAACGCGAATGAACAGTACCCGCGAGTGAACAGTGACCGGTATGAACAGTAACCGCGAGTGAACAGTACCACGTGATGAACAGTGAACAGCTGAAGTTTGTGTTATAATTTTTTGCTGTAAATTTTTCTTATAAAATTCTTAACACTAATTCGATCCAATGGTAATTCCGATGATAACTACCTAACAATAATTCTTGATAATCAATTCTTGCAGTAAATTTGAATTTTTAACCCCAAGTGGTATTTTCCTCACAACTCTTCAACAGTAACTGTCTTCTTATGTAGTACTCCCTCCAACCGGAAGTAAGTGTCAATATTTTCATACTAACTTCAAAATTTTCAAACCCCAACAATGAACTAACTACAGTAATTATCCGACAGTCATTTCAGCGGTACTTATCTAACAGTAAGTTTTCAACGGTGCGCAATTTCTTGATGGCAATTTATTAATATTATACAAGTGCAGTAGGTATTTAATATAACTTCGCACGAAACTATTCAACGGTAACTTCAGTACAAGTTTTCCTGCGGTTACTTCGAGATGACTTTTCTTTCAACCTTCACCATTTAAAGGGTAAATATGCGACACTAACTACTTCTACTATAAGATTGACATAACAAGCACGAAATTTTCATTTGGGCTTCACCAGCTAAAAGCTAGATATAAAATTAATCAAAATATGCACTCAAAAGAATATCGGGATTCTCCTACAATAACTTCAAGAAGACTTTTGTTTAAAACTTCAATTTTTAAAAGATAGGTACGCAGAGGCTCAAAAAAGAACACTCCAAATAAGTACATACTTCAACCCATATAATTCACTCCCCCGGTAATTTTGGCTATAACTATCTGATAGTATTTTTCAACGGAACGTCAACAAAAACACTCTAAATAAATAATAAACTACTAAAAATAACACCACGGGCGCGGCGTGCCGCCGCGGCTAATTTCCTAGTCGTTAATGTATAGTACATCCTCATACTGATATGGCAAAATAGTATCCCTTTTAATGGCAACAATCACAATAACCTCATAAGTACCAGGTCCAAGGGGCTCCCCACCCACAATTGAAGAGAAGCCGCCGCGAAGAGAATGGACAAAGAAGTAGCAAGTTCACTCACCGACTGCTGTGGTGGGACAGTGACAGGCAGGGAGAAGGATTGTTGCGCCGCCGCCACGAAGTCGTGAGTCGCTGGGATCAAGAATCCTAATAATAAACAATTATACAATATAAATTATGCTCAAGTAATATTAATAAATTAGTGCCAAACAAAAATATTCTAGTAAGCAACGACCAGAAATAGACTACTGACTGCTTATAAATTAGGGAGATATAAGATACTACATAAGAAGTTATGCATACTTATTTAAGTTGCTTAATGGATGCTACACTATAATGGATGCTACACTATTAATGTGTACGGTAAATATTCTAGAAAACAATGAAGGAAATTATTTCTCATAAAATATACATAACCTGGCCGTTTATGGATGCTACACTATAACAAGTTCTATTCAACAGTCTCTAGAAAGTTATAGTGTCACTCAGAGACACAAAAGCTGATTATGTCTTCTTTACGCGTAAGAATTGTACGGGATTTTCTCTTATGACAAAGTCTAAAATGAATTTTAATTCATAAACTTAATCCCACGGAGTATATCTGAACAACTTTAGTTTAATTAAACTTAACAGAACTGAAAAGTTCCAAAGCAATTTCAGTTGAGTATAATAAAATTGATTCACTGCCCCAAATGATTTGGGCCAAATCCTCCCAGAATTCGCGACCCAAGCGATTCTATGCCCCAAATCCCCTCCCAGAATTCGCAGCTCTGGATCTTTCCTCTTCCCAATCCCAAGTCTGCGGTGTAGCCTTCCTAGTCGATTAATTTTGCATCTCCAAATCCTGCAAGTTTTCCTTGAATATTTTCGGAGTACAAATCCGCTGCAAGCTGCAGCCCCGATGAATCACTTCGCCACCCCCAATTCCTTCTTGTGAGCTATGGCGCCGTCTTGCCGATCTCCCCAGGAGAAGAACAATGGCGGCCGCACAAGTCACGGCAAGCGACTAGACAATCCTAAAACGAACACTGCTCTAGCCTGTACGTAAGTTGTTCTTGAATTAATCTAGTTCTGTTTTCATGCTAGATTCCTAGTTGTTGACGCCCAGGCTCCTAGCCTATGCACTATGCAGGATGCAACGATCTGCTAGCTATGCCAGGGAGCCATCCAAGCCCATCGACTTTCTGCGCTCGGTCAAGACCAAAGACGGAACCGATTCCTCGGGGGACCGAATCCTCGGTTTCTCTATTTTCCATTAACCTCGGTTTGGGGGAACCGAATGCCCAACCCTATGGGTCGAACAGCACGCAGAGAGGAGGCTGCCTCCTGGGTTGAACAGCACGCATAGAGAGAAAGGGAGCTCACCTCCTCAGTCGTACAAACACGAAAATCCCCACAGGTGTGGGCAGTGGTGGCGGCGGCAGATCTGCTAGCCACCAGATGGGAACGCCTGGGGAAGGTCCTGCTCGCCGAAGTGCGTCGCTCCAGCGGAGTGAGAAATCCGGCTGCCAGGAGAGGTTGAGCGCGTGGGGGCGGAAGGAATCCGGCGGCGGCGGCAGATCTTCAGGCCACCAGATGGGAGCGCGTGGGGCTGCTCGTGCTCTCCAGAGTGCGCCGCCCAGAGGAGAAAGCAATTCGGCCAGGAGAGGTTGAGCGAGTGAGATGGGGCGGCAGGAAAATGGTGGCGGCCAGGAAGAGGGTGAGCGGGTTGGGGAAGGAAAATTTGGGGATTTAGGGTTCACCCGCGGTGAGTGTTTTCGCGCGTTGGGCCAATTATGTTGGCGCTAAAATTTTCGCCCCGCGCGGGCCGGCCCACTTAGCGACAGACAGTTGGTCGGGATTTGTTACCGACCAACGATCCGACGTGTATGGAGGAAATCCCGACCAACTGTTTGACTCCAAAGTTTGATACATTTCCGACCGATAGTCTGTCGTTACGTAAAGAAATTGCCGACTAACCATCCGACATAAACTATGCCGACCGACGTTCCATTGGTGATGTTAACCTTTACCGACCAACGTCAGTCGGGAATGCAGTGTTGTGGTGTAGTGAAACCAATTGCACCCTAGACCATACCGCATTGCCAGCGAGCAGGAGTACAATTGATTGAGCTCGATGGTGAGTCCGCCTTCTCATGGCGGTGGGCGAGAAGACGTCGTTGGAATTGGTGGCATGCTGAAGCGTGACAACGAGGAGGTGCTTCTTGCTGAGAAAATGGTGGTACCGCTCCTGGCCAGGCCAGTGGTGTTGCCATCGATATGCCCTCGGAGAATCCTCTGCCATCAGATTGCATGGCAAGGTACGCATAGCCGACGAGGCTGCCACATTGGCTTTGTGGCGTTTCTTGTAATTGTTGGTCATGTATCTGCATCATGAGAGCTCCTTGATAGCAGTGCTAGCCGCCCAGTTGGGAACCCCAAGAGGAAGGTATGATGAGCACAGCGGTAAGTTTTCCCTCAGTATGAAACCAAGGTTTAATTGACCAGTAGGAGAAAGAAACCACTTCTGAAGGTTGATGCTAGCTAGCTTTGGTGTCTGCTCCAGAGAATTTATATATGGAGCCTATCTGGGGCGTAGCTTTGACGCTAGTAGCAACGTGGAACCTGCACATAACACAACCAAAGTACTTTGCCCCAACTTGCAGTGAGGTTGTCAATCTCACCGGTTTGCTGTAAACAAAGGATTAAACGTATTGTGTGGTAAAAGATATTTGTTTGCAAGAAAGTAAATAATGCTCGTAGAAAGTAAATAATAATATGAATGTAAAAGAATGGACCGGGGTCCACAGTTCACTAGAGGTGTCTCTCCATAAAGATAAATAACATGCTGGGTAAACAAATTACAGTTGGGCAATTGACAGAATAAAGAATGCAAGCAATGCATGTACATGTCATGAGGATCACTATGAGATTCACTTGGGCATTACAACATAATACATAGACCGTAATCCAACTGCATCTATGACTAATAATCCACCCGCCGGATATCATCCAAACAACCGTTGGGTATTAAGTTGCAAGCAACAGATTATCGCCTTAAGCAAAGTGTGTAATGTAAACAATACAAATGTCCTTGAACACAAGATTGTTATTTTCTCCCTAGTAGCAACAGCACATCTATAACCTTAGAAGTTATTGTCACTCTCCCAGATTACTAGAGGCATGAACCCACTATCGAGCATAAATACTCCCTCTTGGAGTCACTAGCATCTACTCAGCCAAGATATCTACTAGCAACAGAGAGCATGCAAGATCATAAACAACATAGAGATGATAAATCACAAATCAACTTTACATAGTACTCAATATTCATCGGATCCCAACAAACACAACATGTAGAATTACATAACGATGATCTTGATCATGATAGGCAGCTCACAAGATCTAAACATGAAGCACATGGAGGAGAAGACATCCATCTAGTTACTGCTATGGACCTGTAGTCCAAGGTAGACTACTCACACATCACTCCGGAGGTAGGCATGGTGATGAAGAAGGCTTCCGGTGGTGATTCCCCTCTCCGACAGGGTGCCGGGAAGAGCTTCTAGACCCTCCCGATCTCACGTCGACGACAGTGGCGGCTTGCAGTATGTTTTCTGGAAAAGAGTTCAGGCGCTTACAGTTTTCTCGTCGAGGGGATTAAATAGGTGGAAGGGCGATATCAGGAGGTGGACCAGGGGGTCACACCCCCTGGTGGCAGCCTAGGGGTGGCCCGCGCCACCACCAGGTGTGGCCGCCCCTTGGTCCGCCTCCGGCTCTCCTTTGGACTCCGTCTTCGTGTCAGGTAATTAGGGACCTCAGCTTTTGTTTCGTCCAATTCCGAGAATATTTCCTATGTAACTTTTCTGAAACACAAAAAACAGTAGAAAATAGGGAACTAGCACTATGGTATCTCGTTAATAGGTTAGTTCCAGAAAATGCATAAAAATGCCACGAAGTGTAAACAAAACACAAAGCAAATGGTGTATAAACAAGCATGGAGCATCAAAAATTATAGATATGTTTAAGACATATCACTCCTCCACCCAAGCTTTCGGTGTCATGTTCTTTGGCTTTTCCTTCACCGTCTGCTTGCGTGGCCCTTTGTTGTCATCGTCTTCTTTGGCGGCATCCCGGTGGCGACAGCAAAGAGGGAGTGTGCGTGCTTTGGATGTAAACTGAATCGATTGGCGAAAGAGTGGGATGGAGAGGTGGAAAGTTAGGGGGAATAGATGTAGGGTTTTGGATGTGCGACTACCACGGGGTTCGTGAGTGAAATCGGTCGTGTTGCATGGAGCTGATGCTCCAGGTCTACTCCTTGCGTGTTACGGTGGGCATGAGAATGCCAACTACTTTATTGAACTTGAAAAAGAACCAACGATCTATTAGAAACGCTGGTATGAGCCTAGATAATAGCAGACACCTCGTTAGCCGTATTGAAAAGCATAGGTGAAGATGCTCTAAGGGCATCTCCAGCGGGCTGACCCATTTCGCTATCCGTACTGGTCCAAATTTTTCTGTTTGGATCGGCCCGCAGACACACTTTCAGTCCTTGTCCGTTTAGGTACGTACTACACCCAGCGGTAAATAAATTGGTTTGCACCTGTCCGTCCTGGACCCACCTGTCATAGGGATGCACTTTCAGCCCGGTGAATCACGCCGGAGCACAGCTCTGCTCGTCCGCCGATGACCACGAGCTCGCCCGGGGAGGCCGCCACCTACGAGTTCGCCGGAGAGTATGCCTGCGTGCTCGCGCTCGCCCGGGGGGTTGTCGCCGCCGCCTGCGCGCTCACCCGCGAGATCTCCGCCGCTCGCGCTCGCCCGAGAGGTCTCCGTCGACGTTGCGCGCTAGCTCGCGAGGTCACCGTCGACGTTGTGCGCTAGCTCGCGAGGTCTCCGCCGCCACCTAGGCGTTCGCCCGCGAGGCCGCCACCTGCGCGCTCTCCCTCTTTGTCTTGCTCTCTCCCTCCCTCTGCTCTTCTCCCCGCGCTCCCTCTCTGTCTTCCTCCCTCCTCTGTCTCGACGACGCTATTCCACGCCTCCCCGGAATAAACCGAGCAAGACATGAGCATCTCCCTTCATCCTTCTTCCTCCCCTCGAAAGGAATTGAGCTGGGAAGCAGTCAGTCAACGCCGATGGCCCCCTGTTGCGTCGCGGATGGCGACAGCTTCCTGATCCGCTGCACGCACACCCAAACTCAGAGAGGAGGAAGGCAACTGGACGCCGGAGAGGAGGAGAGTGGCGGCCACCGGAGAGGAGGACGGCGGTGGCCGCCGGCGAGGAGAATAGTGGCGGCCCGCAGCTGAATCTCCATCGGGAGAAACGAAAAGAAAAGGAAATAAAGTATAAAAAGATGTGAGGGTGACATGTGGGCTTGGTTGTGTCCGTCGTGGACACGCAGACGATCCGTCTGTATCCGGGCTAACCCAAACCTGAACCAAATCTAGTGGACAAATGAGTCTGTCCGGCCCAAAACGCGGACAAAAATTGAAAAAGATTGCCCGCTGGGTTAGTCTTTTTGTCCGACGAATATAAACAAACCGCATTTATCCATTTAGATCGAGCCGCTAGAGATACCCTAACACTGCCTTTGCTGTGATTTCAGCAGCAAGCAAGCAGCACACGGAAAGATCGTTGGTCTTGATTCGGTAAGATTACAGGCATTTTTTCCTCTCTGCAGAACGTGCATGATATCTCATATCTCCGAGCATGTGCACCGTGCTCGTGCATAGCATAGACCTAGCCTAATCGTCGCGCCCAAAAGATAACACGCACACGGCACACGTACGTACACGATTACACAAGGCTGTGGAGGCCACGATCGGCTGTCGGGCAGAGGCAGCGATATAAATAAAAACAACCCGACCTGCCAAGAGTAAAAAAGGAAATTACCACATCATTGTAGCGGGTGAATCGAACGATTGGCGTTGCTGCGTGAGCACAGTTGCTCTCAAACGGCGGATAGGCTAGTAGAATAGGCGGAGGTGCGCCGTGTCAGGTAACGGCCCTGAAACTTCCATGCCCTGCTGCCCAATAGCGGCCTGACCGGTTTCTGCAGGGAGATCTGGACCAGGGAAATCTTTGACTCGCGGCGGCCACTGGCACTGGGCACAGTGTCCGTTTTTCGGACGTGTAAACAAAACAAAACCCACCGGGTACTGCTGCTCAGATACGTTCGCGCGGGAGAGGAGAGCAGCAGGTGATGGGCGGGCCGCAGGGACGCCATCCGGTTTTGACTTCCGGTTCGTGCCGTATCGTGCTAACGCGGATACGCCTGCTGGGGCCGAGATTGAAGTGCACTACTGTAGCTTTGGACCGGGTGCTTTCTTTAAGCTTCCGCAAGAAACAAGTTGATCTTTTTTTAGTGTTTGTGTGTTGGATATATCGTTTGAAATGCGAAAAACGACACAAATGCTGCAAGTGATTTGAGGTGGAAATCTTTGACGTAGAGATGTAAAGTGGGATCCCACCAAAATCCTAAAAAATGGAAAATTTTGACGTAGGAGTGTACGAGAGATTTCACGAAATGATTATATTTTGACCAAATTTAGTTGGGTATTGAGGAATAGCAACATGAGAGACTAGCTATATAGGTTGGTATTGTCGTCAGGAAAAGGTGTCAGATTGCAGATTAAACCATGTTGCCTTCTCTTCAAATTCATCTCCGCCAACCCAAGTCTCATGTGAAATCTAGCTATGCTCAGTTTCTCAATTCCTCTGCAATATTCAAGCAATGCTACAATGTGATCGTGAGAGGATAGATTTGGGATCAGAAATACGTGATACAACAGCTCGTTTCGCTCGTTCTATACGATCCACATGATGTAAATGTTTCTTCATTTAAATAATTACTTTTGTCCACCTCAAAGTTTGTAATAAGTTTTATACACCGATATGTGCATGCTTATACTCCCTTAAAATCATGCTTATTTTCAAATAAAAGTAACATGGTTATGTTTATTTAAGCGAGAAACATATTCATGTTTTTTAAGGTCAGTTTGCAAGATTAGTGTTTTAGGGCAGTTTGCAAGACTGGGTACTCGGACCGTTTATGGCCTTGCCAAAAATAAGGCCGTTAATGGATAAGTCTGGCCTCTATAACTGAAAAAGGCTGGCCTTCTATTGGGCAGGCCAGGATTGCGGATGCTTCTCCCTAGCGCCCGCGCGATACCAGCTTCCGTTTCGCTCAAAGAATGGAATTGGGCCGCGGCCCAAGTAACGGCATCAGCAGAGGGAATTTTCGGTGGTGGATCAACACGCACATCGTTATTCCTCTGTGCGGGCGATACATCTCCGTAGAAGCTGGTTGCATGTAGGAAAGTGATCAGCTATTTAAAGCGCTCAAATTATTACTAAGGTACCGAGGTGGGACTAAAAACTGAACAGCACCGCTTTGCGCCGACGTTGATCGTGCGACGCATGCCTTCAACTGTTTTGTCTGTGCTACGTGCCCACAGGTTGACGTTTGCTACTCTGCTAGCTTGAGGGATCTCTTAGGCCTTGTTCGGCTGGCGTATATTACCGTGTCTTCCAAAGTTTTAGACGAAGTGTTTTGGGTGATCGTGGGGGATTACTTTCGATGATGATCCGGCGTGCCTGTGGCGCATGCACGCGCAGTCTGGCTCCGCATGCGAATTACAGACAACAGAGGTGAGAGGTGGACCAATGTTGCTAAAACCAACATATTTTGGCCCAGGATGGGAAGGCTCCTCGCGGGACTGCTCTCGGCCAGAGGAAAAGCGTACGCTGTCACGCTAGAAAACACGAAGTGAAGCGACAAAAAGAAACGCGAGGTAGGTGGCGTGTTTCCAATCCCCGTTGACCCGACGAGTCTTTGAGCGTATCGAAGTGGATTTCTGGGCTTGGTCCGTTCAAAACCAGCGCACCGAACGCTAAATGCCGTGTTTAAGTGTGTCAGGTAGTGTTGGGCCACGAAATTACACCAAAAAACCTTTGAAACCTGGCCTGCCGAACGAGGCCTTAGCGATGTTCAAATTAAACTAGCGATTGTTTCTGGTAGTTCCCGTACGTGCAACCTTTTATATATATTCTCTTTCTCTAAAACATGCGTGGAACTAAAAGAACTATCCGGGGAACAAAAAATTTACCACGAAGGAAAAAAAGTGTGTCTAGGAAAAATCATTCCAAACAATGGAACAAAAAAGAGAAACACTGGGAGTAAAAAATCTGGAACAAAAATTTGTGGTGCTAAATTTGAAGAGTAAGAGAAAGAAATCTTTTAAAATGAAGGCACAAGTAAATAAGTAATTATATACTTGGGAACCAAAAAAGAACACCATAGAACATTGAGGGGACAAAATTATTGTGAAACTTATTTTGTGGAATAAGAGGAACAAATATCTATGAATAAAAGGAAAGAAATAATTAAATATACAAAAAATGTAAAAAATCTAATGGAAGAACCAAATAATAATATTCTTGGAACAAAAAAGGAACATCAGAGAACATCGAGGAACAAAACTATTAGGATCTTATTTTCATAAATAAGAGGAACAAATCTCTCTAATAGAAAGAACAAATAGTTATATATACGGGAACAACGTACACATCCTTCTAATGGAAGAAACACATATTATATACTTGAGAACAAAAAACCATCACAAAAGATCGAGGAACAAAATTATTGTGGAACTTATTTTCTAGAATAAGAGGAACAAATCAAAGGAACATACAGTTATATATACGTGAACAAACTTAAAAATCTTTCTAATGGAAGGAACAAATAATTATATATTTGGGAACAAAAAAAACATCACAAAACATCGAGGAACAAAAATATTGTGGAACTCATTTCCTAGAATAAGAGGAACAAATCTCTCTGAAAAGATGGAACAAATAGTCATATATACAGGAACAAAAAATACTAATCTTTTTAATGAAAGGAACAAATAATTATACATTGGGAACCAAAAAACATCACATGGAACTAATTTTCAGGAACAAATAATTATATATCTGGGAACAAAAAAACATCACAAAACAAAAATATTGTGGAACTTATTTTCTGGAATAAGAGGAACAAATCTCTCTGAAAAGAAGGAACAAATTGTCATATATACAGGAACAAAAAATACAAATCTTTTTAATGAAAGGAACAAATAGTTATACATTGGGAACCAAAAAACATCACAAGGAACTAATTTTTAGGAACAAATAATTATATATCTGGGAACAAAAAAATCACAAAACATGGAGGAACAAAAATATTGTGGAACTTATTTTCTAGAATAAGAGGAACAAATCTCTCTGAAAAGAAGGAACAAATAGTCATACATACAGGAACAAAAAATAAAATTCTTTTTAATGAAAGGAACAAATAATTATACATTGGGAACAAAAAAATCATAGGAAACTAATTTTTAGGAACAAATAATTATATATTGCGGGAACGAAACAAACATCACAAAACATCGAGGAATAAAAATATTGTGGAACTTATTTTCTGGAATAAGAGGAACACATCTCTCTAAAAAGAAGGAACAAATAGTCATATATACAGGAACAAAAAATACAAATCTTTTTAATGAAAGGAACAAATAATTATACATTAGGAATAAAAAACATCATAAGGAACTAATTTTCAGGAACAAATAATTATATATCTGCGAAAAAACCATCGCAAAACATCGAGGAACAAAAATATTGTGGAACTTATTTTCTAGAATAAGATGAACAAATCTCTCTGAAAAGAAGGAACAAATTGTCCTATATACAGGAACAAAAAATACAAATCTTTTTAATGAAAGGAACAAATAATTATACATTGGGAACCAAAAAACATCATAGGGAACTAATTTTTAGGAACAAATAATTATATATCTGGGAACAAAAAAACTTCACAAAACATCAAGGAACAAAAATATTGTGAAACTTATTTTATGGAATAAGAGAAACAAATCTTTCTGAAAAGAAGGAACAAATAGTCATATATGCAGGAATAAAATACAAATCTTTTTAATGAAAGGAACAAATAATTATACATTGGGAACCAAAAAACATCACAGGGAACTAATTTTTAGGAACAAAATAAACCGAATTTTCTAAATAAAAGGAATAAATCTATCTAAATAAAAAGGAGCAAATAGTTATGCATGGAACAAAAAAGCACATAAAAATAAAGGAAAATATAAATAAAAAAGGAAGTGAAGGAAATAAGGATGAAAGCATAACTATTTGTTCCTAAGGATCTAATAAAAAATAAAAATAAAAAGAAAAAAGAACAACATACGTAGAAGTGAAGGAACTATTGAAAAGAAGTCAACGCACAAAAAGAAAAGAAGAAAGAAGCATATCCAGAATAAGGTGCGATTCTCATGCTAGCTTGTCAGGTTAGCTGGTCTTTACGTAAAACCAACGAACGAAAGCGTTCTTTTCTTTAAAAATCATCGAACGAAAGCATTCGGTACGAGCGATTCTGTGTATAATATGGGCCGGCCCATGGGAGAGCTGCTGCGGGCGAAACGGCGACTCCGTAGTGCGCGCGCGCTACGGAGCAATTTCGGCGATTCCTATTTATCGCCCGTTAGCGCGCGTTAATCGGGCGCGCTAACGGGGCAATGTATATGGGCCGCGGCCCATTAGGTGCGAGAGGTATGTATTTGTTTTTGTTTTTATCTGTTTTTTCTTTTTTCTCAGTTTTACTGGTATTTTTTAGGTCATGGTTTTTACTGGTTTTTCATATTTTCACTGGTTTAGACTTTTTGTTCGAATTTAAAATTTGTTCAATTTTAAAATATTTTTTTTATAATTTTCGAATTTTTGTTCAGATTCGAAAAATGTTCAAATTCGAATTTCTGTTTAGATTCGAAAATTTGTTCAAATTCAAAAATTGTTCAAATTTTAATTTTGTTAAAACTCGAATTTTGTTCAAATTCGATTTTATTGTTCAAATTAGGTTTTTTGTTCGAATTCAATTTTTGTTCAAATATAAAATTTGTTCAAATATAAAATTTGTTCAAATTTAAAATCGTTCATATTCCAAAAATTTTCGAATTCGAATTTTGTTTACAAATTTATTTAAAATACGAATTTTTAGAAACGGAATAAGCTAATAAGTCTCAGGGAAACGAAACAGAGATAGCTTTCGAAAAAAAAGAAATATAACGCGCTCCCGTAAAACAGCAAGAAGGACAAAAATAGCTTGGCCCATAAAAAATCTCTACGCGGGACGAAAGCGCGCGGGACGAACTTGCAACTTGGCCGGCCCATGAAGAGGCACAACGTTAGCGCTCCCTATTAACGCGCGCTAACGTGCGATAACTAGGAGCTCCCACCAATTTCCCAGGATAGCACTAGTACAGCGCAGCTTCCATCAAGCCCAGCAATGCCCATGTTAGCGCAAGGCCTAGGAAAGAAGTATCCAGCCCGTTGTGATTCGGTCGCTGGTAAGGCCGGATGCAGACATGCTATTTGGCGCTCGACGCGCGCCTAGATACGCTGCTGGGCCCGCCCAGGTAAAAAGGTAATTCCTATTTCTTTCTTTTTTATGTCTTTCTTTTTTCTCTTGTTTAGTTTCTGATTTGAAAAATGGTTTCCGATTTTTCTAGATTTTTTTTTCGAAAACTGAACAAATAAAAAAAACAAATTTGAAATATGAAAAATCTAAATTTAAACAAAATTCGTATTTGTTCAGATTTGAACTAATTCGAAAAACTTAACAAAATTTAAAGCTTAACAAATTCAATATATATATATATTATTATTAAAATCCGAAAATTTGTTCAGATTTGAGCACATTCAAAATTTTAATAAAATTCAAAATTGGAACAAAATTTGAAATCTAAACAAATTTGAAAAGTGAACATATTTTAAATTTGTACAAAAATCATAATATTTTCAATTTTTTAAAAAATAAACAAAAACAAAACAAACAAATAAGAAAAACAAAACATGAAACAAAAAAATAAAATAGAAGAATACAAGTGAAAAAGGAAAAAAGAAACATAAGAAAAACAAATTAAGGAACCGACCCGGACGATACTAGGACTGGCCGAAAAGCGATTAAAGCAAGCGTTGCACGATGCGCGTCAACTCATAACGATCGTGGCGAGAGCCAAATAGGAATCACCTCCAAAGATTCCTCAAAGATGATTGTCCCACTCAAAAAAGCGAGGGGGGGATATTACCCGCCCATAGTGCAACTTCAATATCCGCCCGTGTGGGATCCTAAATGCGCCAGCCCATTTCATCGTTGTGTTGAGTACGTTCGATGGGTTCTCGCAGCTTCATTTTTTCAATTTTCCTGATTTTCATATTTTCAAAAAAAAGGAAAAAATTAAAATGAGAAAATTTGAAAATTATTTATATGTGAAAACATTCAAATTTGGAAATTGCTCAAACTTAAAGTTTGTTCCAATTTGAATTTTGTTCATATTTGAAAAATGCTCATATTTGAAAATCATTCTGTGTTGAAAATTGTTCTGGTTTGAAAAAATGTTTTTTATTTCAATTTGAAAATTATTTTGATTTGAAATTTGTTCCAATTTGGAAGTTGTTTCATTTAAAAATTGTTCCAATTTGAAAAATGTGAAAATATTCAATATTTAAAATGTTCAAAATTTTAAATTTTCAAAATTTGCAATAAAAATTAAAAAAAGAATGAAAGAAAAGAGAAACAAAAAATAGAGAAAAGGAAAACCAGGCAGAAACAACCAAGCCAGACGAACTAGTAAAGTCGGACAGAAACCACCAAAATAGAATAAATCGGTAAAAACCAGCAAAAAATGGGGTGAAGGTTTGCGCTACATGCGCCAGCCCACCTCACCCGCCCCCATGAGCAGTGCAACATTGTTGCACGCAGTAAGCTAGGAATAGGATTTTCCCAACTTAGACCTCATTGTTTCTATGAAAAAACTAATCCCTCAAAATCATTGGTGAAATTCCGCCATCCCGTTGCCACCTCCTTATAGGCAACAAGGGTGAATGGTGCGTCCAGAAGTGAAGTCCATTTGGAGATGTCCATCTTTTAAGGTGACCAACAAAAATCGAGACGAGACAATGTTTGCTCAATTTGTAATGTCGATGATGATTGTCTTCAGTCTAGCCAGCTGTGAAGCGAGTGGACGTATTGTCCTTGAACTGTCTTTTATAAATATATGATAAATCTAGGCGTACTTTAAAAAAAATTGCAACACCAAAACATTAGGGGCACGATTGGTAGCCTGTAGTCTTTTTGGGCTCCCTGGACGCAGACGCTGGGGGGCCTGGGTCGCACAATGCGATGCAAAAGCTAACTTGGACGTTTCGTTTGGTGGCCAATTGACGAAGGAATGCCGGATAGGCCCTCGATATTCGCCTACCTGGTTTTCGGTCCAGGAGGGACATCCGCCGAAGGGATAACAAGGCTCATGAAGCTAATAGCCTGGCATGGCCTAGGAGTGAAGCTTGCCGTGCAAGGTGAAACATCAAAGGAAGAAGCCTAGTTGGATTAGGACTCGATAAGGGTTTTACCTACCGACTTTGTACGTAGTTGACTTGGAGAATAATCCTGAGAGCCAACCCTCGCATATAAAGGGTTGGGAGGGAGATCCAAGGACGGCTCTAGACACTTTTCGCCACCATCCACCTGAGCGCTCGTGATCTCGAGAGCTCTCCACCTTTCGGCTACATCGCATGTACGCCGCCATTGTACTCAACCATTGTGGCCACCCCATCAATAAAGTCAGACAAGCAGGACGTAGGTTGATGACCCACAAGTATAGGGGATCGCAATAGTCTTCGAGGGAAGTAAAACCCAAATTTATTGATTCGACACAATGGGAGCCAAAGGATATTTATAAGCCTTAACAGATGAGTTATCAATTCAGCTGCACCTGAAAACAGACTTGTTCGCAATGGTTTATCGGTGGCAATAGTTTTATAATGGTGATAGTAGTGAAACAATAACAGCAGTAGTAAAATAAAAGCGGTAATAGTAGGAATAGTAATCAGTATGATCAAATACTGTAGGCATAGGGATGGATGTACGGATGTTGCATGGATAAGATCATTCATGAAATCAGTGAGACATGTGCAATTGCAGGTAAATAATGATAAAGCATCCTAGTACTAAACAACCATAGGCATGTGTTCTGTATATAGTCGTACGTGCTCGCAATGAGAAACGTGCACGACATCTTTTGTCCTACCATCCTGTTGCAGCAGGGCCTCAATGGAAACTACTGGTAATTAAGGTACTCATTTTAATAAAGTACCGGAGCAAAGCATTAGCACTCGGTGAACACATGTGATCCTCACATCATAGCCATCCCCTCCGGTTATCCCAATTTCTATCACTTAGGGGTCTCGGGTTCCGGACAACAATATGTGTATACAACTTGCAGGTAAGATCATAAATAACAAGTATCATCATAAAACAATAACAAGTTCAGATCTGAGATCATGGCACTCGGGCCCAAAGTGACAAGCATTAAGCACAACAAGTTGCAACAATGTCATAAGCACTAATAAAAGATACTAGGCACTATGCCCTAATAATCTCATAGCAAATTACATAAATGATCTCATCCAATCCCTACCATCCCCTTCGCCTACAGCGGGAATCACTCACACATGGATGGGGGAGTCATGGATGGTTGATGAAGAGACATCGGTGATGATGGTGATGAAGATCTCCTCCAAATCCCCGTCCTGGCAAGGTGCCAGAACGGAGTTTCTGGTTCCGAATCGCGGTTTCTGATGGTGCCGGTGCAGCGGAAGTCTATCTGAGAAAAACACTGAACCCCCGCTCCTTTCAGGTCAGAGGGTATATGTAGGTGGAAGAAGGGGTCAAGGCGATGGCCGAGGCGGCCTCACCACAGGTGGGCGTGGCAAGGGCTGGGCCGCGCCCCCTGGTGGTGAGCCGAGGCCACAGCCCCCTTCGTCTCTCCTTCCGGCTCCGTGGGTCTTCTGGCAAAATAGAATGTTTGCAGTATTTTCTGGGATTTTTCCTAAAAGTCAGATTTCTGCACAAAAATGAGACACCAGAGCAATTCTGCTAAAAACAGTGTTAGTCTGTGTTAGTTGTATTCAAAACACACAAATTAGAGGAGAAACAATAGCAAAAGTGTTCGAGAAAGTAGATACGTTTTGGACGTATCAACTCCCCCTAAGCTTAGCTATTTGCTTGTCCTCAAGCAATTCAGTTCACAACTGAGAGCGATAAAAGAAACTTTCACGAACACATTTGCTTCATGGATGTATATATACTAACTATATGATCAAGTACTCAGGCAATTCATAATAAGAAATATGCAACTAATGTTACCTCATAGTCAAGCAAGCTATGAAAGAGTGCCAATATACTAATAACAAGCAACATGAAACATAAGAAGTTGCAAGATTGTAATGCTCATAAATGATATGAAAGAGTGGTATCCCGCTTGCCTTTATTTGTGGAATAAAACATAAATGCTGAGGCACCTCTGAAGTCCAAGAGAAGACTAAAAGTAAAAATATCAAAGATACAAGCATCAAAGTTATACCACAATTAACCGTGTTCTGGGACAAGCACATTACACTAAGAATAACAACTATGCTCTCAAGAAGGTGCTTTAAAGTTAGAAGATGAAGACTCAGTATAAAAGTAAAAGAAAGACCCTTCACAGAGGGAAGCAGTGATTTAACATGTGCTAGAGCTTTTCATTTGTAAAACAGAGATAAAAAATTTATTTTGAGAGGTGGTTGTTTCATTTCAACGACTGGCAATGGGGACTTGCTATCTTCCATAATAAGCAAGTGAGAGCGGTTCCGAGTTCTTTGAAAATTTGGCACATTGGTGCTCTTTTATAAAGCTTTGGCACTCCTCCCCACCTTTTTTCTTTCTCAAACCATGGCTAACCGATTCCATTGGGTGCCCACCAACTTTCACATACCACGGAGGAGTGCCTTTTTTCTTTCTTTTTAGAATTAGATTACAATGGTCTGACCAGCTCTCTTGCAAAATTAGTGACGAGCAGATGAAGCTGCCTAGTCAAGGGGTACTTAATTTAATATGGAAGATAGCAATTCCGACCACTACATCCCCATGAGCTAAAAACAGTGGCACAAAATGAGAAGTAGTTGAAAGTTTTGAAAGGTAGCACATGAAAATTTACTTGGAATGGCTTGCAAATACAATGCATAGGAATTTATAGTGGACTCTTTGGTAGACTTGGTTTTTGGTGATTGGATGCATGAGAAGTATTCCCTCTCAGTACAAGTGAAGGCTAGCAAAAGACTGGGAAGCGACAATCGAGAGAGCAATAGCTATCATAATCATGCTTGCAACAAAACAAAATTAATATAGGCATAAAAATGATACAAGAACTCTGAGGCAAAGTAAATCATCGAAGCTTAAGACTTTTTGTTCAGTTATGTGCATGCTTGAGCATGTGCCAAGTGGATTCAAATGAAACTTTCAGAGGTGGATACCACAATAACATACCATATTATGAATAAAACAATGCAAGCAAGCGTCTACATGACATGCTACAAACTATTAGTAAATTGGAACTAATCATATGAGAGCAAGAACTACAAAGTATCCATTAGATAATATATACCTTACATGAACCGACTAAGCATGTCCACATAGATGAGTATATGTACAAAAATGAAAACAAATAGAGTTCATACCAGCCTCTTACCACATCTCGGGTTGTCATATGTCATCATTATTGCCTTTCACTTGTGGGGCTTGAACAATATAAAGTGAATACCAAGCTCCAATGGAGTCATGGGAGACTAAACTCTGCAACAAACTTTACAAAACCGAAGAAGAATAACAAATATTTTTGGGTTTTCAATTTTTGAAACAAGAACAGAAGGAAATAGCAAACAAAGCAAAATATTTTTGGATTTTTCAAATATCAAACCGAAAATAGCAAGTAAAGCAAACCAAACTTAGAAACTAAAAAGGCAAACAAAGAGAAACAATGGAAATATTTTTGGTCTTTTTGTGTTTTGGGAAAGTAGAAATAAGAACGAGAACAACAAAGAAAGCAAAACATGGATATACATAGGACCGACAAAATATGATATGTAGATGAGTGAATCATCGGCTTACCTTCCCCCAAGCTTAGGCTTTTGGCCTAAGTGGAGATCAATCCCAGCTCGGCGACGAAGTGGCATCCCCAAAATATGACGAAGAAGCACCTTCGTCCTGATATGAGCTGGAGGGCGCCCCAGTGTGGAACGTGGTGTAGTGATAGGCCGGCTCCTCCTCTTCCTCCTGGTCCACGACGCCATGCTGTACGTTGAAGCCGAGCACCCTAAGCTGCTCGTCCAACTCCTCCTTTGTGCGTGACCATGGCCTACTGTGAATACTAAATAAACTAGGCTGTGGCAAGGGCACTTTCCTTTCCTCTCCATATGTGAATAACATTCTATAAACTAATTTCTCTGCACATGAGTTAGCAGTAACAAAATGATGGAGCTTCATGGCAGCAAGATCAAGCCTCTGTGGAGTAAACAATACATCGTGAGGAGCAATAGGAAGTCCAAGAACAGCAACAATGCACGCAACAATAATGCCTCCATAAATAGGTCCCCTAGCGGCTAGGCGACGAGCAATAAGAGCACCGAGGTTATACTTCTTGCTAACATCAAGAGCGGTAGCTAAAAAAGCTAAGTGATAGTTAGAGATATTGCTAGTGTTCCCTCTACCAAGAATACTAGTGGCAAGATAATAAGTAAAATATCTAATAGCTGGGAGTTGAATGTTCCTTATCTTGCCACGCTGTGCTGTACGGTCATCATCGTTAGTCACTCCTTGGTAGAGCTCCAACAAATCAGTGGGCTGATGTAGCATCTTCTTTGCCGTCCCAAACATGGGTATACCTAGAATATCACAAAACCTCTCAAAAGACATGGTGATAGACATATCATAAATCTTAAATGCAATGGAAGGATTGAAATGAGAGTTAGTGAATTTAAAGCTTTCAACGAAAATCTTTGTGAGAATAGCATATTAATTACTCTCATCCATCATGTATGTAGTCCATCCAACCCTGTTAATAAGGAGCAAGAAATCATCAAGAATCCCTGCACCACTCAAAAAGTTAGCACAAGGGAAGGTCGATGGATGCGCTTCTCCATCGTCTCCCTCAAGGTTTGGTGACATAAGATCTTCATTGTAGGATATCCTATATTGAGCAGTAGATCTTGAAGGCCTTGATGACCTTGGTTCTTCTCTTTCAAAGACTTCTCCATAGGTGTAGTTGTCCATCTCCCTTTTCTGAATTTTTTTAACAAACCTCATAAAAAATAAATTTGAGACAAACAAATGTAGGAAACTACTATAGAGAGTTATTAGAGGGCTAACATGCATCAAAAATAACATTTCTAAGCAATAGAATAAGCATGCAAACTCATTTCACCTGTCACCTATAGAGCTAAAATACTCAAGATATACTCCACTAAACAAAATTCTACTTGGACAATCGAAGGAGTCACATACCGGAGAACAAATGCTCCAAATCTCAGCAACAATGATGGGCTGAGCAAGGAGATCAAAAAATTGAGAGGGAGAGCAACAAGAACATGAGTTTGAGCAGGTGTGTCATTGTTTTCGGGAGAGAGAAAGAGATGGGGAGGAAGAGATAAGTGAGAGGCCATGGGGGCCCACCTCACCATAGGTGGGCGCGGCTAGGGCTGGGCCGCGCCCCTGGTAGTGAGGTGGCATGGCAAGTCCCCCTGAGGTCTCCCAGGTGCCTCTCTACTCCAATTTTGACATAAAAATTTAAAAAGAATTTTCTGGAATTTTTCGAGAAACTTTATTTTCGAGGATTTTTCAGAAAAACAATAAGAGAATAAAACTCGGGAAAACGACGGTGGAGCGATAGAAAGCAAATCAAAACCAAGTACGCAGCAGCTCTAAGATATTCTTGTATGAAACTAAATAGAGAGAACAAAAATGAACAATTAAATATAAGTGAAGTAAAGTAAATGCGGTGAAAACGAAGTTTCATTCAGATAAAATCACTTTGTTAACAAGGTTGATCAAGTCTTGTTACCAAACTAACTTTATATGAGGCAAAACTTTGCATTTCACTATATGCTTATGTTACCTCGACCTTGATAGGCATAGTCCCAATCATGACAATTTTATATTCTTCCTTGGGCTTTTGCTCTGAACAAATAATCTGACCAACTCTGATGGTCTCAACATTCTTGATTGAATTTAGAGAATTCTTTCAATCAATCTTCTTGGTAAAATAAACCGTATACTCTTTGTCATTGACATTAAAAGTTACTTTTCCTTGATTGCAATTAATAATAGCACCTGCAGTGTTTAGAAAAGGTCTTCCAAGAATAATAGACATATTATCATCTTCAGGCATTTCCAACACAACAAAGTCAGTTAATATCAAACAACTGTTAGCAACTTGAACAGGAACATTTTCACATATACCAATAGGAATAGTAGTAGACTTATCAGCCATTTGCAGAGATATATCAGTTGATACCAATTTTTCTAGATCAAGTCTCTTATAAAGAGAAAAAAGTATGACACTAACTTCGGCTCCCAAATCACATAAAGCAGTTCTAACATAGTTATTTTTAATGGAGCAAGGAATAGTTGGTATACCTAGATATCCAAGCTTCTCCAAAACTTTACCATGAAAAGAATAATTAGCAAGTAGAGTGGAAATTTCCTCATTAGGAATCTTCCTTTTATTAGTAACAATATCTTTCATATACTTTGCATAACGAGGCATTCTAATAGCATCAGTCAAAGGAATTTGCAGAAATAAAGGTTTTATCCATTCGCAAAACCTGTTGTAGTATTCTTCTTCCTTAGACTTGTGTTTCTTACCAGGTGACAAGGGTATAGTTAATAGAGCCCGCTAGTTGAGTACCCCTGAGGCCCGATAAGCTAGGCCCAATTATAATGATAGTCGAATACGAGTTCTTACCGTATGTCGATATTGTAATCTGTATCGTACCCTACCCGATCCTCGAGACTGGCCACCTATATATAGGGGCCAGGAGGGGACGGTGTAGGTCAGATTGAGAACAAGCCAGGTTGAACACCCAAGTTTATTTTCGATGCACACCTATTTCGACTAACTTTACCTTCGAGTTCATCCGACGCCCTATCTCCCCGATCCTAAGTCCTTCATCTAGGACATTTGTCGAGTTAACCCTCATCAACTGACTTGGGTATGCCCGTTGGGTACTCGCATATTAGTATACCGGGCCCGGCCCATTAAGGAGGTGGAGAACTACAAGGACTCGAAGATGACTTGGAGACGAAGAAGGAAGGCTCTAATCCGTATTCGACTAGGATCCTTGTAAACCTTAGCCCGGTTGCATATATAAAGCCAGGCAGGGGTGCCCCTAGAGAGAACTCAAGTCATATCATAGACATCGAATATCATAGACATCGAATATCATAGACATTGAATATCATAGACAAGCAATATTAGAGATACAAGATAGATTAGACATAGACTAGATACACAATATTCCGCCTACGGCGGCACCCTGTAAACACCATTGTGATTATCTACTAGATTGCTAGCAGGATGTAGCGATCCTCCACCGTGGGGACGTGAACCTGGGTACATCGTGTGCCAATCTCGATCCCAGAATCTCTAGTCGTTGCTCTTCCCCCGATCCTAAGTCCTTCATCTAGGACATTTGTTGAGTTAACCCCTCGTCAATTGGCGCCGACCGTGGGGATCGCGGCGACTGGATTTTGTTATCTGGGTGGGATCCTTCAACTTTTCCATCGGCGATATCAGCAAATTTTTTCGATATCATCAAGATCAACAAATTTTGCGGCTGCCCAACAGCAGCAGCCAGATTGTTTCAACGGATCGCATCTTGTCGGATCATCTTCATCAACATCAGTTATCGTCTACATCGTCAAGATCTTCAAGGCTTCATCGTCAAGAATCGTCGAGTTCGTCCAAATCGACGGATCGCGGAACGAGTCGAGAAAATCAAGTTGTTACCAGACGTCGACATCAATAAAGGCTACTTCCACGCTTTCACTTTTAGCGCTACGTGTGTGGTCTTGCGAAACCAATACGTCGAGTTACTACTAGACTAGGTTGCGCCTCGCGAAAGAGGGAAAGATCAGACCGATTCAACAACAAATTCAAAAGCTACAGGAGGCGTGGCGCGACGAATCAAGTTCCAAGGCGGTGCCGCACTGAGTGCATCAACTGCGCAGATCCACATTGGAAGCAACAATGTTTTGGCATGTTTTAGTTAAAAGAAGCTATACGTGCGTATACAGCCGAGCAAGAGTATGGATCAACAGGCAGGGCAAAACGCTACTATGTTTCAAATAAAAATTCATCAGCTGGACCATCTCTAAGAAGGAGCCACGCACCAATCGTTTCCAAGACACAATCGCATGTTCACGTCAAGCATGAAAAGAAGATATCGGCAATTGCAGACTATTTTGGCATGAAGACCTCAAGACCAAGTAAAGGAAAAGCATCAAGCGACTAGCATCTACGTACAAAATACTGCAAGTCAGCCGAAGATTTCACCACAAAATTACAAGAGCAGCTTGGACAACTCGAAGGAAAAAATATATACTTCGACTACTTCGTCTTCAACATCGTCGACCGCGGCTTGCCACGCCCGGGGGCTCACCGTCGCGCACTCGCGCAAATTATCGGCAACGCTCGGGGGCTCGACATCAACTCACCCCGGAGTGTCAAAAATCATCCTTAAGACCTGCGATTTCATCGACATCAGCAACACGGCGATCCCAACAGTGCTCGGGGGCTCGACAACAACTCCGCCTCCGATCGTGGTTGTGGTTCTACGACAACAACTCGACTACGTCATCATCGACTACGCCACGCCGACCACGCCGCACCCGATAAAAGCTAAGTTCTCCTCTTTCAAGAGTCGATTTTCATTTACTTTCGCCGCAACCGACACTCGGGGGCTCCGCCATGATAAATCATCTTGCATATTATTGACTTCGAAAAAAATTGTGAAAGCCCTAGTAGCTAGCCGGCGTTCCTTGTCGAATACTTGTCAATTTAGTTTACAGTCGCATGAAGCTCGACTAACGGTTGGCAAGGCCAAATCTTGGGCGTCAGGCTAACGAAAAGGCTTAGCAAGTATCTTGAAATTCAAATGTGGCACACGCATCGATTTACGTATGACCTGAGTAGCTGATCGAGCCATGAAGTGCATCAGGCTAACGAAAAGGTCTTATGTACGAGCAACCAAATTGCACAAAAAAACATCGAGTTTTTATTTTACATACTACATCATCATCGTTACAATATGTAAACGCAATATTTCTTCGAGAGACAAAGTATTTCACAACTTTTCATATTTTCTGCAGGAGCCGAACTTCTTCGAGTAGTACAACTTGAGTCTATGCCCGGCTACAAGTATCCGAACATAGTCTCGGGGGCTACTCCCATCGGGAGCGCTGGTCGCGCACCCGATAGAAAGAAAATTTTGAGAAAGGATTTGAACAAAGAAGAAATTTTTTAGCCTATGATCGACTATAGGCCCCCGACCATAGCCTCGAGGGCTACTCCCATCGGGAGCGCTGGTCGCGCACCCGATGAAGATGAAGATTTACTTCGAGAAGATCATCAATGAAGAACGAGAAAGAAAATTTTGAGTCCATGGACTCAACATTTCACTCCCATCGGGAGAGCGGATTCAAGAACCCGAAGATTTCAGGAAGTCGAAGAACTGAAGTCAAAAATTGGAGAAATCAAAGATTTCAGGAAGTCAAAGAATTGAAATCGAAAATTCAAGAAGTCGAAGATTGAAGAAATCGAAGATTTCCAGAAGTCGAAGTTATATGAAGTCGAAGATTGAAGCATTTGAAGATTTGAAGTTTTGGAGACTCAACCCGAGTCTGCAACTCGAATTGAGTCTCGGGGGCTACTGACGTGGGTATGCCCGTTGGGTACTCGCATATTAGTATACCGGGCCCGGCCCATTAAGGAGGTGGGGAACTACAAGGACTCGAAGATGACTTGGAGACGAAGAAGGAAGGCTCTAATCCGTATTCGACTAGGATCCTTGTAAACCTTAGCCCGGTTGCATATATAAAGCCAGGCAGGGGTGCCTCTAGAGAGAACTCAAGTCATATCATAGACATCGAATATCATAGACATTGAATATCATAGACAAGCAATATTAGAGATACAAGATAGATTAGACATAGACTAGATACACAATATTCCGCCTACGGCGGCACCCTGTAAACACCATTGTGATTATCTACTAGATTGCTAGCAGGATGTAGCGATCCTCCACCGTGGGGACGTGAACCTGGGTACATCGTGTGCCAATCTCGATCCCGGAATCTCTAGTCGTTGCTCTTTCCCCGATCCTAAGTCCTTCATCTAGGACATTTGTCGAGTTAACCCCTCGTCACCAGGAAAAGGCATTGGTTTCTGCACCCAAGGTTCTCTCTCATTACCATGCTTGTTGGCAATGAAGTCTTCCTTAGTGTACTTTCATTTTTAGCAAGCTTTTCTGGTTCCTCTTCAACTTCTTCTTTATCGGAAGCATTACCTGGTTTAGTTTCAGCATCAGAAATAGAAACACTATTAGGATCTTTACCTGCTTCAGAAGATTCCGCAACTGTTTTATGCTTCTTCTTCTTCTTCTTCTTCTTGGAAGGAATATCATCTCTTGAAGTGCATTGAGAATCTTGCTCGATCCTCTTAGGATGTCCTTAAGGATATAAGGGGTCTTGAGTAGTAGCACCTCCTCTTGTGCGTATTTCACACGCTTATTTTTCTCTTGCGGCATTAACTAGCAAGTCTTTTTGCACCTTGGTAAGCTGATCAATTTGAGTCTAAACCATTTGAAAATGTTTAACAAGTATCTTCACATCATTGGAGGTTCTCTCCACAATATCTTGCAACTTGTTAATAGCTCAAGAATTTTCCAACAAATGATTCTGCACCATTCTATTAAAATTATCTTACTTAACAATAAAGTTATCTAATTCATCTAAGCATTGATCAGGAGGTTTAGAGTAAGGAATATCTCTATCATCAAAACTTTGGAGAGAATGTACCTCAATAGTAGATGAGCGAGAGATTGGCTTACATAATTCTTCTATAGGAGGTAAGTTCTTCATATCTTCGGTCTTAATACCTTTCTCCTTAAGAGATTTCTTGGCTTCCCTCATAACTTCATCATTTAATTCAATCATTCCTCTCTTCTTCGGTGTCGGCTCTAGGACTGGCGTAGGTCTTGGTGCTAGTGTTGGCTCAACTAGAGTCCAATCATCATGATTTCGGCTTATTTTAGCCATTAATTCTTCAGCTTCAGCCAGAGTTCTTTCCCTGAAAACACAACCAGCACAACTATCCAGATATGTCTTAGATTCATCAGTTAGTCCATTATAAAATATATTAAGGAGTTCATTTTTAGGCAGTGGCTCTTTAGGCAAAACTCTAATTAAAGAACAAAACCTTGTCCAAGATTCAGGCAATATCTCTCCTTTTCCCTGTTCAAAGTCAAAGATTTTCTGCACAGCAGCATGTTGAGCACTAGCAGGAAAATATTTCTGAAAGAAAGCATTAACCAAAACAATAGGACTATGAATAGATCCATGAGACAAGCTATTAAACCAAGTTTTAGCTGCATCTTTCAACGAGAAAGGAAAAATCTTAGCAACAAAGTAAGTGCGAAGCTTAATATCATTAGAAAACAAATTACTCAAAGTAGAAAGCTCATTCATGTGCTCCATAGCACTTTCATTCTCAGTACCATAAAAAGGCACAACATTTTAAAATAATAAAAACTAAATTTTCATAATAAATTTATTTTTGAAATAAAAATTTATAAATTGGTCAAAAAGGGCTTTATTTGCATAATAGCAATATGGTTTGAAATATAATCCTTTAAAACCAGAGAAAATAATTTATAAAATAATATTTGAAATTCATTTTCAAATATAGTTTTAGAAATGCATACTTTATTTAAAACAAACCATTTTATAAATACGTCATGTGCAAATATGCTTGCATAGGTTTGCATAAACACCCAATAGTATTTTTGAAATTTTATTTTCTCAAAAGAGTTCTTCAAGAATTACTAGAAAGTTTGAAATAGTTTTCTAATAAGGTTTTTAAATAACTCAAAAGTTTCAAATCCATGTGAATTTTCAATCAACATAAGCAAAATAAAAGCAAAAAAAATTCCCCCATAATTTGATAAAATCTTGGGATGTTACATTAAGTTGTTTCCTTTTTCTTTGAGAGGAAAAGCTAAGGATTGGTTGCTGTCTTTGTCTAAAAATAGTATTGATTCATGGGCTAAGTGTAAGCATGCTTTTATTGGTAGATACTATCCTCCTGCTACGATTATAGCTTTGCATAGCAATATTATGAAGCTTAGTCAGTTTGATAATGAACATGTTGCTCAAGCTTGGGAAAGAATAAAATCTATGATCAAGAATTGTCCCACTCATGGACTCACTACTTGGATGATTGTCCAAACTTTTTATGCAGGACTAAATTTTTGTTCAAGGAACCTATTGGATTCAGCTGTTGGAGGCACTTTTATGTCCCTTACCTTGGGCGCCGCAACCAAGCTTCTCAACAATATGATGGTAAATTACTCTGAATGGCACACCGAGAGAGCACCACAAGGTAAGAAGGTAAATTCTGTTGAGGAAACCTCTTCCTTGAGCGATAAGTCTGATGCTATTATGCTTATGCTTTCTAATGATAGGACTCATGTCGATCCTAATAATGTTCCTTTGGCCTCTTTGGTTTCTCAAGAAGAGCATGTTCATGTAAACTTCATTAGAAATAATAATTTCAACAAAAAAGCTTATAGAAACAATTTTGCTAGTAACAATTATAGGCTGTATCCTTCTACCAATGGTAATGGTTATGGTAACTCTTATGGTAATTCCTCCAACAACACTAGGGCCGTGCCTGTCGGTGTTCTGGATACCAGGGTATCCCGGTCCACCTGCTCCTGGGCCACGTCATCGGCCCATCTTCAGAATCAACGACCCAAGCTGCGGAGAAGACCCTCACGAGGAGGCGCCTCGTGAGGAGAACGATGACGAAAACCGCTAAGGACCAGAAGACCTCCTCACGAGCCCCTGCTGGTGAGGAGAGGAAGCACGCCCACGTCAGCTTGGCGTGTTTGCGTGTAGAGCAAGAAGATAACGGGCAGAAGACCGCGTTCCGCCCACGCTACCCCCGACAGGGAGGAGACCAACTTTCGCTGTGCCTGCCCAAAGCGGCACAGTGGTTGTTGGCCACCCCCCTAAAAATAGCGTGGACGGTGCAGGGCGCCAGAGGAGGATGTCAGCCTCCTCCACCCACTCCTGTGGACCGGCGCCACTACCCTACGAAGACTACGTCCACCGAAGAATAGAGTCTACAGCTGTCCACCCTCCTTGGCCATATGTGTGGCAACCCCTTCCCCAAGAAGATAAGGGGAAGGAGGACCTTGGCGCTATAAAAGGAGGGGAGGCCACCCCTTAGATGGGAGCTGGATCCTCTTCAGGCGGCTAGCTGGGCACGCAGGTTCTTCAACCTCTGGCCAGCTAGAGCTTTGTAACCAAGGCCTTGTACTCCTCGCGAGGTGTCACGTTGCAATACAAGAAGGCAGGAAGTAGGGGTTTTACCTCACCACAAGGGCCCTGAACCTGGGTAAGGCTCGGTGTCTCTCTCTGTAGTGCGTTGTGCGTTCGACAACTCGAGGCTTCCGTCACCGTGCTTCGCGGCGATCCGAGATCTCACACGTTCAGCCCCCTGCATTCGAATCTTTGGGTCCATCGCGTGGTACCCCGTGTTCTTGCGACACGAAATCCATCGAAATTTGGCGCGCCAGGTAGGGGGCTCTGGTGTGTTTTCTCCCAGATCTGCTTCGACATGGCCGACGCCAACGCAAGGCTCGAGCGTCTTCGCCGTCGCAACGCTGCTCGGGGGCAAACTGAGCCCATCTTCCGCCATCATGAAGCTTCGGCCGAGGAGGAAGAGGAGGAAGATCTAGAGTCCTCCTATCTCCCGTCCAGGCGTATAGAGCCTTCGCTCTCCTTCACCGCCACCGCCACTTCTCGCGCTCGTTCTGGGAGTCAGCTGTCTCCTGCGCAGGCTCTCGCCATGGCGCAGGAGCTGCTGCGCTATCAACCCACCGATGACGGGCGTGAGGGGTGGCGCGCTCGAATCGCCGAGCTCGTCGCCATTGCCAATGAAGACCTGGCCCAGGGAGGAGCCCAGGGCGTGGGAGACCCAGATCCGGCGGCGGGGCGTCGCACCCCGGGCGCCGGAGATGGGAAGGCCAACAAGGCCAAGAAGGTGGTTTCCCACGCCGCATCTTCGCCGCGCGGGGAGCCCAACTGTCAAATCGTCCAACGCGCTCTGAAAGACGCACGCGTCTCCCTTGAGCGCCACCACGAAAATCATGACTGCGCCATCGATGACATCGGCGAAGCTGGCAAGAACGTCAGGACCCCCGGCGACCCAATCTACAACCCCGGGTGTCTCGTCCTCACTCGCCAGCAACGCTATGTCGTCTGGCCTGACAAGTTCAAGCCGGACATCGGCGCACGTTACGACGGGACCACCAACCCCGTCTAATTCCTCCAACTCTACATCGTCGCCATTCAAGCTGCGCGTGGGGATCAGCGTGCCATGGCAAATTGGTTCCCCATGGCCCTCAAGGACGCTCCGTGAACTTGGCTCATGAATCTTCCTCACGAATCCGTGACTTCATGGAAGGATTTATGCCGCCAGTTCGTGGCCAACTTCATGCCCACGTACGAGCGCCCCGCTACCAAGAACGATCTTAAGGCGGTGCGCCAGTACAAGGGCGAGACGCTTCATCAGTACATCCAGCGCTTCAGCCAGATGAGGAACAAGATCCCCAGGATCTCCAACGAGGAGGTCATCTCCGCATTCTCCACGGGCGTCTCCGACATCAAGATGAGGAAGAAGCTGTCTGTGAATGATGAGTTGACTTCCGTCATCAGGCTCTTCGAGATCGCCGACCACTGCGCCAAGGCCGAGGAAGGGAGGCCCTTCGTGCATAACTTGCCGGAGGCGCCTCCCCCTAAGCCAAAGTCCAAGGACCCCAAGCAAAAGGAGGCTGCTGTCCTCGCGGCGGAGCCAGATCATAAGTAACGCCGCGGGGACCGCACCGAGCGCGACAAGGGATGACATCGCTGCTACTGCATTCTCCACAAGAAGGACACCCACAATACCGACGATTGTTGGTTTGTCCAGAGATTTCACGAAGAAAATGGTGTCTCCAAGCGCCGCGGGGGTGGCCGCAGCTACGGCAAGAGTGGATCCCGGGGCGATCGCCACGACGACGACCGCGAGGAAGGTCGCCGCCGCGAGGGTCTGTCTCGAGCCAATCCCGAGCCGCTGCCGCTGCCCCCACTAGCAAACGATCGTCGGGAGGAGAACCATGGGGGATATCAAGAGCCGCGAGACTTCGCCGCTTGCCTCCAGGGTGGAGCTCAGGCTCCTTTGTCCAACCGACGCTTCAAGCAGCTGTCGCGAGAGATCGCGGCAGCATAGCCCAACGTCGGCAACCGCGTAATGAAGTGGTCAACATGCAAGACCGGCTTCGACAAGGAGGATCATCCGGTTTCCACCAGGGGTGTGGGCACAATTCCTCTCTTGTGCACGCCAACCATCAACAACGTCGCCGTCAATCGCACTCTCATCGACGGAGGGGCGGGACTCAACATCATCTCAGTCGAGATCTTCGAAAAGATGCAGGTGCCGTATCACCGGCTCATGCCAACTTGGCCGTTCTTCGGGGTAACCGAAGGTTCTACAACGCCAATTGGGCAGGTAAGCCTGCCCGTCACCTTCGGCACCCGGGACAACTACAGGACAGAAAGCCTCGACTTCGACGTCGCCTACATCGCCCTGCCGTACAATGCCATCCTCGGCTACCCAGCCCTGGCAAGGTTTATGGCAGCGACGCACCATGGCTTCAACGTCCTCAAGATTTTGGGCGCCAACGGCACGATCACCGTGTGCTGCAATGAGAAGGACGCTCTCCGATCAGTGGAGCATGTTTACCCTGAGGCCGCCACCATGTTCCCCACCGACAAAGATCTACTGGAATAGTCCGGTGACCTCACGAGGAAGAGGCAGCACGTATCCCAAGAACGGGCTGCAGTGAAGAAGGCCTCTCTCGAGCCCCATCCGCTGGGTTCGACAGGGAAGAAGTTTGCCGCCTCGGCATCGCCTACTCCAAGCGAGGACCTGGTCCATCCAATGCTGGACATGAGCATTGGGGAAGCTGCGGTACCCTCAGGAAGGAGGCCCTAGTTCACCCAAGAGCGCTCTGCAACCAAGAAGGTCCCGCTTCAGGCTGGGGGCTGCGACAACTTCGTCACCATCGGGGTAGGGCTTTCCCCCAAATAGGAAAGCGCGCTCGTCACCTTCCTGCGGGCAAACTCTGACATGTTCGCTTGGACTCCATCAGATATGCCCGGTGTTCCCAGGGAGGTGATTGAGCACCACTTAGCCATGTGCCCTCAGGCACACCCCGTGAAGCAGAAGACTAGGAAGCAAGCGCAAGAGAAGCAGGACTTCATTGTCAAGGAGATAGAGAAGCTGAAGAAGGCCAAGCTGATACGCGAGGTAGCCCACCCCACCTGGATTGCGAATCCGGTGGTCGTCCCAAAAGCAAATGGCAGTGGGCGCCTCTGCGTGGACTTCACAAGTCTCAACAAGGCCTGCCCCAAGGATCCTTATCCGCTCCCAAGGATAGATCAAATTGTCGACTCCACCGCCGGCTGTGACCTCCTTTGCTTCTTGGATGCTTTCTTCGGCTATCATCAGATCAAGATGGCAAGGGAGGACAAGGAGAAGACCGCCTTCATCACGCCTTGTGGTGTGTACTGCTACATCTGCATGCCCTTCGGTCTGAAGAACGCAGGAGCCACCTTCCAAAGGCTCATGCGCAAGGCCTTGGGGGCTCAGATGGGAAGGAACGCGGAGGCCTACGTCAACGACATCATCGTCAAAACTCGCGAGGGTCACACCTTCATCGAGGATCTGGAGGAAACATTCGTCAACCTGAGAAAGGTAAACATCAAGCTCAACCCCGCCAAGTGCGCCTTCGGCGTACCATCGGGAAAACTGCTGGGATTCCTCGTGTCCCATCGCGGGATAGAGGCGAACCCTGACAAGGTCAAGGCCATCGAAGAAATGTGTCCACCGCGTAGTCTCAAGGAGATGCAACGCCTCGCGGGGTGCATGGCAGCCCTGGGGCGCTTCATCGCGAGGAGCGGGGAGAAAGCCTTGCCCTTCTTCAAGCTCATGAAGCGCGCTAGGAAGTTCGAGTGGACTCCGGAAGCCGACAAGGCCTTCGCCGAGTTGAAAAGGTACCTCACGAGCCCACCGATCATGGTTGCCCCAACCACCCGCGAGCCCTTGCTACTCTACATCGCGGCAACTCCAAGGACTACAAGTGCCGTCCTCATCGCGGAACGAGATGCCAAGGTGATCGCCAAAGAGGAGATCAACTCTCCAAGCTCGGGGGCTCCTCGCGAGGAAGAGGCCGCTCCATCTCCCGACCCTCGAGAGGAACCACCCGCGGCATCTTCGCCGACCGAGCCGCTCTCTCAGAGCAACGCTCAGAAGCCTCCCGAGGAAGAGCCTCCCGAGGGTGTCGTCAAGGTGCAAAAGCCTATGTACTTCGTCAGCACGGTACTGCGCGACGCGCGGGAACGCTACACCATGCAGCAAAAGCTGCTCTACACCCTGCTCATCACTTCGCGGAAGCTGCGCCACTACTTCCAGGGTCACCCGATCAAGGTGATAACCGATCGTCCCCTGGAGACCATCCTATGCAATCCCAATGCCACCGGGCGGGTGGCGGAATGGGCCGTGGAGCTTCAACCCTTCGAGATCTCCTTCGAAACTACAAAGGTAATTAAAAGCAAGTCTTTGGCCGAGTTCACTGCGGAGTGGACCGATCCGTTTGCCGACGAGCCTCCAGAGGAGGAGTCAACACTCCCAGGAGAGGAGGCCCCAGGCCTCTGGGTCATGCACTTTGACGACGCCTTCAACCTCCCCGGTGCGGGATCTGGCGCTGTCCTAACCTCTCCCTCTAGAGACAAGCTCTTCTATGCCGTGCAGCTCTGCTTCAAGCCTAAGAGCAAGGTCTCCAATAACATCGCGGAATATGAAGGACTACTCGCCGGCTTAAGGGCGGCAAACGCTTTGGGCATCAAGCGCCTCATCGTCAAGGGAGATTCACAGCTGGTTGTGAATTTCTCGAACAAGAGCTACACTCCAAGGGATGAGCACATGGCGGCCTATCTCGAGGAGCATCGAAAGATGGAAAAACGCTTCCAAGGCTTGGAGCTGAAGCACATCCCGAGAGGAGAAAATGTGGAAGCCGACGAGATTGCCAAGCGCGCCTCTCACTGCCTGGCGCAACCCGCCGGCGTCTTTGAGGAGCGTCTCTTCAAGCCGTCCACTTCTCCACCGCCATCTGGATCCGACCCTCCACCTGCCCTGCCGCCACCGCCGGAGTAGGGGCTCCAGACTGCGGGCCTCCTTTGGGTGACCGTGTCCTTCTGGCATTGGCATGGCAGGAGGGAGTGGATTGGATTCTCGAGCTCAAGGCCTTCCTCACCAGCAGCAGGCTTCCCGAGGATGAAGAGGAGGCCGAAAGGATCGTACGCCAAGCTTCGGGCTACTGCGTCAAGGACGGTGACTTGTACCGGCGTTGCCCAAACGGCGTCGCTCTGAAGTGCATATCTACTCACCAAGGCCAAGAGCTTCTCAGGGACATCCACGCCGGCGAGTGTGGCCATCATGCTTCTACGGCAACTCTAGCCGCGAAGGCATATCGAAGCGGCTTCTACTAGCCCTCGACGCTGGGTGATGCGGCGGAAATGGTCAAGCGGCTTCCACTCACTTGGCCCTTTGCAGTTTGGGGGCTGGACATCCTTGGTCCATTCCCCAGAGCGCAAGGGGGCTACCGCTACCTCTACGTCGCCATCGACAAATTCACCAAGTGGGTGGAGGTGGAACCGGTGTGCACCATCCCGGCCAGGTCCGTAGTCAAGTTCATCCGTGGGCTGGTCTGTCGTTTTGGTGTGCCTAACCGCATAATCACCGACAACGGCAGCCAGTTCACCAGCGGACTGTTCCGGGAGTACTGTGCATCGGTCGGCATCAAGATCTGCTTCGCCTCTGTCGCCTACCCCCGGAGCAATGGCCAAGCCGAGCGTGCTAACGCCGAGGTCCTCAAGGGGCTCAAGACTAGAAGCTTCAATGCCAAGCTCGAAGCCTGCGGCAAAAAATGGTTAGACAACCTCCAATCCATCTTGTGGTCCATCAGGACTACCGCCACCAAACCCACTGGAGAGACCCCTTTCTTCCTGGTCTATGGGGCGGAGGCTATTCTTCCCACCGACGTCAAGTTCGGATCGCCGAGAGTGCTCGCCTTTGACGAAATTCGCCAAGAGGACCTCATCAAGGATCGCCTCCTCCTGCTCGAAGAAGCCCGGTGCCAAGCCGCGCTCTGCGCCGCGAGGTACCAGCAAGGACTACGCCGCTACCATAGCCGCCATGTTCGAGCAAGGACTCTGGAGGTTGGCGACCTGGTGCTGAGGAGAATACTCTCTCACGAGGGCCTGCACAAGCTATCTCCAATGTGGGAAGGACCCTTCAAGGTGACGCACATTGCCAGGCCAGGCTCGGCGCGGCTGGAAACCGCATAAGGCGTGCCGGTGGGGAACCCGTGGAACATAGCTCATCTGCGAAAGTTCTACCCTTAGGTTCCTCACGAGGAGAAAAAGACCATTTTCACGGCACTTGTATCAGCCCAACCTGCTCTTAAGCACTGATATTAAGTTAAAGCGCAATATAGTGCCTCTGCTTCGGCATGACATCAAAATGGCATGAAGTCCATTTATTTTCTGATGTACTCCACGCGGAAGGGGGCTAGGCACGGTGTCTATGCTGGGGCCTTCGCCCGGAAAATAGCGAGCCCGAAAAACCCGAAGGGAATGAGCTCTGGTCGGGGGCGACGGCCCTGTTATCAATCACCTCTAAATACCCATGGTGCTTAGTTCCTCACGAAGTACATTGGAAAATAAAAAATCTTCGAGTAAAAGTCCAAGGTGTGCCCCAAGGCACCCGCTAAGGACCTGCCCCTCGTGAGTAACCCTCACGAGGAGGCAAGAATGCGTCGATGCGACAAGCATCCACAGGAAGATTCCCTCTATCGAGGAAGGCCTAACGTGGCAGGATTATTGAAGACCAAGGCCGCTCCGATCATCTTGCGAAGGAGACGCAGATCCGGAGGTCCGCGCTAGGCCCTTCACATCATGAGCAACCCTTGCGAGGTGTCGACGGCCTCTGGGCTCTCTTAAGCATCAACGTTTTCACGTCCGTGAGGGTCTAGCTTCCCTCAACGACGAGGAAGGCCCCATGAATCGCCACGCGCGGCAATTTGCTCTTAGCTGCAGGCACAGATAGTGCCGCACTCCTCCACGATGGAGAAGGTCCCTGTGCCGGTCACAGGGGCATCTTATTCGGTTTCTTTTTTCATTTGATTTATCGACTTGTTTTTCCGTTTTCGGGGATTTGGGGTTTTTTCTTTTCCAACTCTTTCTCCAACTTCTTGTCTCAGGAATCGTCCAATGTGTCATCGGCGCCGACCCCATCTCGAGCTCTGAGGTGAAGGGAGGCCTCCCAGCGATGCTAACAGCTCACCAGGGCTCTCGAGCGTGCGAATGACCGGGACTATGAAGAGCAATAAGAAACGAAGGGCAGGACAGCTAAAAAGCAGACTTTACTGAAGTAATCCCCTCAAAGGGAGAAGCAAAAGCACGGCGGGGCATACCCCGCCGGTGAGGACTACATGGCAAAAGAGGGGAGGAGACTAGCTCCCCTCCCCAGAAGACTACCGTGCCAGGGCCTCCTCTTCACTGCGCTGCGGGCTATGGGTAGGTGCGGCGGACGCCACCAGCGGTGAAGATCCGCACCGAGGCATCCAGCGTCCCTAGCTTGAAGCGGAAGACGAGGTGGTCGCTGACGCGGAGGCGATGGCCGAGGGCAAAGGCCCTCCAGCGGGCGGAGAGGACGGCGTTGCCGCCCACCCCGAGAAGGATGTCCACAGGCCAGAGGAGATCTGGCCTGCTCTGCTCCCCCAGGGCAATCTCCCCGGTGGCCGCGCTGGGGGCATAAATCACCCTCCGCACGGCGTCGGGCAGCCGAAGGGAGTTGAAGCCCGGGGCGTCGATGATGACGAGGAGCTCCAAGAAGCGGGACCCCGAGCCGGTGAGGGGTCCCAGCATCGCCGCCGCTAGGTGGCGCGGAGTGGCAACCACTCCGTTCTCCGGCGGAGCTGAAGGATCTGCAGCAGCAGGAAGAGGGCCCAGGGCGGCCGCCACCTCCCGGAGCGCCCGGTCAACGCTCCCCGGAGCGCGGGGAGCGAGCGCCGCCGCCAGCGGCGATGGCGAGTTCAGGGCGCCGCCAGCTGCAGGACCCCTAAGGGTCAGAGCACCGGAGGCCCCTGTGGTGGCATGGCTCGCCTCACCCTGCCTCGGCGCGCTAATGCGAAGGGGGCCGCCGGCGCCGGGCGTCCATTGGGCCAGGATCTTCACCTTATTCCCACTGCCCGGGGGACGCCCGCGGCGTTTCGCTCCAGAGCTCGATCCAGCGGCGGCGGCAGAGTTGGAAGGATCCATGAGCTCAGGGGCGTGGGAGCAGAAATGGCACTGGAGGAAGGAGGTGAAGTGCCAGAGGCCTCGAGGAGGATCTATTTAAAGGGGGCGCCTGGCGTCGATGCGTCAAATCCCTGCGCGGGAATCGAAGCATTGGCGCAGCGCTCCGCAGTCAAGCGACGCATCATTATGATGGTTTGACGCCTCGGAGACTGCAGCGTCACCCGCCATTTCATCTCGCTAGCTGCGGCCGCGCCACGCGTCCGCAGCCTCTACCTCTTCACATGGTCCTCTGACCGCGCGGTTGACGCGTGTCGTTGGAGGGCCCAGCAGCTTCGGGGGCCCCCGGCCCTTCGCTTCCTCAAGAGGGCGCGTTCGTGGGCTGGGCTCCCGGGGGCTACTGTCGGTGTTCTGGATACCGGGGTATCCCGGTTCACCTGCTCCTGGGCCACGTCATCGGCCCATCTTCAGAATCAATGACCCAAGCTGCGGAGAAGACCCTCACGAGGAGGCGCCTCGTGAGGAGAACGATGACGAAAACCGCTAAGGACCAGAAGACCTCCTCACGAGCCCCTGCTGGTGAGGAGAGGAAGCACGCCTACGTCAGCTTGGCGTGTTTGCATGCAGAGCAAGAAGATAACGGGCAGAAGACCGCGTACCGCCCACGCTACCCCCGACAGGGAGGAGACCAACTTTCGCTGTGCCTGCCCAAAGCAGCACAGTGGTTGTTGGCCACCCCCCTAAAAATAGCGTGGACGGTGCAGGGCGTCAGAGGAGGACATCAGCCTCCTCCACCCACTCCTGTGGACCGGCGCCACTACCCTACGAAGACTACGTCCACCGAAGAATAGAGTCTACAGCTGTCCACCCTCCTTGGCCGTATGTGTGGCAACCCCTTCCCCAAGAAGATAAGGGGAAGGGGGACCTTGGCGCTATAAAAGGAGGGGAGGCCACCCCTTAGATGGGAGCTGGATCCTCTTTAGGCGGCTAGCTGGGCACGCAGGTTCTTCAACCTCTGGCTAGCTAGAGCTTTGTAACCAAGGCCTTGTACTCCTCGTGAGGTGTCGCGTTGCAATACAAGAAGGCAGGAAGTAGGGGTTTTACCTCACCACGAGGGCCCTGAACCTAGGTAAGGCTCGGTGTCTCTCTCTGCAGTGCGTTGTGCGTTCGACGACTCGAGGCTTCCGTCACCGTGCTTCGCGGCGATCCGAGATCTCACACATTCAGCCCCCTGCGTTCAAATCTTTGGGTCCGTCGCGTGGTACCCCGTGTTCTTGCGACACGAAATCCATCGACAGTGCCCTCCGATCTTGAGGTAATGCTCAAGGACTTCATCGGTAAGCAAAACGCTTTTAACAAGTCTGTTGAGGAAAAGTTAGGCAAAATTGATATTCTTGCTTCTAAAGTTGATAGCCTTGCTCCTGATGTTGAACTTCTGAAATTAAAAGTGTTTCCTAATGATATGAAAGAGAACAATCCTTTTGCCACTTCTAATGCTATCCAAGTTAGAATTGATGAAAATGTTAGGATGCTAGCGGAATTGCATGCCAGGTGGGAAAGAGAAGATGAGATGGCTAGAAAAATGAAGGTATGTACCATTACTACCTCCAATGATGTTATTCCTAATGCTAGTACTCCTCTTACTTTGACTGGTGTAGAGAAAACTCCTACTCCTAGTGTTAAAAAGCCTAAAACAGCAAAAACTTTTTCTCAAAAGAGTGCTGAAATTTTTCGAGTGTAGGAGATGATAGCTCTATTTCCTTTAATGATTTTGATGTTGATGGCTGCAATATATCTGAAGTTATTTTGTTCTTGCAAAATCTTGCTTTGACTCCTAATGCTAGTTCTTTAAATGTTGCTTTTAATAAGCGTATTACCAATGCTCTCATAAAAATTAGGGATGAAAAGTTGAAGCAAAAATCTTCTATTCCCAAGAAGTTAGAAGATGGTTGGGAACCCATCATTGATATGCATGTTAATGGTTTTGATTGCCATGCTTTATGTGATCTAGGTGCTAGTATTTCTATCATGCCTAGAAAAATTTATGATATGCTTGATTTACCACCACTTGAAAATTGTTATTATGATGTTCCTATTGCTGATGTTGCTAAGAAGAAACCTTTGGGAAGGATTAATGATGTTCTTATTATGGCTAACAATAACCTTGTTCTCGTTGATTTTCTTGTCATGGATGTTGAATGCAATGCTTCATGTCCTATTATTTTGGGAAGACCATTTCTTCGAACTGTAGGTGCCATCATTGATAGAAGGCACCATCAAATATCAATTCCCACTTAAGAAAGGTATGGAACACTTCCCTAGAAAGAGAAAGAAATTGCTTTTTTACTCTATTCTTAGAGCAAATTATGAGCTTGATGCTTCATCACTTGATATTACTTGATTCACACTTTCTGCGCCTAGCTCAAAGGCGTTAAAGAAAAGTACTCTTGGGAGATAACCCAATGTTTTTACTTTCAGTACTTTTTCCTTTATTTGAGTCTTGGAAGTTATTACTACTGTAATAACCTCTCCTTATCCTTTTTATTTCGTTTTTGTGCCAAGAGAAGCCTCTAATTTGAGTGAGGTAAGATTTGGGGATGTTACTGTCCTAAAACAGATTTTGGTGCTGCACCATAAATATTTATGAAAATTCTCAGTATAACTTTTTGACCTACAATTTCATATGCATATGCCACAGGTTATATCCAAACTTTCATTAGTTATACACTTTTTGATTTGAGCAACAGAAAACCCTCTAAAAATTTGACCTTTGTCAGCTGTTCTGTTTTGACAGATTTCTGCCACTATTTGTGTTTGTCGCTCGATCGCTTTCTTTTTGAGTTCTTTTGATCACGGAACTTTTGGGGAAGTTGCTACAGTAGTGTCTGCTTTATATGTGGTGGTTTTGATTTGAAACCTGAAGCAAAAAGGGTTGATTCAATATTACGCTTACACTAATGTTGCTAATATAATTGTGTTTAGTTTTGTATGAAGGAAGTTTTCAAGTGTAGGGATTGGAGAATGATGAGATGAGTTGAAGAATGGACAAAAGATCAAGCTTGGGGGTGCCCATGTCACCCCAAGAAATATCCAAGAATTACAAGCGTCAAAGCTTGGGGATGCCCCCGAGGCACCCCTTCTTCCTCGGCAAAAATCAGGTCACCTTTCAACACACTATATTTTTATTGCTTCATGCATTATGCATTTTTCTTGGAGCATCAGTTGTTTTTAGTTTTCAGTGTTGTTTAGTTTTGTTTTCTGCAATAAATGGTTGGACCCCAACAAATTCCTTTTGGAGAAGTTGCTTTGCTTTTCATTTGCCAAGAACACTCTGTTTTTCACTCTTATCGTTTCAACGAGTGTTTTCTTTTTCTAGAACTGCATTTAGTTTTCGATTTTTGCCTTGATTTGTGTTCAGATCTTGTTATATATTTTTATCAAGGTGTATTTTGACCTCTGGTCCATGTTGGGTTTCATCAAAAGATTTGTTTCAAATAGGTTCGAATGGTGTTGGAAAAGAGAAAAAGCTTTATGCAAAAAAAGTGGTACAAAAAGGAGCTTGTGTAGACTGCGGCCTAGGCTTTTGCATGTCGTGCTTGATGTCTTTTTGATAGTATGATTAGTGGTTTTTCTATAGCATGACTTGTCTCAAATGACTGAGATTGCTTAATGAGCCTTTGAAAAAATCATGCGTTGTTTTAATTATTTGGAAGCATTATTTTGGTTTTCTCCTTTGATGCTTTATTTGGGTTGACTTGGCGCATGCTCACACATGTTAGACTCATAAAAAGTCGCCATAAGCCTCTATGATCATTTAGTTTTTGACTTTTGATGCCATCTTATGCTTCTTTTAATGTTGCTTTCTCACTATGCATGATTATGGCCGTTATTGCTCTCTTAGTTGGTCGCTCCCAGTCTTTTGCTAGCCCTCATTTTGTACTGAGTATGAGCTCTACTCGTGCATCCAACTCCTAAAAACCAAGTTGTTCCAAAAGTGTCCACCATACATACCTATTAGCAATTTGCCATTCCAAAGTACATTTGACTTGCTTTTATCTATCCTTCAAATTAAACTCTTTTTGGTGTTATGCGAAAATTGGTCAGTAAATCTCTCACAAACCTGACGACACACTTTAATTTTCTCGTTTTAAAATTTTGACATTGTGGCTCTCTTATGTTGAGTTGTTATGCTTGCAAGTTGTAAGTTGGAAATTAGCCCAGGCATGCCGTCATGGGGCAAGCTTTCAACATTGCACTTCTTATTTGAGTTGATATCGTGATCGTTTGTTTATGGATACTCGTGATGTGAAATGAATTGGGAATCTTGTGGGATCATGAAGTTTGTATACGTGTTAGAGAAATGTCTGGGCTGCTAATCTAAGCCATGCATAATTTATGATGGAAATTTACAGCATGCCCATAGTGAACATTCGATGATGCATCTCACAATAAAAAGTTATACCAATGGTAAATAAAAGAGATGCCGAGGTATTCATTGTCTGTTTGTCCTGTCATTTTGATGTGGGCTTGTTCCATATCATCGGGCACGGAGGTACCCCGTTGGCAGTTCTCGATGATACATATATACTTACAATGACAAGAGCTTGCTTGGGACTCTAAGTAAAGTAGCATGAGGTTTGGGTATTCGTACTTCACGGGACATGAGGTTTTCAACTTATGATTTGTCAAGCATATGCATCATAAGTGTATTCGCATTAACTTTAACCATTCAAGATGCCTATGATGGGGGCAATGAGAGCTTAAAGCTAGTAAGTACCATAATTTTTGAAGGTTTATAAAACTTGCAATCACTGCTTCCCTCCGCGAAGGGCCTTTCTTTTACTTTTATGTTGAGTCACCACCTTCCATCTTTATGCACCGTTTAAGAGAGCATAGTTATCATTCTGAGTATAATGTGCATTGTCCCAAAGTTTTGATTGATTCATGATGTTGGTTTCACTTGTTCTCAAATTACTTTTATCTAGTCGCCCTCTTAAACTTGAAGGTGTCATATGCATTTATGTTTTGCTCTCTCATGAAGGACAAGCTGAAAACCATTTGCTAGGTTTTTCCATATGATTTGAACACACATTTGACTTTCGTTGTTTCATTTTCATGATCTTTCATTTGTGTTCTTTTTCATGTTATAACATGGTTGCTAAGTTTCTTCTATCAAGATTATATCTTTCATGCCCATGTTTTAAGTTCTTTTGATCCCAGCACACAACGCTTACATAGATGATCAAGATTGTGTAGGTGCATGTCACCTCAAAAATTATTTCTTTTGTTATCACTTACCTACTCAAGGACGAGCAAGGGTTAAGCTTGGGGATGCTAATACGTCTCTAACGTATCTATAATTTTTGATGCTCCATGCTTGTTTTTACACCATTTGCTTAGTGTTTCGTTACACTTCATGGATTTTTTTATGCATTTTCCAGAACTAACCTATTAACGAGATGCCATAGTGCCAGTTCCCTGTTTTCTGCTATTTTTGTGTTTCAGAAAAGTTACACAGGAAATATTCTCCGAATTGGACGAAACAAAAGCCAAACATCCGGAAATTTACCAAAGCTTCCAGAGAACCGAAGAGGAGATGGAGAAGGGCCACAGGGCGGCCACACCACTAGGGGGCGCGGCCTGCCCCTGGCCCGCGCCCACCTGTGGTGAGGGCCCCCTGGTCCACCTCTGGCGCCGCCTCTTCGCCTATAAAGACCCCCCAACGGGAAAAACCTAAAGACCCGATCACTTTTCCAGAATACATCATGATCCACCACCGCCATCGACCCAAGATCGGGAGGGTCCAGAAGCTCTTCCCGGCACCCTGCCAGAGAGGGGAATCGCCACCGGAGGTCTTCTTCATCGCCATGCTTGCCTCCGGCGCGATGAGTGAGTAGTCTACCTTGGACTATGGGTCCATAGCAATAGCTAGTTGGTTGTCTTCTCCACCATGTGCTTCATGTTTAGATCTCGTGAGCTGCCTTACATGATCGAGATCACCGTTATGTAATTCTACATGTTGTGTTTGTTGGGATCCGATGAATATTGGTGTTATGATTGAGTTGATGTGCTGAATATTATCTTATGTTATCTCTATGTTGTTTATGATCTTGCATGCTCTCCGTTGTTAGTAGCTATCTTGGCCGAGTAGTTGCTAGTGACTCCAAGAGGGGGTATTTATGCTCGATAGTTGGGTTCATGCCTCTATTTAATCTGGGGGAGTGACAGCAACCTCTAAGGTTGTAGATGTGCTATTTCCACTAGGGAGAAAACAACATTCATATGCTCAAGGGCATATGCTTTGTTTACATTACACACTTTGCTTAATGCAGTTATCTATTGTTCGCAACTTAATACTTGTTGAGTTCTCGGATTGATTCGCCACAAGTGGATTATTAGTCATAGATGCAGTTGGATGAAGGTCTATGTATCTTGTTGTAATGCCTAGAGTAAATCTCATAGTGATCCTCTCGACATATGCACGTTGTCTTTATTCTATCAATTGCCTAACTGTAATTTGTTTACCCAGCATGTGTTATTTTATCTTATGGAGAGACACCACTAGTGAATTGTGGACCTCGGTCCTATTTCCATTGTATTGCTATCACCTGTTTACTTTACTCGCACTGTTTACTTTACTCGCATACTATTATTGCTTTCCACTCGATATGCCCATACCCTTTGTTTCAAGCAAACCGGTGAGATTGACAACCTCATCGTAAGTTGGGAACAAAGTATTTGGTTGTGTTGTGTGCAGGTTCCACGTTGCTACTAGTTGAAGATGTGCTAACAAGTTATCGTTAAAGGCGCCTTTGTTGGAGTGTCACTAGGCTAGCAAGCATCACCTTCTTGAGTTTGGCTTTTTCCTACTGGATTGATAAACCTTGGTTTCTTACTGAGGGAAAAACTTGCTGCTATATTCATCAGGTCATTTACTTCATCATCACCATGCCATCTATAGCAATCACTGCTGCCGTCAAGACCGCTGCTGAGAAGTCTACTAAGTCAGCAGTAGCTAAGGCGAAGAAAGCGGAGAAGGCACTTGCTGATGCTGATCGGGAGCGTGCTCAAAGAGATCAAGCCATAATTAACCACCTTAATGAGATTTCGGCTCTTGCTGTTGGTAAGTACCATGCTTTTCTCTTCGTGGCTTACTTGCTTATTCTTCTACTTACTGATGTTTGCTTACTTATCTTTTGTCTCTGTCTTCTTGTTTCCGTAGAAAATACTGGGGGTATCTTTGGTGCCTTTGCAGCCGGATGGCGAAGATCCTCTGATGGCTGCGGTGAATCTGCTGGAGTCGAATTGGATATCTATCTAGGAAATCCTCGAGCTGGCTCGCCGCGTGCTAACGCGGATTTTTGTCGGGTTGTGGCCAAAGAAAAAGGCGGATGCGCCAACTGCTGACCTAAAGAAACTTGCTGCGGCTTTCGACACCACTGATCCTATCCTGCTGATGAAGAGACGCTTGGCGAAGCGAGGCGCTAAAGGAGCCATTGCACTTGCTTATGCACATGGCGAGGAGGTTGACTAGGAGAAGGTTAGCTCTTCCCGTGGTCGACCTCTTTCAGAGCTGCTAGGTTTCTTTGAGAAGGGGAAGAAGTATGCGCAAGGCATCATGTCGATTACATCATGTCGATTATCACTCCTTCGGTGGCTTCTTTGACTTCCTCTCCGGCCTCTTTGACTCCTGCGACAAGTGCGTCGATGCCCCTGCCAAGCGCTGGTGCTACTTCTCCCACGCCTTCTTCCACCGTGGAGCCTGCTACTGATGTGGCGTAGACTTAGACTTCCCCTATAGTTTTTTTTTCTTTTGTAATGAACTCGTTCATATTTTGCCCAAAGACCAGTCAGGGAACTTGTGCTCTTTGTAAATACTTTGTCTTTACAAAATGTCGTGCTTGATTGGGTTTCTGAGTTGTTTACTTTTGTTTATTCTTTCCTTCTAGCGTGAATGTACTGGTGGATCGATGGAACGTGGTCATGGGTCGCATCGTGTTGATGCGAGTCGTACCGCGACTCCTTCTGCTCCTCGTTCTTGTTGCCAATGTGTTGAGTACTTGTCGAGGATTGCGGACTTTGAAGGTCGTTTATCTTTGATGAAGCGTCGGGCAAGGACTACTATGGCTCAGGCCAGTAAATCTTATGGCTTGATGAAGCAGGTGTCCGTTCTTGAAGATAAATTGTCGGGTTCGGTTGCCCAAGTTATGCATCTAAAGGAGTGCGACTCTTTCCTTGTTGAGTTTATCAAATCAGCTTGTGAACAGTTGAAGTGTAAGTTTCTTGTAGACCTTCTTTAAACTCTTGCAGCCTCTCTTGTCATTGTATTTTGATGAATTTGTACCTTCTAGGTACTTGCTTACATCCTGCTAATGAAAACCGTCGAGTTGTCGAGCGAATCGCGGCTTTGGAGAAGGTATCAAAAGATGCGTCTTCTTTGTGGGCTGACCCAAGGCGCCACAGTGATGTTGTACTCCTGCAGGATCGTGCTCAACACATTGGTGAGGTTGTGGATGGTTGTCGAAAATCCTTGACGACCATGTACTCCATCATGCTTCCCCGCAATCCTCTGCCAGGAAGCCTTACGCAGCTACTCGACATTTTTAGATCTAGTCAGTGAATTCATCGGCTGCTAGAGCTCAATCTAGTGGCTGGTGCCAATTTTGCTCTTGGATGGATACGTAAGTGGCATCCAAGGCTCAATTATAGCTCCATGTCACAAGGTTTTCCTCATGGGGGAGTTAGGCTGCAAGTCCATATGGATGCTACACTTCAACCAGCGAGGAGGATCATAGCTAGATTGCTTCGAGAGGATGCCGCGTTTTTCCGTGAGCACCATTACTTAAATCCCCTAGGAGTAGATGATTCTGATTAGCCAATGTTGTGATGCTCATATTGTATATATGCTTTGTACGTAGAATGCGAGAGTTTCTGTTTCTGAATTCTTTTGTCAGAAATTTTGGTTTGTTCTCAAGGCATTTACGTTATGTGTTTGGTGCGTTTACCACAATTTTATTTGAAGACATGTAAACTTGAATAGGAGGAACTTTGTCTTTATTTATACTTGTAATATGAGATACATGGGGTGTCCCAAGAGATCTAGCCAGTGACCCGTGTTCTGGATCTAGAGGGCATTGCCCTAGGAGAGCTTGTGGCTTTTAATAGCCTTGTTTTTCTACTCTACTTTTGTACACTTGCCGCCTATGTTGCCGAAGTTTTTCCCTTGTCTTCTGCTGCTTCTCCTAGATCTGATGGCTGCACCCGTAGTTTCTTCACTTCTGGCTCTGTTGGATATCCTTTGAGTTGTTGTGCGGCTCCTGTAGTCACGCTTTTTGCCTTGTCTTCGGGTTCTCCATAGTTGGCCATCATGCCAAAATTTTGGGCCATCTTGTGGAATTCCTTGTCGCATAGATCCAATAATTCGAAGCTTCCTTTCATCGTGATGATTCCATTGGGTCCTGGCATTTTGAGTACTAGATATGTGTAGTGAGGAACTGCCATGAATCGCGAAAATGCGGGTCGCCCAAGGATCGCGTGATATTGTGATGGCCAGTCCATGACTTTGAAGTCAAGCTTTTCTCTTCTGTAGTTTTGATGATTCCCAACGCAAACATTGAGTGTTATTCGACCTAGTGGATAATTAGCACTCCCTGGGACGATTTCGTGGAAAGAACAGTCTGTTGGTTTCATGAACTCTAATGATATGTGCATTGCTCGGAGAGTTTTTGCGTATATAAGATTTATTCCACTTTCTGCATCCATGAATACTCTATCGACGTCGTATGCCCCAATTTGAGCTTTGAGTACTAGAGGCGCGTTTCCTGGCCGAGGCACTGTTCTGGGGTGGTCGTCCCTGTTGAATTCTATGGGTTGCTCTGACCAGTGCAGATATTCCGTTGTTGCTGGAGGCGATGTTACTGCTAAGTTAACTTGGCAATTTATTCTCTTTTCCTCTTTGTTCGACTTTGGTACTGGTTGTATCATTGCTGTGATATGCCCTTTGGATGGGACATATCCTCTGTCAGTGTCATGCCCTTGATTTGGCTGTTCCTGACCTTGAGAGGCTCCATTATTTGCTTGCTGATCTTTTGTAGGCGCATTGTTGGTGTTCCCATCGTATCCTTGTCTCTTTGCTTCGGCTTGCTTGTTTATGGCTGCCTCCTGAAGTTTCAAGAACGTTGTACAATCTTTCATTGCGTGTCTGGAGACTCGTTTTCCATCGATGGACGCAGAGTGTATATGACATGGTCCGTTTAGCATATCCTCCGGTGATGGGTTGTATTCTCTAGGTTCTCTTGTCTGAAACATTTTGTTGTAATCTTCTCTCCCGCTGCCGCGGTATCCTAAATTTCTGCGGTCACTTCCTTGATAAGTACTATCTTTGTATCCCGCAGCTACTTGACTGTGGGAGCCATGGTTGTCGTAATTCCAGGATCTCCTCCTTTGTCCGCTGATGCGAACGGTGTTAATATAGATCACCGACCAGTTGGGAACCCCAAGAGGAAGGTATGATGAGCACAACATCAGTTTTCCCTTAGTAAGAAACCAAGGTTTATCGATCCAGTAGGAGAAAGCTAAACTTAAGTAGGTGATGCTTGCTAGCTTCGTGACACTCCAGCAAGGGCGCCGTTTACGATTCTTGTTGGTGCGTCTTCAACTAGTAGCAACGCAGAACCTGCACACAACACAACCAAGAACTTTGCTCCCAACTTACGATAAGGTTGTCAATCTCACCGGTTTGCTGTAAACAAAGGTATGACCGTATCGAGTGGAAAACAATAGTAGTATGCGAGAAAGTAAATAGTGCGAGTAATAGTAAAATGGTGTAACAATGTAAAGGAAATTGGACCGGGGTCCATAGTTCACTAGTGGTGTCTCTCTATAAGATAAATAACAACATGCTGGGTAAACAAATTACAGTTGGGCAATTGATAGAATAAAGATAACGTCCATATGTCACGAGGATCACTATGAGATTTACTCTGGGCATTACAACAAAATACATAGACCGCCATCCAACTGCATCTATGACTAATAATCCACCCACGGGGATATCATCCGAACACCCCATGAGTATTAAGTTGAGAACAATAGATAACTGCATTAAGCAAAGTGTGTAATGTAAACAAAACAAATGTCCTTGGACACAAGAATATTGTTTTCTCCCTAGTGGCAACATCACATCAACAACCTTAGAGGTTTCTGTCACTCCCCTAGATTAAATAGAGGCATGAACCCAACTATCGAGCATAAATACCCCCTCTTGGAGTCACTAGTATCTACTTGGCCAAGATAGCTACTAACAACGGAGAGCATGCAAGATCATAAACAACATAGAGATAATATAAGATATATGATTTAGCACATCAACTCAACATAACACCAATATTCATCGGATCCCAACAAACAAAACATGTAGAATTACATAAAGATGATCTCGATCATGTAAGGTAGCTCATGAGATCTAAACATGAAGCATGTGGTGGAGAAGACAACCATCTAGCTACTGCTATGGACCATAGTCCAAGGTAGACTACTCACTCATCGCGCTGGAGGCAAGCATGGCGATGAAGAAGACCTCGGTGGCGAATCCCCTCTCCGGTAGGGTGCCGGGAAGAGCTTCTTGACCCTCCCGATCTCGGGTCGATGACGGCGGTGGATCGTGATGTGTTTCTGGAAAATGGATCAGGTCTTTAGGTTTTTCCCGTCGGGGGTCTTTATAGGCAAAGGGGCGGCGCCAGAGGTGGGCCAAGGGGCCCTCACCATAGGTGGGCGCGGGCCAGGGGCAGGCCGTGCCCCCTGGTGGTGTGGCCGCCTTGTGGGCCCCCTCCATCTCCTCTTCGGACTTCTGGAAGCTTCGGTAAATATCTGGATGTTCGTCTTTTGTTTCATCCAATTCTGAGAATATTTCTTGTGTAACTTTTCTGAAACACAAAAACAGCAGAAAATAGGGAACTAGCACTGTGGCATCTTGTTAATAGGTTAGTTCCGGAAAATGCATAAAAACGCCACATAGTGTAACAAAACACTAAGCAAATGGTGTAAGAACAAGCAGGGAGCATCAAAAATTATAGATACGTTTGAGACGTAGCATCCGCCGTATCTGTTTACTCTGTCGTCTTATGGTGACCGCGTTCATTTGTTGTTGCACGCGTCTTCACCATCTGCAAATCTATTCGCTATGTCCATTAGATCAGATACTGTATTCGGCTTGATTCTGCCCATTTCTTCGACTTGGCTCCTCGCCGCAACCTGAGCGTGAAAGTGTCTATTGCTCTTTCGTTCGAAACTTCAACTGCGGAATTCTTGAGAACACTCCACCTTTAGATATACGACCTTAGTGTCTTGTTATGCTGCTGTATGCAGGCTTTGAATTCCTCTATCGATGTTGGCCGCTTGTATGTCAACTTGAAGTTACTCGTGTACTATTTTGTGAGTTCCTCCCAGCTTCCAATTGTTCCTTTTTCTAATTTGCTCAACCATGACCTTGCTGCACCGGTGAGGTGTAATTGCAAGCTTTGCATTGCTGTTTCCTTTGTTCCTCCTAATATTTTCACTGCTTGTATGTAATCTGAGAGCCATGATTGGGGTTCCCGAGATCCATCATACTTTTGTTGATCATGAGGTAATTTGAAACCCTTGGGTACTAGCGTGGTGCGAACCCTGTGAGTAAAGCACAATGTCCCCATTTCCTTTTCATCATCTTCATAGTCATATGCTTTGGTGGGGGTCCTAGATCTTTGGGTTCCTCCATGCTTTGGGCTTTTGTGCCGCCTTGGTGATGGTGTCCTAGATCGTCGATTGCTGCCTCTATGCCGAGGACTGTTGTGACAGTGTGGTGACCTTGATTTATGCGCTCCTTTGTTGCGATGTGCCTCCTCTTCTTTTGCTATCAGTTTATTGCCTACCATCCTTAGGCCTTGCAATGCAGCTCAATGCGTATGCTCTCTTGGGTCTCCTGGACTTGGCCGCGTTGTGTATAGATATGTTTGTGCTGCCACGAGCGCTACTTCTGGTGTCTTTGGTATGATGTTACCTTGCTCGTCGATCGATAGGAAGGACGAGTCGAGATTTTTGGAAAGGCTTTGCCTTTCGGAGTGTTCGAGGTTTTCAAACCTTGATCCATGTCGACGAAGCTTTTTGCTATTTGTATATGATGCATGACTACGTGCTTTATGGTAAGCTATGCTTGCTGCAATGGCTGACTCTTTCCTCTTCTGTATTTCAATTCTCTCCTTTGCTAATTGCTTTGACTGCTGTCTTAAGGCATAGTGATACCCTACCAGCATATTTTTGCTTGCATCTCCTAGTATTGGCGTGCCATGTTCCATGACTGTTTTGATTATCCCCCACTCTTGGACTGATAGTCAAATTTTCTATTTGCTTGCCAGGGAGTCTGCAGTTTCTCCTTTTGCTAAGTGATTTGCTCCTCTATTTATATTTGCTAGGTTGAGCACTGGGTTGTTGTTTTCATCGAGTTCTTCTGAGTGATCTCCTACAATGGCGAGTACTTGATACCGATTGTTGAACTTGTTGTTGAAGCTTGAGAAGATTGAATCGTCATCCTCATGAAGCTCTAGTCTTGTTTCCCAGGTGTCTGTTGACTTGTCTGAAGTATCACCATGGCTGATCATGAGGTCTTCGAGTTGATCTCCTAAGTCAAAATTTTCCATGTTTTCGTTGACTTCTGCGATTTTTCCCTCTGTGACTTCTGTTGCTGCGAAGCTGACCGACGAATTTGCTTCGCTGGAAGAGCCCATTGATGATTCTGACATTGCAACTGTCTTGACTTCGCCTGCCGATCGATCCGATGAGATCGGATCTGAAAGGCGAATCGAACCTAAAGATCCGACGCAAAAGTTTAGGCTTTCGATTGTAAGGTCCATGTCTTGACCCATGCTCTCGAATATTGGAGTGAAATTTGGCAGGTGAGGCTGAAAATTGACGGTTCCAAATGATATCTGGTTTTCGTCGACTTCTGAATTGTTGTTGGCTAAAAGCGAAAAAGTCATCGAATTCATGATTCCAACATCCAGAGTCCCCACGGTCGGCGCCAATTGACGAGGGTTAAGTCGACAAATGTCCTAGATGAAGGACTTAGGATCGGGGAAGTAGGGCGTCAGATGAACTCGAAGGTAAAATCAGTCAAAAAAGGTGTGTATCGAAAGTAAACATGTTGGTGAACTTTGGCTTACTCTCAATCTGTCCCTCACTGTCCTCAACTGGCCCCTATATATAGGTGGCTAGGTATCAAGGTACGGGAGGGGTCCGACACAGATTATAATATCGATATATGACGTGAACTCGTATCTTGACTAGGATTACACTTAGGCCTACCTTAACGGGCCTCAGGGGTACTCAACTAATGGGCTCTATTATCTATACCCTTGTCACTAACTTTATTGTTTCCAATTATTTGCCTCCAACCTTTACAGCCCAACAAAGAAGGAAATTTTTTTATGACTTGAGGCATTATTTCTGGGATGACCCACACTTATATAAAGAAGGAGTGGATGGTATTATGTGAAGATGTGTTCCAGAATATGAACAATAAGAGATATTGAGGAAATGCCATGGTAGTGCTTATGGAGGACATCATGCTGGAGATAGAACTGCACAAAAGATTCTACAATCAGGTTTTATTGGCCTACCCTTTTTAAAGATGCTAGAAAGTTTATTTTATCTTGTGATGAATGCCAAAGAGTTGGTAATATTTCTAGACGCAATGAAATGCATATGAATTATTCTCTTGTTATTGAACCATTTGACTATTGTGGATTTGACTTTATGGATCCTTTTCCTCCTTCAGAAGGTTATACTCATATACTTGTTGTTGTTGATTATGTTACTAAGTGGGTAGAAGCTATGGATCCTTTTCCTCCTAAACGCAATGAAATACCTACAAAGAGTGCCAATGGTGAGACCTCGTTAAAGATGATTAAGGATGTTATTTTTCCTAGGTTTGGTGTGCCTAGATATCTTATGACTGATGGAGGTTCTCATTTTATTCATGGCGGTTTTAGGAAGACTCTTGCTAGATATGACGTTAATCATAGAATTGCTTCTGCTTATCATCCCCAAACTAGTGGGCAAGTAGAGCTATCAAATAGGGAGATCAAGTCTATCTTGCAGAAGACTGTTAATAGATCTAGGAAAAACTGGGCAAGCAAGTTGAACGATGCTTTATGGGTGATACGTCTATTTTGCATCACTATTTTGTATCATAATTTACTGTTATTCATTGATATATCTCACATTTATAGATGATATTTATGTTGTTTCCTCTGCTTTTACATGTTTGATGATCATTTGAGGATTTGCTGCCGGAGTCAGGATTCTGCTGGAAAAAGGACTATCAAGACACCATATTTCAGAAGATCGGGAAATTCCAGGAAAATACCAGGAAATTATATTTTGCTAGAAGACTGAAGTAGCCAGAAGGAGGAGGCGAGAGGGGCCACAGGGCAGCCTCACCACCAGGGGGCGCGGCCTAGCCCCTGGCCGCGCTGCCCTATGGTGAGGGCTCCCTGGCCCTCTACTGCCATCGCCCCTTCGCGTATTTCATCATCCCGAAAACCTAAGTCAAGGGGGGGGGGCTCAGAGATAGACACCGCCGCCTCTGCGGGGCGGAAAACACCGGAGAGAGAAAAGCTCTCCGGCAGGCAAAAATCTGCCAGGGAAATTCCTTCCCGGAGGGGGGAGATTGTCGCCATCGTCATCATCATCGCGCTGGACTTCATCGGGATCATCATCACCATCATCCTCATCACCAGCACCTTCATCTCCACCATCACCACGCCATCCCGCTGTAACATCTTGAGTTGAATCTTGTCAAATTCTTAGGGGGAACTTTACCGGTGTTGATTACCCTTGTGGTTGATGCTATTGAGTGGAACCGTTGAATTAAGGTTTATGATCAAATTGTTATTTACCATTATTTCACCCCTGATCATGATCCATATGATGTCTTGTGAGTAGTTCGTTTAGTTCTTGAGGACATGGGAAAAGTGAAGTCGTTAGTAGTGGAATTATGTTGAGTAATATTTAATGGTTTGATATTTATTTGTTGTGGTGCTATATCACTATTGGTGTCATGTGAACATTGACTACATGATACTTCACCATTTATGGGCCTAGCGAGATGCATTGTATATTTGGCTACCAATTGTGGGGTTGCTGGAGTGACAAAAACCTAAACCTCCGTTGGGAAACCATTGCACCAGGGAGCATAGGATCTTAGAGTTTAAGGCTGTGGTTAGATTTATCTTAATTACTTTCTTGTAGTTGCGGATGCTTGCAAGGGGTATAATCACAAGTGTGTATTTATCCTAGTAAGGGTAGTGCGCTAGCACAGGTTCACCCCCATAACACTTATCAAACCAATAAAGATTATTTAGCAGCATGAAGCGAAAGCACTTGACAGAAACTCCCGTGTGTCCTCGAGAACGTTTGGTTATTATAAGTTACACAACCGGCTTGTCCTTTACTCTAGAAAGGATTGGGCCACTTGCAGCAATTATTATTATTGTCTTTTATTTACTAGCACTTTATTTATTTGTAATACCAAATACCCCTGAAACCCCGTTTGCTAGTATTTACAGTAAATCCTTGATCAAAACCACTTGTCAACACCTTCTGCTCCTTGTTAGGTTCGACACTCCTATTTATCGAAAGTACTACAATATACCCCCTATACTTGTGGGTCACCAAGACTATTTTCTGGCGCCGTTGCCAGGGCGTGAATCGCTATTGAAGAGTGGAATTGGTAAAGGTAACCGTCGCTGTGAGTATTGTTTTTCTTTTTTATCTTTTATCTTTTATTTTATTTTGCTATGGAGAGTTCTCCATTTGGGTTCCTATTTGGGAACACTACTACACTGCTGCACATGTGGATGAACCACAACCACAACCTGCTCAATTAGATCCTTTTATAATACCTATGAAAATTGTTGAACGTGTTATGGATAACTGCTATTCAGGAGATGGAACTGTCCATCCGGGTGATCATTTACTCTTTATACATGAGTTATGCGAGTTTTTCAAGTGTGCAGGTATTTCATCAAGCAAAGTTAAGAGGAAGCTATTCTCTTTATCACTATAAGGCAGAGCTGAGGAGTGGTATCGGCTGCTTAAAGATGGTCCATCTATTGCTTGGGAGGAAATTGTACCTCTCTTTTATTCCAAGTTTTATCCTCCAAGTGAAATTTATAAAGATCGTAATCTAATATATAACTTTTGGCCTCATGATGGAGAGAGTATTGCCCAAGCGTGGGGGAGATTGAAGTTACTAATGCTCAAATGTCCCATTCATGAGCTCCCCAGTAATATTGTTATTGATAATTTTTATGTGAGGCTTGCTCTTCATGACAAGGATTATTTGGATGCTTCCTGTTTTGGATCATTTACTCATATGAAAGGAGAAGCTAAATGGAATCTTCTTGACCGTATTCAAGAAAATGCTGAAGGATGGGAGAATGACAAAGGTAGGAGGTCAGGTATAAATTATGATTAAGAATGCATTAAAACTTTTATTGGAACCGATAACTTTCACAATGTTAGCACTGCTTATGGCCTTGATTCTTAGATACTTGCTAACTGTTTTAAGGCCTTTGCCTCTTATCTTGATGTTCCAAAGAAAGATTGGAACAAATATCATGCGCCTTATAAAGATTCTATTAGTCATATTCCTGCTACAGCTACTGAAGTCTATACTGTTGATAGCATTTTGCCTTAACCTTATTTCGAGAAGATGCCTTTCCCTACTAAGGTAAAGGAGCATTCTACTTTGGCAAGTGTGTCTAATAAAAGTACTAAGAAAGCTGTAGAACCTGATGACCAAATTACTATTAAGTCTCCTGTGGCTATAGTGAAGGACCTTGTTACTGAAGATGTAGGGGATGAACATATTATCTTTTGTGAAGATGCTACTAACATTATTTCACATCCTAGTAGGCGTAGGAAAACAAGTGTTCCTATTATCTTTGTCAGGATTGGCGATAATTGCTATTATGGTTTATGTGACATTGGTGCAAGTTCAAGTGCTATTCCTCTAGAGCTTTACAGAGAAATTATGCATGAGATTGGCCCTTGTGAACTTGAGGATATTGATGTGGTTGGTCAGCTTGCTAACAGAGAAACTGTCTGGCCACTTGGTATTTGTTCGTGATGTGGAAGTTTTATGCAGTAAGACCAAATATCCTACTAATTTTCTAGTACTTGGTACGGAAGCTTGTAAAACTTGTCCTATTATTTTCAGTAGACCCTTTTTGAATACTTGTGGTGCTGTGATAGACTGTAAGAAGGAGAAATATTTTACTAAGTTTAATGGAGAATCTTATGAGTTTAATTTTTCTAACTTTGCTAAGACTTCTTATGAAAATGAAATGCCTAATGAAAATTTTTGAGTTGAGCAGCTTGCCTCTATTGCTCTTGCTCCTAATAATGCTTTGCAGCAATTCATGGAGGACCATGAAAGTGAAGTCTTTAGGAAGGAAAGAGAAGATATTGACGATATTTTTCTTTATCAACCACCATTGATTAAGCACAATTTACCTGTGGAGGATCTTGGTACCACTTTGCCACCCAAGGAAGATCCTGTTTTTGAATTAAAAACTTTACCTGATGATCTTAAGTATGCTTATATAGATGATAAGAAAATATATCCTATTATTATCAGTTCTAAACTTTCAGTAAAGGAAGAAGAAAGTTTATTGGAAGTATTGAGGAAACACAGAGGAGCTATGGGCTATACTCTTGATGATTTAAAAGGGGTTTCTCCTACTATATGTCAGCATGCTATTAACATGGAAGAAGATGCAAAGCTAGTAGTTGAACATCAACACCGCTTAATTCCCAAGATGAAGGAAGTGGTAAGAAATGAGGTATTTAAGCTCCTTGATGCTGGTATTATTTATCCTATTGCTGATAGTAGATGGGTTAGTCATGTTCATTGTGTTCCTAATAAAGGAGGTATGACTGTTGTGCCTAATGAAAATAACGAGCTTATTCCTCAAAGGGTAGTAGTTGGTTATAGAATGTGCATTGATTTTAGAAAGGTAAACAAAGTTACCAAGAAAGATCATTATCCTTTACCGTTTATAGATCAAATGCTAGAGAGGTTATCTAAGAAGATTCATTTTTGTTTTCTTGATGGTTATTCTGGTTTTTCTCAGATTGTTGTTAAACAAACCACTTTTACTTGTCCTTATGGAACTTATGCTTATAGATGTATGCCATTTGGTTTATGCAATGCTCCTGCTACTTTTCAAAGATGCATGTCTGCTATTTTTCATGGGTTTTGTGAAGAAATTGTGGAGGTTTTCATGGACGATTTTTCCATCTATGGAACTTCTTTTGATAATTGTTTGCACAATCTTGATAAAATTTTGCAGAGGTGTGAAGAAACTAATCTTGTTTTAAATTGGGAGAAATGCTACTTTATGGTGAATGAAGGAATTGTTCTTGGACATAAAATCTCTGAAAGAGGTATCGAAGTTGACAGAGCAAAGGTTGAAGCAATCGAGAAAATGCCCTGTCCCAGAGATGTTAAAGGTATTCGTAGTATTCTTGGTCATGCTGGTTTCTATAGGAGGTTTATTAAGGATTTCTCTAAGATTTCAAAGCCTCTTTCTAATCTTCTTCAAAAAGATGTACCTTTTGTTTTTGATGATGATTGTAAGGAAGCTTTTGAAACTCTTAAGAAGGCTTTAACTACTACTCCTATGGTTCAACCACCTGATTGAAATTTACCCTTTGAAATTATGTGCGATGCTAGTGATTTTGCTGTTGGTTCTGTTCTTGGACAGTGCGTAGATAATAAGTTGAATGTTATTCATTATGCTAGTAAGACTCTTGATGTTGCTCAGAAGAATTATGCTACTACTGAGAAAGAGTTTCTTGCTGTTGTTTTTGCTTGTGATAAGTTTAGACCTTACATTATTGATTCTAAAGTCACTATTCATACTGATCACGCTGCTATTAGATATCTTATGTCTAAGAATAATGCTAAGCCTAGGCTTATTAGATGGGTGTTGCTTTTACAAGAGTTTGATTTGCATATTGTAGATAGGAAAGGTGCTGAAAATCCTGTTGCTGACAATTTGTCTAGATTGGAAAATATTTCTTTTGATCCTATTCCTGTTAATGATAGTTTTCCAAATGAACATTTGGCTTCAATAAATGTAACTTCATGAGACCTTCCTTGGTATGCTGATTATGCTAACTTTATTGTTTCCAAGTATTTGCATCCAACCTTTATAGCTGAGAAAAGAAGAAAATTCTTTTATGATTTGAGGTATTACTTTTGGGATGACCCACACTTATATAAAGAAGGAGTTGATGGTATCATGTGAAGATGTGTACTAGAATATGAGCAACAAGAAATATTGAGAAAATGCCATGGAAGTGCTTATAGAGGGCATCATGCTGGAGATAGAACCGCACAAAAGGTTCAACAATCAGGGTTTTATTGGCCAACCCTTTTTAAAGATGCTAGAAGGTATGTTTTATCTTCCAATGAATGTCAAAGAGTTGGTAATATTTCTAGACGTAATGAAATGCCTATGAATTATACTCTTGTTATTGAACCATTTGATTTTTGGGGTTTGACTTTATGGGTCCTTTTCCTCCTTCAAAAGGTTATACTCATATACTTGTTGCTGTTGATTATGTTACCAAGTGTGTAGAAGCCATACCTACAAAGAGTGCCGATGGTGAGACCTCGTTAAAAATGCTTAAGGATGTTATTTTTCCTAGGTTTGGTGCGCTTCGATGCGGGGACGAGGCTTGGCCCCTCGACCATGCGCCGGCACCTCCCACCGACGCAATGTACTAAGATGTGCCGACACCTGGATTTGCCTTCTTAAAGGCCTCCTGCTGCTTGCTAGCTTCAGACAAAAGTTGGTTAAGCCGGGCTTGCTGCTCACGCAGTGCTTCGCCAGATAAACTAGATAGTTCCTTAGCTACTTCTGCTGCTGCTCTAAGGTTCTTTACTGGTGAGCTATAGATTGCCTTAGGCAAAGTACTAGTTGCACTATGAGTTTTAGCTCTACTATCCTTGCCTAGTTCATTGTTTAGATCTCTACCTCTAGTTCCAACTTCCTCTATCCGGCTAGGCCGGGTTACCACAGGAGTAAAACCTTGGGCAGCCTCATACCCACGGAGTTGCCGGTTGAAGCGTTCCCGCTCCTGCTGCATGGCCAGGGCCTCATCGATGAGGTCCTGACGCGTCTCCTCCAGGACTTCCTTGGTCTGCTCCGGATCATCGCCGGACTGCACTGGCTCCAGAAGCCGGTTGATGATGGGAATGAGGGGTTGGCCCCTAGCCGGCACGCTGGAAGTGCCGGCCAGGTTCTCTGCCCTCTCCAGCGGTGGATGCACTGTTTTCTTCGCCTTCTCCTTCTCTGGAGTAACATCTGCAGCTGCTGCTCCTTTGCCGGCATCAGCTACCGGTGGCACGGCAGTGCCGGCCATCATCACCTCTGTCGACTCTACTGGGCGAGCGCTATGCCCAGTGTAAGCCAGCAGATGCGACGGAGGATCCGCCGCCACCAGCACCTGCTCCGGATACCTGCAAACTCTCGCAGTCCCCACGTACACCTAGTGGGAACCAAAAGATATAACCCGGCCGTCCCTGGGGAACGTCCGGCCAGCGAGATAGCCGGCACTGTCGGCGATGAAGCTGAGCGTGCCTAGCCTCTGGACGAGGCCAGAGACCACGCGCACTCCTGACGCCGCTATCACAGATCCCGTCCGAATGAACACTCCGCCCAGCACATCGATCTGCCCCACGGTGGGCGCCAAATGTCGTCGTGGTGAAACAACATATGCCATGGGATGGCTTAAATGGGGGCCGAACTAGATGCTGGAGGATTCGGGAGAGGTAAGCGCACTAAGAAGCACGATAGAGAGAGAAACTCAAGCTACCCAGGTTCGGGGCTCTCGTAAGGAGATAACACCCCTACTGCTGCACTACTGACTGTATAAATGGATCGATGGAGTACAACAACAATGGTGGTTCTAAGCTCTCTGTGAGAGGAGGAAGATGAACTATGAACTATGAGAGTGGAGAGTGACCAACCCTTTGCTAGGGTTCCCTGTGCCACCTTATATAGGGGTGGCCAGGGTTACAACGGTCATGTTGGGATACATGACATAGGCTACATTCCAAATAGGACAAGGTGATGATGCTCTACCACCCTTGACTTTCTCCCTGATTGCCCTCGATGGGACTCTCCATGCTTGTACGATGTACTTCCTGGACTGTGACCTCTCCACTGTGATGCAAGGACAGTAGTTGGCACAGTGATGGTTGGTAAACCACCACTGTGCACCCTGTCATCATGATCTCTCTCCATGCTTGGATGTTTATCTCCTTGATTGTAGGGATGTGATCCCATAGTTGACATCAGTGTCCCAGATATAGCCGTTGGCCATATCCCGGACCTATGTGCCAGACCACCGACCCAAGGTCGGGTAATCCGGCCTCCGCTGTTCCTGCATAATATAACAACTTGGTTAGGCCGACATATCTATGTACATGTCGATGGATTTCGTGTCGCAAGAACATGGGGTACCACGCGACAGACCCAAAGATTCGAACGCAGGGGACTGAACGTGTGAGATCTCGGATCGCAGCGAAGCACGGTGACGGAAGCCTCGAGTCGTCGAACGCACAATGCACTGCAGAGAGAGACACCGAGCCTTACCCAGGTTCAGGGCCCTCGTGGTGAGGTAAAACCCCTACTTCCTGCCTTCTTGTATTGCAACGCGACACCTCGCGAGGAGTACAAGGCCTTGGTTACAAAGCTCTAGCTGGCCAGAGGTTGAAGAACCTGCGTGCCCAGCTAGCAGCCTCCAGAAGATCAGATCCCATCTAAGGGGTGGCCTCCCCTCCTTTTATAGCGCCAAGGTCCTCCTTCCCCTTATCTTCTTGGGGAAGGGGTTGCCACACACACAGCCAAGGAGGGTGGACAGCTGTAGACTACACTCTTCTGTAGACATGGTCTTCGTAGGGTAGTGGCGCCGGTCCACAGGAGTGGGTGGAGGAGGCTGACGTCCTCCTCTGGCGCCCTGCACCGTCCACGCTATTTTTAGGGGGGGTGGCCAACAACCACTGTGCCGCTTTGGGCAGGCACAGCGGAAGTTGGTCTCCTCCCTGTCGGGGGTAGCGTGGGCGGTACGTGGTCTTCTGCCCATTATCTTCTTGCTCTGCATGCAAACGTGCCGAGCTGACGTGGTCGTGCTTCCTCTCTCCTCACCAGCGGGGGCTCGTGAGGAGGTCTTCTGGTCCTTAGCGGTTTTGGTCGTCGTTCTCCTCACGAGGCGCCTCCTCGTGAGGGTCTTCTCCGCAGCTTGGGTCGTTGATTCTGAAGATGGGCCGATGACGTGGCCCAGGAGCAGGTGGACCGAGATACCCCGGTATCCAGAACACCGACAGTAGCCCCCGGGAGCCCGGCCCGCGAACGCGTCTTCTTGAGGAAGCGAAGGGCCGGGGGCCCCCGAAGCAGCTGGCCCCTCCAATGGCACGCGTCAACCACGCGGTCAGAGGACCATGTGAAGAGGTAGTGGATGCGGACGCGTGGCGCGGCCGCAGCTGGAGAGGCGAAACGGCGGGCGACGCTGCAGTCTCCGAGGCGTCAAACTGCCATGATGGCGCGTCGCTTCACTGCGGGGCGCAGCGTCGACGCTTCGATTCCCGCACTGAGATTTGACGCATCGATGCCGGACGCCCCCCTTAAATAGATCCTCCTCGAGACCTCCGGCACTTCACCTCCTTCCTCCAGTGCCACTTCTTCCTCCGCGCCCCGAAGCTGATGGACCCCTCTGCCTCCGCCGCCGCCGCTGGTCCAAGCTCCGGGGGAAAACGCCGCGGACGCCCCCTGGGTAGCGGGATCAAGGTGAAGATCCTGGCCCGATGGACGCCCGGCGCCGGCGGCCCCCTCCGCATCGGCGCGCCGAGGCAGGATGAGGCGAGCCACGCTACCTCGGGGACCTCCAGCGCCATGACCCTCCAGGGTTCCGTGCGCGGAGGCGCTCTGAACTTGCCATCGCCGCTGGCAGCGGCGCCTGCTCCCCGCGCCTCGGGGAGCGTCGACCGGGTCCTCTGGGAGGTGGAGGCCGCCCTAGGCCCCCCTCCCCCTGCTGCAGATCCTCCGGCCCCGCCGGCGAACAGAGTGGTTGCCACTCCGCGCCACCTGGCGGCGGCGATGCTGGGACCCCTCACCGGCCCGGGGTCCCGCTTCTTGGAGCTCCTCGTTGTCGTCGATGCCCCGGGCTTCAACTCCCTCCGGCTTCCCGACGCCGTGCAGAGGGTGATTTACGCCCCCGGCGCGGCCACCGGGGAGATCGCCCTGGGGGAGCAGAGCAGGCCAGATCTCCTCTGGCCTGTGGACATCCTTCTCGGGGTGGGCGGCAATGCTGTCCTCTCCGGCCGCTGGAGGGCCTTCGCCCTCGGCCATCGCCTCCGCATCGGCGACCACCTCGTCTTCCGCTTCAAGCTGGGGACGCTGGAGGCCTCGGTGCAGATCTTCACCGCCGGTGGCGTCCGGCGCACCTACCCCCAGCCCGCGGCGCAGTGAAGAGGAGGCCCTGACGTGGTGGTCTTCTGGGGAGGGGAGCTAGTCTCCTCCCCTCTTTTGTCATGTAGTCCTCGCCGGCGGGGTATGCCCTGCCGTGCCTTTGCTCATCCCTGTGATGGGATTATATCAATGAAGTCTGCTTTTTATTGCTCTTCATAGTCCCGGTCATTCGCACGCTCGAGAGCCCTGATGAGCTGTCGGCGCCGATGGGAGGCCTCCCTTCGCCTCAGAGCTCGAGATGGGGTCGGCGCCGATGACACATTGGATGATTCCTGAGACAAGAAGTTGAAGAAAGAGTTGGAAAAGAAAAAACCCCAAATCCCCAAAAACGGAAAAACAAGTCGATAAAACAAACGAAAAAAGAAGGCGAATAAGATGCCCCTATGACCGGCACAGGGACCTTCTCCGTCGTGGAGGAGCGCGGCACTATCTGTGCCTGCATCTAAGAGCAAATTGCCGCGCGTGGCGATTCACGGGGCCTTCCTCGTCGTTGAGGGAAGATGGACCCTCACGGACGTGAAAACGTCGACGCTTAAGAGATCCCAGAGGCCATCGACACCTCGCAAGGGTTGCTCACGAGGTGAAGGGCCTGGCGCGGACCTCCGGATCTGCGTCTCCTTCGCAAGATGATCGGAGCGGCCTTGGTCTTCAATAATCCTGCCACGTTAGGCCTTCCTCGATAGAGGGAATCTTCCTGCGGATGCTTGTCGCATCGACGCATTCTTGCCTCCTCGTGAGGGTTACTCACGAGGGGTAGGTCCTTAGCGGGTGCCTTGGGGCACACCTTGGACTTTTACTCAAAGATTTTTTATTTTCCGATGTACTTCACGAGGAACTAAGCACCATGGGTATTTAGAGGTGATCGATAACAGGGCCGTCGCCCCCGACCAGAGCTCATTCCCTACGGGTTTTTCGGGCTCGCTGTTTTCCGGGCGAAGGCCCCAGCATAGACACCGTGCCTAGCCCCCTTCCGCGTGGAGTACAACAGAAAATAAATGGACTTCATGCCATTTTGATGTCATGCCGAAGCAGAGGCGCTATATTGCGCTTTAACTTAATATCAGTGCTTAAGCGCAGGTTGAGCTGATACAAGTGCTGTGAAAACGGTCTTTTTCTCCTCGTGAGGAACCTAAGGGTAGAACTTTCGCAGGTGAGCTATGTTCCACGGGTTCCCCACCGGCACACCTTCTGCGGTTTCCAGCCGCGCCGAGCCTGGTCTGGCGATGTGCGTCACCTTGAAGGGTCCTTCCCACATCGGAGATAGCTTGTGCAGGCCCTCGCGAGAGAGTATTCTCCTCAGCACCAGGTCGCCGACCTCCAGAGTCCTTGCTCGAATATGGCGGCTATGGTAGCGGCGTAGTCCTTGCTGGTACCTCGCGGCGCGGAGCGCGGCTTGGCACCGAGCTTCTTCGAGCAGGAGGAGACGATCCTTGATGAGGTCCTCTTGGCAAATTTCGTCGAAGCCGAGCACTCTCGGCGATCCGAACTTGACGTCGGTGGAAGAACAGCCTCCGCCCCATAGACCAGGAAGAAAGGGGTCTCTCCAGTGGGTTTGGTGGCGGTAGTCCTGATGGACCACAAGATGGATTGGAGGTTGTCTAACCATTTTTTGCCGCAGGCTTTGAGCTTGGCGTTGAAGCTTTTCATCTTGAGCCCCTTGAGGACCTCGGCGTTAGCACGCTCGGCTTGGCCATTGCTCCGGGGGTAGGCGACAGAGGCGAAGCAGATCTTGATGCCGACCGATGCACAGTACTCCCGGAACAGTCCGCTGGTGAACTGGCTGCCGTTGTCAGTGATTATGTGGTTAGGCACACCAAAACGACAGACCAGCCCACTGATGAACATGACTGCGGACCTGGCCGGGATGGTGCACACCGGTTCCACCTCTACCCACTTGGTGAATTTGTCGATGGCGACATAGAGGTAGCGGTAGCCCCCTTGCGCTCTGGGGAATGGACCAAGGATGTCCAGCCCCCAAACTGCAAAGGGCCAAGTGAGTGGGATGGTTCGCAGCTCCTGTGCCGGCTGGTGGATCTGCTTGGCATGGAACTGGCACGCCTCGCACCTCTTGACTATTTCCACCGCATCACCCAGCGCCGAGGGCCAGTAAAAGCCGCTTCGATATGCCTTCGTGGCTAGAGTTGCCGCAGAAGCTTGGTGGCCACACTCGCCGGCATGGATGTCCCTGAGAAGCTCTTGGCCTTGGTGAGTAGATATGCACTTCAGAGCGACGCCGTTTGGGCGACGCCGGTACAAGTCACCATCGTTGACGCAGTAGCCCGAAGCTTGGCGTACGATCATTTCGGCCTCCTCCTCATCCTCAGGAAGCCTGCTGCCGGTGAGGAAGGCCTTGAGCTCTAGAATCTAATCCACTCCCTCCTGCCGTGCCAATGCCAGAAGGACATGGTCACCTGAAGGAGGACCGCAGTCTGGAGCCCCCTGCTCCGGCGGTAGCGGCAGGGCAGGTGGAGGGTCGGACCCAGATGACGGTGGAGAAGCGGACGGCTTGAAGAGACGCTCCTCAAAGACGCCGGCAGGTTGTGCCAGGCGGTGAGAGGTGCGTTTGGCAATCTCGTTGGCTTCCACATTTTCTCCTCTCGGGATGTGCTTCCGCTCCAAACCTTGGAAGCGTTTTTCCATCTTTTGATGCTCCTCGAGATAGGCCACCATGTGCTCATCCCTTGGAGTGTAGCTCTTATTTGAGAAATTCACAACCAGCTGTGAATCTCCCTTGATGATGAGGCGCTTGATGCCCAAAGCATTTGCCGCCCTTAAGCTAGCGAGTAGTCCTTCGTATTCCGCGATGTTGTTGGAGACCTTGCTCTCAGGTTTGAAGCAGAGCTACACGGCATAGAAGAGCTTGTCTCCAGAGGGAGAGGTTAGGACAGCACCAGCTCCCGCGCCGGGGAGGTTGAAGGCGCCGTCGAAGTGCATGACCCAGAGGCCTGGGGCCTCCTCTCCTGGGAGAGTTGACTCCACCTCTGGAGGCTCGTCGGCGAACGGATCGGTCCACTCCGCAGTGAACTCGGCCAAAGCTTTGCTCTTGATTACCTTTGTAGTTTCGAAGGAGATCTCGAAGGGTTGAAGCTCTATGGCCCATTCTGCCACCCACCCAGTGATGTTGGGATTGCGTAGGATGGTCTCTAGGGGACGATCGGTTACCACCTTGATCGGGTGACCCTGGAAGTAGTGGCGCAGCTTCCGCAAAGCGATGAGCAGGGTGTAGAGCAGCTTTTGCTGCATAGTGTAGCATTCCCGCGCTCGGCGAAGATGCCGCGGGCGGTTCCTCTCGAAGGTCGGGAGATGGAGCGGCCTCTTCCTCGGGAGGAGCCCCCGAGCTTGGAGAGTTGATCTCCTCTTTGGTGATCACCTTGGCGTCTCGCTCCGCGATGAGGACGGCACTTGCAGTCCTTGGAGTTGCCGCGATGTAGAGTAGCAAGGGCTCGCGGGTGGTTGGAGCAACCATGATCGGTGGGCTCGTGAGGTACCTTTTCAACTCGGCAAAGGCCTTGTCGGCTTCCGAAGTCCACTTGAACTTCCCAGCGCGCTTCATGAGCTTGAAGAAGGGCAAGGCTTTCTCCCCGCTCCTCGCGATGAAGCGCCCCAGGGCTGCCATGCACCCCGCGAGGCGTTGCATCTCCTTGAGACTGTGCGGTGGACGCATTTCTTCGATGGCCTTGACCTTGTCAGGGTTCGCCTCTATCCCGCGATGGGACACGAGGAATCCCAACAGTTTTCCCGATGGTACGCCGAAGGCGCACTTGGCGGGGTTGAGCTTGATGTTTACCTTTCTCAGGTTGACGAATGTTTCCTCCAGATCCCCAATGAAGGTGCGACTCTCGCGAGTTTTGACGACGATGTCATCGACGTAGGCCTCCACGTTCCTTCCCATCTGAGCCCCCAAGGCCTTGCGCATGAGCCTTTGGAAGGTGGCTCCTGCATTCTTCAGACCGAAGGGCATGCAGACGTAGCAGTACACACCACAAGGCGTGACGAAGGCGGTTTTCTCCTCGTCCTCCTTTGCCATCTTGATCTGATGATAGCCGGAGAAAGCATCCAAGAAGCAAAGGAGGTCACAGCCGGCGGTGGAGTCGACGATTTGATCTATCCTTGGGAGCGGATAAGGATCCTTGGGGCAGGCCTTGTTGAGACTTGTGAAGTCCACGCAGAGGCGCCCACTTCCGTTTGCCTTCGGGACGACCACCGGATTCGCGATCCAGGTGGGGTGGGCTACCTCACGTATCAGCTTGGCCTTCTTTAGCTTCTCTATCTCCTTGACAATGAAGTCCTGATTCTCTTGCGCTTGCTTCCTAGTCTTCTGCTTCATGGGGTGTGCCTGAGGGCACACGGCTAAGTGGTGCTCAATCACCTCCCTGGGAACGCCGGGCATATCTGACGGAGTCCAAGCGAACATGTCAGAGTTTGCCCGCAGGAAGGTGACGAGCGCGCTTTCCTATTTGGGGGAAAGCCCTGCCCCGATGGTGAAGAAGTTGTCGCAGCCCCCAGCATGAAGCGGGACCTTCTTGGTTGCAGAGCCCTCTTGGGTGAACTGGGGCCTCCTTCCTGAGGGTACCGCAGCTTCCCCAATGCTCATGTCCAGCATTGGATGGACCAGGTCCTCGCTTGGAGTAGGCGATGCCGAGGCGGCGAACTTCTTCCCTGTCGAACCCAGCGGATGGGGCTCGAGAGAGGCCTTCTTCGCTGCAGCCCGTTCTTGGGATATGAGCTACTTCTTCCTCATGAGGTCGCCGGAGTGTTCCAGTAGATCTTCGTCAGCGGGGAACATGGTGGCGGGCTCACGGTAAACATGCTCCACTGATCGAAGAGCGTCCTTCTCATTGCAGCGCATGGTGATTGTGCCGTTGGCGCCCGGAATCTTGAGGACGTTGAAGCCATGGTGCGTCGCTGCCATAAACCTTGCCAGGGCTGGGTAGCCGAGGATGGCATTGTACGGCAGGGCGATGTAGGCGACATCAAAGTCGAGGCTTTCCGTCCTGTAGTTGTCCCGGGTGCCGAAGGTGACGGGCAGGCTTACCTGCCCAATTGGTGTTGTAGAACCTTCGGTTACCCCGAAGAATGGCCAAGTTGGCATGAGCCGGTGGTACGGCACCTGCATCTTTTCGAAGATCTCGACCGAGATGATGTTGAGTCCCGCCCCTTCGTCGATGAGAGTGCGATTGACGACGATGTTGTTGATGGTTGGAGTGCACAAGAGAGGAATTGTGCCCACGCCCCTGGTGGAAGCCAGATGATCCTCCTCGTTGAAGCCGATCTTGCACGTTGACCACTTCATTAGGCGGTTGCCGACGTTGGGCTGTGCTGCCGCGATCTCTCGCGACAGCTCCTTGAAGTGTCGGTTGGACAAAGGAGCCTGAGCTCCACCCAGGAGGCAAGCGGCGAAGTCTTGCGGCTCTTGATAGCCCCCCTGGTTCTCCTCCCGATGATCGTTTGCTAGTGGGGGCAGCTGCAGTGGCTCGGGATCGGCTCGAGACAGACCCTCGCGGTTGTCGTCGCGGCGATCGCCCCGGGATCCACTCTTGCCGTAGCTGCAGCCACCCCCGCGGCGCTTGGAGACACCATTTTCTTTGTGAAACCTCCAGACAAACCAACAATCGTCGGTATTGTGGGTGTCCTTCTTGTGGAGAACGCAGTAGCGGTGACATCGTCCCTTGTCGCGCTCGGTGCGGTCCTCGCGGCGTTGCTTATGATCTGGCTCCGCCGCGAGGACAGTAGCCTCCTTTCGCTTGGGGTCCTTGGACTTTGGCTTAGGGGGAGGTACCTCTGGCAAGTTATGCACGAAGAGCCTCCCTTGCTCGGCCTTGGCGCAGCGGTTGGCAATCTCAAAGAGCCTGACGACGGAAGTCAACTCATCATTCACGGACAGCTTCTCCCTCATCTTGATGTCGGAGACGCCCGTGGAGAATGCGGAGATGACCTCCTCGTTGGAGATCCTGGGGATCTTGTTCCTCATCGGGCTAAAGCGCTGGATGTACTGACGAAGCGTCTCGCCCTTGTACTGACGCACCGCCTTAAGATCGTTCTTGGTAGCGGGGCGCTCGTACGTGGGCATGAAGTTGGCCACGAACTGGCGGCATAAATCCTTCCATGAAGTCACGGATTCGTGAGGAAGATTCATGAGCCAAGTTCGCGGAGCGTCCTTGAGGGCCATGGGGAACCAATTTGCCATGGCACGCTGATCCCCACGCACAGCCTGAACGGCGATGACGTAGAGTTGGAGGAATTCGATGGGGTTGGTGGTCCTGTCGTAACGTGCGCCGATGTCCGTCTTGAACTTGTCAGGCCAGACGACGTAGCGTTGCTGGCGAGTGAGGGCAAGACACCCAGGGTTGTAGATTGGGTCGCCGGGGGTCCTGACATTCTTGCCAGCTTCGCCGATGTCATCGATGGCGCGGTCATGATTTTCGCGGCGGCGCTCAAGGGAGACGCGTGCGTCTTCCGGAGCGCGTTGGACGATTTGACAGCTGGGCTCCCCGCACGGCGAAGATGCGGCGCGGGAAACCACCTTCTTGGCCTTGTTGGCTTTCCCATCTCCAACGCCCGGGGCGCGATGCCCCGCCGCCGTATCTGGGTCTCCCGCGCCCTGGGCTCCTCCCTGGGCTGGGTCTTCGTTGGCGATGGCGACGAGCTCGGCGATTCGAGCACGCCACCCCTCATGCCCGTCGTCGGTGGGTTGATAGCGCAGCAGCTCCTGCACCATGGCGAGAGCCTGCGCAGGAGACATCTGACTCCCAGAACGAGCGCGGGAAGTGGCAGTGGCGGTGAAGGAGAGCGAAGGCTCTGTACGCCCGGACGGGAGGTAGGAGGACTCCAGATCTTCCTCCTCTTCCTCCTCGGCCGAAGCTTCACGACGACGGAAGATAGGCTCGGTTTGCCCCCGAACAGCGTTGCAACGGCGAAGACGCTCGAGCCTTGCGTTGGCGTCGGCCATGTCAAAGCAGATCTGGGAGAAAAACACACCACAGCCCCCTACCTGGCGCGCCAAATGTCGATGGATTTCATGTCACAAGAACACGGGGTACCACGCGACGGACCCAAAGATTCGAATGCAGGGGGCTGAACGTGTGAGATCTCGGATCGCAGCGAAGCACGGTGACGGAAGCCTCGAGTCGTCGAACGCACAATGCACTGCAGAGAGAGACACCGAGCCTTACCCAGGTTCAGGGCCCTCGTGGTGAGGTAAAACCCCTACTTCCTGCCTTCTTGTATTGCAACGCGACACCTCGCGAGGAGTACAAGGCCTTGGTTACAAAGCTCTAGCTGGCCAGAGGTTGAAGAACCTGCGTGCCCAGCTAGCAGCCTCCAGAAGATCAGATCCCATCTAAGGGGCGGCCTCCCCTCCTTTTATAGCGCCAAGGTCCTCCTTCCCCTTATCTTCTTGGCGAAGGGGTTGCCACACACACGGCCAAGGAGGGTGGACAGCTGTAGACTACACTCTTCTGTAGACATGGTCTTCGTAGGGTAGTGGCGCCGGTCCACAGGAGTGGGTTGAGGAGGCTGACATCCTCCTCTGGCGCCCTGCACCGTCCACGCTATTTTTAGGGGGGTGGCCAACAACCACTATGCCGCTTTGGGCAGGCACATCGAAAGTTGGTCTCCTCCCTGTCGGGGGTAGCGTGGGTGGTACGTGGTCTTCTGCCCGTTATCTTCTTGCTCTGCATGCAAACATGCTGAGCTAACGTGGGCGTGCTTCCTCTCTCCTCACTAGCGGGGGCTCGTGAGGAGGTCTTCTGGTCCTTAGCGGTTTTGGTCGTCGTTCTCCTCATGAGGCGCCTCCTCGTGAGGGTCTTCTCCGCAGCTTGGGTTGTTGATTCTGAAGATGGGCCGATGGCGTGGCCCATGAGCAGGTGGACCGGGATACCCCGGTATCCAGAACACCGACAGTATATGCCGACATACATTATCATGTATCATGTATCCCAGCTATGCCGATATATCTGAGCACTGGCCGAGATACGGCTTGTATGCCGGCTTGGCTGATACTCATATATTCCGGCCAGGCCCAACCTTGGTCAACCAACACAAAGTCAACTACTTTCCTTATGTCTTTCTAGTCTCTTGACCCTACCGGGGGTCATCCCCCGACACTAGTCCCCGAAGCTGTCGAGGTCCCCCAGTCTTAATCGAGGGGCCGAGCCTTGGCAGGTTCAACATACCATCTCTTTTCTGATATCCCGGCTCTTGATTATATGCCGGTGATTAACATATATGTCGGCCCGTTGCTTATATGCCGGCACCTCTTCCCTCTTTAAAAGTTATCCCGGCCGGTCCCGAAGATATTCCGGACGGGCCAAATTCTCAGCTTGATCGCATCGGCACATAGCTGAAGCTTCCTCGAGAAGCTAAGTCCGATAGTTCACCTCAAAACTTGCACCTGCTCTGCCACTGCGAACGGTCACATCAAGTGATGGTTCATAGTGTGATTATTACCTGTCTTCACTGCCATAACTTCCTAGTGGCACGGTGATTGGAACCGCCGCCCCACGACATGCCCACACGTGGCAGCCACGACCAGAAACGGTCGCGGTAGTGGAACACTACTGCCGCGCCCACGACCCCTGCTCCTCGGGTATAAATAGGGGAGCGGGGTAAGTTATTCCTTTTTACCCTCACTTCGTCTCCTACCTCTGGCCTTCTGCCTCGAGCGTTCTGTCGGGGATATAACCCCGGGTATACCAAAGTACCCTTTTTATATGACTAATATATATTATATATGTTGTATTATGTGTGCAGGATATTAAAAGGCGAGTAAACAGTAGCTGGGCCGGATTATAAGTGCCCTGACCGGATTATAACTCTCCCAGGCCGGAATATACAAGGCTGGGCCGAGTCATCCCTGTCTAGGCCGGAATAAACCAAGCTGGGCCGGGATATAGCTGTCCAGGCCGGGATAAAGCGCGGCTGGGCCGGGATAAGCTCCCCCGGCTGGGCCGGCTCCCGCGTGCCCCAGCAGCCTTCTCCGGTCGGCCTGCCCCGGCTGGGCCTAGCGCCCCGGCTGGGCCGGCTCCCGCGCGCCCCAGCAGCCTCCTCTGGTCGGCCTGCCCCGGCTGGGCCTAGCGCCCCGGCTGGGCCTCGTCCGTCCCGCCTCCGGCTGGGCCTCCCGGCCGGCTCCCCCCGTGGGCCGCGTCGCCCCTGCGCCCCGTTTGAATCCCGGATGGGCTGCCAGGCCAGCTACCCCGGCTGGGCCAGGATCTGCACTCCGGCTGGGCCCCTTGCTCCGCCCCGCCTGGGCTCCCTGTCCTGCCCCGGCTGGGCCTCTCCCTCCAGCACTCCGGCTGGGCTGCCAGCTCCTCTAGTGCGCCCCGGCTGGGCCGGATTAGGAGAATCCGGCCTGGCCGGGAATCCTCTCCAGGCCGCCTCTTCTCCACCCCGGCTGGGCCGGATTATAGTATTCCGGCTGGGCCAGGTCGGTGCTCCCCTGGCCCAGGCCGGATTATCCCCTTGTAGGCCGAATTTCACCTCTCCAGGCCGGGATTTAACCTCTCCGGGGCATATTCCTCGTCTAGCATCAACTCCAGCGCATCGTGCCAGTCCTGGGACGCCTCCAGGCTCGGACTGGCACATCCTCCACCATCGTATGCTGGTCTTGGGACGCCCCTTGGCTCAGACTAGCATATCTCTCCTCTCCTAGTCAGTCTTATCCTCAGGAGGAGGATAAGACTGATGGCATGGTGATCCTGAAGACAGACGCTAGAAGACGAAGGCAAGGACTCCAAGTACAGACATCGATGGGACTAGCCCATGACCGTGACGCATCGCACAGTACCGAGGACGGTACCGTGCTGATGCAGGCTATAGTGTGACAAGACCCCAGTAGTCAACTCAGTTACAGTGCAGGTGTACTATGCAGTGGGGCATCCCTTGTCCCCTGGGCTCCCTATATAAGGGGCACCAGGGGGATCGATCACCCCAAGCCTCCTTCGGAGGCTCATTCTCTCTCGCTCCATGGGAGCTCTCTAGCACTAGCTCTTTAGCTCCTGCCCAGTGCAGCCTCAGATAGGCAAGATACAGCTCAAGGAGCACCATTGTAGCTCTCATGTGAAGCTCATATAGATCAGACATGCAGGAGTAGGGGTGTTACCTCCTCACGAGGGCCCCGAACCTGGGTAGCTCGATGTGTTAGCAGTGAGTTCTGTGCTCGGTCTCTACCGAGTCATCCCTCTCCCGGATCCACCAGCGTACAGTCGGCCCCCATTTAAGCCATCCTATGGCATATGTTGTTTCACCACGACGACATTTGGCGCCCACCGTGGGGCTGATCAAGGCGCTGGTAGGAGTACATCCGGACGGGATCTTCTTCATCTGCTCGGGGGCTCGACATCAGCACCGCCTCCGAGCACTGCAGGCATTCTTCGACTCCCGGGCTGACCTCAACTCGCCCAGGCCAGCATACGGCTGTCCCGGATCTACATCGGCATCTCCGGGCCGGCACTCGGCTTCCCCTGGCCAGCATATACAGTGTTCTGGCCAGCATATCTTATGTCCCGGCCGGCATATATGTGTCCGGGTCAACTTCGGCATTTCCCGGGCCGGCATATAGCTCTCCCGGCCGGCATATATATTTTTCAGCCGGAATATGCGTCCGCGGGCCGGAATATAGCGGTTCTGGCCTAGTTTGACCGGAATAAACTTGTCCTGGGCCGGATTTGGCTTCTCCCGGCTGGCTCATCCCCCGGCTGGGCCAATAGTCCGGCTTAGCAGCTCCCGCCTGGGCCGGGGAAGAGCAGCTCCCGCCTGGGCCGGGGAAGGGGCGACTCCCGCCTGGGCCGGCGCGGCGCGGCTGGGCCGACGCGCCTCGCTCCAGCTGGGCTGGCCTCCTATCTTCCCGGCTGGGCCTGGTCGGGCTGATCCCGGCTGGGCCTCGGCTTCCTCGTCGTCCCGGCTCCGGCCGGTCATCCCGGGCAGTCCGGCGCTTGGGCTTCAGCTGGGCCGCGGCCTCGGCGCAGCGGCGTGCCTGGCCGGCATATCCGCCAGCGGGCCAGGTTGCCAAGGCATGCCCTCGCCCCTGTGTTGCCAGGCCGAGGCAGCGAGCGCCATGGCTGCTCTGGCCGGCGTCGCCAGGCCGGAAGCGTCGGCGTGGTCTGCTCGGTCGGTTGGCTTCGGTAAATTGGCTGCAGGTACTTCGAACTTCTTCAGTGGAATATGCAAGTGAGTATTTACGCTGGTTCACTCCATATCCTGGTCGGCCTATCTAAAAGTTAATGTCCCCGTAATAAAAAAAAAAGTAGCTCGGGGGCTAGGCTAAAGCCCAGCAAGTTGCTTCTTAAGTACTGTTTCAGTATATATTAGTTTGCATGCTAGCATATCAGCTTTCCAGTTTCCTCCTGTATGTCTGTTTAGATGCCAAGTTTGCTTATATGCCAGTTGCAGTGTGTCTACATTTATATGCCGGCACATGAGTGCCTAGTTCATCCTTGTGAGTTGCCAAGTTAGCATATATGTCAAATTGCTATATCTCAGTCTGTATGTCAAGTGCTATGTACCGAGTACTATGGGCTATATGCCAAACTCCATATGCTAGATTGCAAATATGCCAAATGCTATGACCATCGCTATGTCTTTTAGAGTGACTACAGAACAGGTTGGATATTTCATCATATATACCGGCTATGACTCTCCATATTGCCATTATAAGAAGAAATTGCTATTACGCCACCAGGGCTTCAGTTTATATCTCAGTGTCTCAGCCAGCATATCTTTATATCCTGGCCAGCATATCTCAAAGTCTCAGGTCTCAGGTATTTCAGTTTGTTAGTACATCAGGTTATTAAGTGATATCTTGAGTCATATGTATTTCAGTATGCCGGCATATCATGGCATGAGCAAAGTTCCAATATGCCAACATATCATGGCATGAGAAGAGTTTTAGTATGCCGGCATATCGTGGCAAGAGCAAAGTTTTAGTATGCCGGCATATCATGGCAAAGAGCAAAATGTCAGTATGCCAGCATATCATGGCAAAATGTCAGTATGACAGCATATCATGGCAAAGAGCAAAATGTCAGTATGCCAGCATATCATGGCAAAATGTCAGTATGCCAGCATATCATGGCAAAATGTCAGTATGCCAGCATATCATGGCAAAATGTCAGTATGCCAGCATATCATGGCAAAATGTCAGTATGCCAGCATATCATGGCTAAATGTCAGTATGCCAGCATATCATGGCAAAATGTCAGTATGCCAGCATATCATGGCAAAGAGCAAAATGCCAGTATGCCAGCATATCATGGCAAAGAGCAAGGTTTCAGTATGCCGGCATATCATGGCAAAAGTAAGATTTCAGTATGCCGGCATATCAATACAAAAGTAAGATTTCAGTATGCTGGGATATCATGGCAAGAGCAAAATCTCAGTATGTCGACATATCATGGCATCGACCAAAATCCCCAATCACCGTTTATTTCGGTTTGCCAGCATATCAAGGCATCTATCAATAACACATATCGCCGTTTATTTCGGTTCGCCAGCATATCAAGGCATCTATCAATAACTCATATCGCCGTTTATTTCGGCATGCCAGCATATCACGGCATTCTATAATCCTTTCAGTTATCGCCAATTCTGGCACAGTAATATATCGAGACATCGATCTCAAAGTTAACAAGCATCATATCTCTTATCATATCCGGTTTCATAGAGTATCCCGGTTTAGCATATTAACGTGTCTTATCATTTTTGCATACTAACAAGTGCCCAGCGATGGCAAAGCAGCCCAAGAGGCATATCAGTATACCGGCATTGTCAAAGCAGACAATGTCGATGAGACATAGCCTGAGAGGCAAAGTGTCGATATAAAGCCCAAAAGGCAAAGTAGCCCAAGAGGCAAAAGTAGCCCAAGAGGCAGAGTAGCCCAAGAGGCATATAGCTCAAGAGGTAAAGTATCGATATGGCCAAAGGAGGCATATCAGTATACCGGCATTGTCAAAGCAGACAATGTCGATGAGACATAGCCTGAGAGGCAAAGTGTCGATATAAAGCCCAAGAGGCAAAGTAGCCCAAGAGGCAAAGCAGCCCAAGAGGCATATCAGTATACCGGCATTGTCAAAGCAGACGATGTCGATGAGACATAGCCCAAGAGGCAAAGTGTCGATATAGCCAAAGAAGGCAGAATAGTATTTTGAGATAGCCCGCGAAAGCTAGCATATCATGTATATGAGTATATGACAAATAGGACACTGCCTGTGATGGCATGAGATAGAATTGGCCTGTGCAGGCCAGCATATTATTTTTATCTGTGCAAGTTTGACACTTTGGTATATTTCTTGTTGGAGCCTGTGCGCCACTCTGCGAGTCCCCCACAGCCTCGGGGGCTAATGTCGGGGATATAACCCCGGGTATACCAAAGTACCCTTTTTATATGACTAATATATATTATATATGTTGTATTATGTGTGCAGGATATTAAAAGGCGAGTAAACAGTAGCTGGGCCGGATTATAAGTGCCCTGACCGGATTATAACTCTCCCAGGCCGGAATATACAAGGCTGGGCCGAGTCATCCCTGTCTAGGCCGGAATAAACCAAGCTGGGCCGGGATATAGCTGTCCAGGCCGGGATAAAGCGCGGCTGGGCCGGGATAAGCTCCCCCGGCTGGGCCGGCTCCCGCGCGCCCCAGCAGCCTTCTCCGGTCGGCCTGCCCCGGCTGGGCCTAGCGCCCCGGCTGGGCCGGCTCCCGCGCGCCCCAGCAGCCTCCTCCGGTCGGCCTGCCCCGGCTGGGCCTCGTCCGTCCCGCCTCCGGCTGGGCCTCCCGGCCGGCTCCCCCCGTGGGCCGCGTCGCCCCTGCGCCCCGTTTGAATCCCGGATGGGCTGCCAGGCCAGCTACCCCGGCTGGGCCAGGATCTGCACTCCGGCTGGGCCCCTTGCTCCGCCCCGCCTGGGCTCCCTGTCCTGCCCCGGCTGGGCCTCTCCCTCCAGCACTCCGGCTGGGCTGCCAGCTCCTCTAGTGCGCCCCGGCTGGGCCGGATTAGGAGAATCCGGCCTGGCCAGGAATCCTCTCCAGGCCGCCTCTTCTCCACCCCGGCTGGGCCGGATTATAGTATTCCGGCTGGGCCAGGTCGGTGCTCCCCTGGCCCAGGCCGGATTATCCCCTTGTAGGCCGAATTTCACCTCTCCAGGCCGGGATTTAACCTCTCCGGGGCATATTCCTCGTCTAGCATCAACTCCAGCGCATCGTGCCAGTCCTTGGACGCCTCCAGGCTCGGACTGGCACATCCTCCACCATCGTATGCTGGTCTTGGGACGCCCCTTGGCTCAGACTAGCATATCTCTCCTCTCCTAGTCAGTCTTATCCTCAGGAGGAGGATAAGACTGATGGCATGGTGATCCTGAAGACAGACGCTAGAAGACGAAGGCAAGGACTCCAAGTACAGACATCGATGGGACTAGCCCATGACCGTGACGCATCGCACAGTACCGAGGACGGTACCGTGCTGATGCAGGCTATAGTGTGACAAGACCCCAGTAGTCAACTCAGTTACAGTGCAGGTGTACTATGCAGTGGGGCATCCCTTGTCCCCTGGGCTCCCTATATAAGGGGCACCAGGGGGATCGATCACCCCAAGCCTCCTTCGGAGGCTCATTCTCTCTCGCTCCATGGGAGCTCTCTAGCACTAGCTCTTTAGCTCCTGCCCAGTGCAGCCTCAGATAGGCAAGATACAGCTCAAGGAGCACCATTGTAGCTCTCATGTGAAGCTCATATAGATCAGACATGCAGGAGTAGGGGTGTTACCTCCTCACGAGGGCCCCGAACCTGGGTAGCTCGATGTGTTAGCAGTGAGTTCTGTGCTCGGTCTCTACCGAGTCATCCCTCTCCCGGATCCACCAGCGTACAGTCGGCCCCCATTTAAGCCATCCTATGGCATATGTTGTTTCACCACGACGACACGTTCCTCCGCCAGACCAGCGCACAGAGAACTTGTGCCGCTGCCACTCCACTTCACGTCGGCGCTGGTGCTTACTGTTCCTAGGCTTCTTCTTCCTCGGCGTCGCCAGTCTTCTTCCTCTCCCGCACATCACTCAGGGATATCAGATCTTCTCTGCAAGCTCTCCATTGCTCCACCGCCGCCATGCAAGCTCCAGTGAGTTCTTCCTCTTGTTCTTCTTAGCAACTTCTTAGTGGTAGTTCCTCTGGCTTGAATCTCCAGTAGCCGTTTGGTGTAGCATCAAATTGATTGGAGTAGCATTGCGGTTTCCCTCCTCTGTCAGTTCGCAGTTGTTCTTCCCGTAGGAATTTTCCCTTAATTATCTCTGATTTGGGCATGCAGTAGATCTTCTTTTCCTACTAACTTGTGTGAGAATGGTATGCCGGAGAGACTAACTTTCCCCCCATTACTCTGCTTCTACTAGGACTAACAATACGGGACTCCGGCTCTCACGCCCTGTTCCGGCCACCTCGATGGCTTCATCCAGCATGACGACCACCTCTGCGCCGGAGGAGGATAATCCGGCCCAGGCACAGGGATGTTCCGGCTGGGAGGGGTCTGAGGTGACCCCAGCTGACAAATCCTGGATTACCATGACCAGACATGTCCCAGCCGGCGTAGCATGCCGGCTACCTACCGGTAAGACTGTGCCGGCACCTGAGCCTAGCGAACGAGTCATCTTCATCTCCCACTTCAAACGAGGCTTCGCTTTTCCGGTTAGCGACTTCTTCCGGGACTTTCTGAACCACTACGATCTACAACCTCATCATTTGCCGGCCAACGCGGTGATGATCTTATCAGCCTTTGCTGCTTTCTGCGAGGGATTTGCCGGCATAGAGCCCTTTGTCCAGGCATGGGCCAAGTACTTTCAGCTACACAAACAGAGCGCCCAAGAGCCCCGGAGCAAGGATGATCCGCCGAAAACTGATAAGGAAAAGAAGGATCGCCCTATGACCTGATGTGGCGCGGCCACCATTATGTCCCGGAAAGGCTCTAACTTTCCAAAGATAGAGTTGCTCGAGTCATGCAAGAAGTGGCAGAAGAGCTTCTTCTATGTGAAGAACACCACTGCAGTTGACCTGCTGAATCTGCCGCCATATGTGGACGAGCCACCTGTCGGGATGAAGAACTTGACCTATAACCCCAAGAACATGGTGGGGCCGGTCAATGCCCTCCACCAGGTTAAGGATGAGCTGCGCGATGCCGGCCTGACACCGCAGGATATTATTGCTTGCTTCATTAGCCGGCGTGTCTCTCCTCTCCAGCGCCGGTCCCACAAGATTTGCCAGATGAGCGGGGCCATGGACCCCACTCGACACTCCACACATGAACTGAGCCCAGCCAACATTCTGCGGCGGGATAAAGATATCTGCAAGACCGCGCAGGTCACCTTTGCTTGCGGGCTCGAGCCATACAGCCGGGACCGCCCTGCCCGATGGTAAACCTCTTTTGCCAACACTTTTATTCTTAGTCTGACATATCTATTCTGCCGACATATCAATGCTTGATCTGACATATTGCTATTGTCGATATATCTCTTGTTTCTGATCAACTTGCTCTATCTTCTGCAAAAATTTAGCTTCCAGGATATAGAGAACTCCCGGATTAAGATTGCCGCAGACCGCACTGTTCCGGATCCTGAAGATCCGGATCACGAAGACAAAATGCCGAAGAACACCCGTGCCGCTTTTGCCGTGGGTAAGGCATCCTCACCCCAGCATTCCATTCAAGACTGGAGTGACGATGATTCTGATGAAGATTGCCGGATGTTTATCTGCACAACACCTCTTGCTTACGCTCTTCCTGCCATGCCGTCCCCAGTTATTCCGGACGAGGAAGTCGTTGATGCTGCCTCTTTGAACCAGGGACCTCCCTCCACCAGCGGACGTGCCGGCCGGAAGCGCGGAGTGAAGCCCCAGCCTGAACCAGTTCAACAAATGAAGAGGCAGAAGATCGGCGTGCCCCAACCCAAGAGGCAGAGACCTATTGCCTCGGGGTAATTCTCTTCCCCTTACATTACTTCCGGAATTCTTCTTCTGCTTACTAACTTGCTCTTTTCTTCCTCAGGGCTCCTCTTGCACCGGAACGTGCCTCCAGTTCCAGTGCCAGCCCCAGCATTGACAAGCCGGCGTCTCCTGCACGCCCCGACATACCTGCCACCAGTCATGCCACCTCTCTGGCGTCGGCATCTTTGCCTGTGCCTGAAAAGACTTCTTCCCCGGTGAAGGTTGATCCTCCAACAGAACAAGATACCTCTGCCCCCAATGTCCACATGGACATGGGGGCTCAACAAGATACTTCTGCCCCCGATGTCCACATGGACACGGGGGCTCAACAAGATGCTCCTGACACCGGCGCGCCTACCAGCGGCACCGGAACTGCTGAGGATGCCGGTGCAGGCGACAAGAGTGCCGGCACAGACAAAGGAAAGAATCCTAAAGTGCCAGAAGTCCGGCCTGAGCCAGCATCAGCTTCTCCAGGACAAGCTACCCCGGCCACGCTGGAAAAACCAGTGTCCCAGACTCCAGCTCTAGAGAAGAGTGTTGCTGTTCTGGCCAAGACCGGAACTTTCAAGATGAAGCAGATTGTCAAGACCGGACCAGCCCCTGCCAAGACCGCGCCACCTCCTGTCAAGACTCCAGCTGCAAGCTCCGCCATGACACTTCATACTGGCAAGGGAGCGGCCTAGATTAGCTTCTTCCACACTCCTGAACTCGAGGGCCGCATTTCTCTGCGGACCAAGAGCGACCAGAGCCTCGGGTCTCTCAAGGAACACTGCATGAAATGGAACGATGCTGACTTTCTGGACACTGCCAGTTCCAGCAAGAAGAAATCACTGGCCGAGACTCCGGCTCTGGGCAATCCTGATACTGAGGTTATACCGGCCAAGCCCATTCCTATTGCCAGCGAACTCTTCAGCCTTCAGCAGAGGCTTTTCCGCTTGGCCGAAGCTACCAATGTAAGTAGTTTTCCTCATATCTCCCCAGTCCCCGAAAATGTCGGCTGTCCGGGATACGGACATCCGGGATTTTCCAACATCATTTTTAACTTAGTAGATTTTTCACCTGCCCGACATATAAGCTCGATCCGAGGTTCAAATCCTAGTCACCGAGGGTCGGGATAGGTGCACAGCACCTGTGCCGGGTCTTCAAACAATTTAAAACTGGACATAACCTTCAAATCCACCTGTTCGACATATAAGCTTGATTCGAGCTTCAAATCCTAGTCACCGAGGGCCGGGATAGGTGCGCAGCACCTGTGCTGGGTCTTCAACTTAAAAGCTTGATAGAATTTTCAAATTTTCTGATATGCCGAACTTTGCTTATAATAATTCAAATCCTAACACTTCTGTAGCGCATGAACAATGAGCCCCGGGATATGTATCATTACCTAATATGCGAGCACCGGAAACTGTCCAACCAGCACAGCAAACTTTGTCTGGAGCTGACCAAGAAAGGTAAACCCCACCGACACACCGCTATATGCCGGATTATTTTCCTCTTTTACTTCACAATACACTTCTTGCCGACACATCCTGATGTGCCGACACATAACCCTTTTGCCGACACTTTTCAGCCACTGCTGAGGAACAAGTCACCGAGCTTCTTAAGAGAGTGAAGGAGCTCACAGGTATGCCAGATTCTGCCAATTTCCACATAAGCACTTTGCACTTCAACTCCTTCAATCTTTGTTAATGTTTTTGCATCTTCAAATCCTCTTAACCTCAAATCTTTGCAGATGAAAAGGCTGCGCTGGAGGCTCGCCACCAGGACTGTGTGTCCTTAGTGGGTGTGGCGAAGCAACTGGATGAGAGGGACGCCGCCCACAAGGCCGAGGTGGAGCAGCTGAAGAGCTGGATCACTGAGCTTCTTGACGAAAAGGATGAGAGGGAGGGCCAACTTAAGAAGGTCCAGGGGCTGCTTGTCACCTCAGAAGCTGATGCCGCCGGAGCTAAAACTGAATTGCAGCATCTGAAGGAGCAGGCCACCAAGTGGGAGGTTGATATTGCCCGGCTCAACGCTGATTTCGCCAGTAAGCTTCAAATCCTTTTACTTCTCTTCTGCCCGACACATCTTGTCCAACACATAATGATCTTTTCCGGCATAACCTTCATGCCGACATATATTCCTGTTTCTAACATCTTCTTCATATTTCAGGCATGTTCCCTGCTTCCGTTGAGGACGTTGAGAAGGCTCTGCAGGTGGATCGGGTCAACCAGAATGTTCTGGTTGACTCTTCCAGCTGGGATATGTCAGAGCAGCTGATCGCCCTGGGGGCCCGCAAGAATGCCATGACTTCCTATGTCGACGATCTATTCCTCGGCGCCTAAGAAGCCCACCAAGCACTCTGGCCGGGACAAAGGACCCCTACTGACCCTCTTGATCTTGGAAATGATTTGCAGTTGGCCAAAGTTCGCCTTAGGGACTAGCGTGACTCTGACGCAAGGGTGGGAGCTGAAGAGGCTCTCACCTACTTCTTGTCCTGGTATGAAAAGGTCGATCTGGAGACTTTGTGCTCTATGCGCGAAGGATCTGCATGGACCACAGATCCGAAGTTTATCCGGTGCCACAAGGAGTTAGCCCACAACTATGTGGACTATGCCGACACTGAGGCAATCGTCCGGGACATCCGCGAGCCGGAGAATAAGGATGATGTTGAGGATGCTGAGGGCTCTGACTCCAGCCAGGATGAAGAGGAACCAGAGGACACCGGTGATGCCAGCGCTGAAGCTCCAGAACAGGGATCTGCCCTGGCCGGATGTGATGCCTCCATCCCTTCTGCTGGATCCGGCACTCCCGAAGCCGATGTCTCTACTACCACAGCTCCACCTGCCGGCGGCTCTGCCTCCGCCCCTGCTTCTTAAGCTTTGCCAAAAAACACTTTAAGTTCTATCAGATCTCCGGTATGCCGGGTGCAGTTGAAAGACATACTCTATTTCCTTTGGTTTGCTACCTGAACAAGTTTTATTTTGGTTTGCTTGTTTATTAATGCCGGATCATCTTTTGGCTAAGTCACCGAGTTTGTTTTCCTGTTTTCTTAACTCCACAACCTTGGCTGCTTGTCTACCTTATTCGGCTTTTAACGTATGAGTCTAAAGGTTTCTTTATTAAACATACAGTACTTAAACTTTGAAACTTAAACTTCAGATCATCCAATACTTCGAGTTTTAACCTTTGCAGTAAAAGAAAATGTCGGTTCGCTTGTTTTATCTTTCCTTAGCTGTTTTTCATGTGTTGACAATCTCCAGCATCTACTTTTGCTAGCCATGAAGCCGGGTTTTGGATAGCAGCTTAGTTGAAGAGTGGCCTTTGGTGCCGACACATTACTTGGCCGACATAGGAAACATTCTAACCAAGCCAGCCGACATATAAATGAAAAATGAAAATAAACAACAATATATACCGGAGGCAGTGCCCGATCTCCTCGGGATGCTGACATTTCATTCATTAGTCTTGCGCCGGCATACAGTGCCGGCACATAAAGCAAAATGGAAATACATACATTAAGCTTCAGGAGTAAAAAGGATGGAGCAGAGCTATGTTCCATGGCCGCTTGGTTTTTTCTCCGGACCTGTCCACCTTATCCTTCTTGGGGGCCTGCGCATCTATAAGATAGTAGGCATCATTGTGCAGAGCCCTTCTCACAATGAATGGCCCCTCCCATGGGGGAGTTAACTTATGCCGGCCCTCTGTGCCTTGCTTCAGCCGGAGCACTAAATCTCCCTCTTCGAATCTCCTTGGATTCACCTTCTGCACATGATAGCGTCTGAGGTTCTGTTGATACACTGTAGTTCTTGATAGTGTTATCTCTCTTGCTTCTTCCAACAAATCAACATTATTTTTTCTGGCTCCTTTAGCCTCTTCCTCGGTATATAGCACCACTCTTGGTGCATCATGTATTACATTTGTTGGAAGCACTGCTTCTGCCCCATACACAAGGAAAAATGGCGTATAGCCTGTTGATCAATTCGGAGTTGTCCTCAGACTCCATAGCACTGCCGACAATTCATCTAGCCAGCAGCTGTGAGTTTTCTCCAGTGGCTCTATCAACCGGGGTTTTATGCTGGACAACACTAGTCCATTTGAGCTATCCACCTGGCCATTGGTACAAGGGTGAGCGACCGACGCAATGTCTAGCCGGATTCCCACCTCCTCACAATATTTGGCAAACGGCCCTTGGGCGAAATTCGACCCATTGTCAGTGATGATGCTATGAGGAACACCATATCTCAATATTATGTCCTTCAAGAATTTCACTGTTTTGTGTCCATCACACTTGCTTATGGGCTTTACTTCAATCCACTTGGTGAACTTGTCCACCATGACCAGAATATGGGTCATCTTTCCCCTTGCCGGCTTAAATGCTCCAACCATATCTAGGCCCCAAACATCAAAGGGCCAAGTCAATGGGATAGTTTTCAACACTGATGCCGGCTGATGAATTTGGTGCGCATACATTGGACATCCGTTGCATTTCCGGACTAAATCCTCTACCTCCTGCAATGTCGTCGGCCAGTAAAACCCGTGCCAGAATGCCTTCGACACTAGAGCTCTAGATGAAGTGTGGTGCCCACACTCCCCCTGATGAATTTCCCAGAGCATCTCCTGGCCTTCCGTAGATTCAACACATCTTTGCAGTACACCTGTGGCACTTCTCTTGTATATTTCTTTGTTGATGATGGTGTATGCTTTTGATCTTCCCATAATCTGGCGCGCTTCGGCCTCATCCGCTGGCAATTGTCCATCAACTAAGAAATCCATAATCGGTCGCGCCCATGAGGGCACTTCCCTGGTAGTAAACACTGGTTGATTTATCTCCATCACTTCAACCGATACATAATCGATCTCCATGGGTTGCAAAGTCCCCGGGACTGAGAGAGCAATCCCCGGATATGCCGAAGCAGTCCCCGGGTATGCCGGAACAACTTCTTGATGCATTTTCCCTTTCCCTTGCTTCTGCTCCGGAACACAGCAGTTACAGGGTATGTCGGCCTAGTCCCCGAGACTGAGAGAGCAGTCCCCGGGTTATCTTAACTAGCGCCGGCATCTATCTCCATTGGAACTGCTTCTTCTGGGCTCGGCGGAACATATATGGATGATGACTCCGGCGAGGGCTTGATTGATGGCTTCCTCAGATGCTCCAGCGAAATGCCGGGCATAATTGACTCTCTAGAAGATCCCAACTTGGATAATGTGTCGGCCGCTTTATTCTGAGCCCAGGGGACATGCCGGAACTCACAACCTTTGAAGTAGCCACTCAATTGCTGCACCAAGAAATAATAGGATCCCACGTTTGCATCATGCGCATCCCATGTAATGGAACACTGCTGAATCACCAAATCTGAATCACCGAAACACATAATCCGGCGAATGCCTATGTCCTTGGACACCTTTAGGCCATGCACAAGTGCCTCATACTCCGCCACATTATTTGATGCTGCAAAGTGGATCTGCAGAACATATCTCAACTGGTCATTCTTGGGTGAAGTGAGAACTATGCCGGCACCCAAACCATGAATTGTCTTGGACCCATCAAAATGCATTCTCCAATAGTTTGCATCTAGCAATGGTGGCTCATATTGTATCTCAGCCCAATCAATAAAGAAATCGGCCAACACCTGGGACTTGATTGTATCCCTCTTGTCATACTGAGGTGTATATGGTGAAAGCTCTATCGCCCACTCAGCTATCCGGTCACTGGCATCTTTGTTGCTTATGATTTCTGAGATAGGGGCCTCAGCCACTACCCAGATTGGATGCTCCTAGAAGTAATGCTTGAGATTCTTGGCTGCCATATAGACACCATATGTCATCTTCTGATAATGGGGGTAATTTTGCTTCGAGGTGGAAAGGACTTCACTCAAATAATATACCGGCTGCTGCATGGTTTTGCCTCCTTCCTCTCGCTCCACTACCACCACTTCACTGACAACTCTGTTGGTCGCCTCTATATAGAGCAACATCGGCTCCTTCGGCATTAGAGATGCCAACACTGGCGCTGTTGACAACATCTGCTTCAACACCTTGAAAGCTGCATCTGCTTGCATCGTCCAGACAAATGTGTCGGACTTCTTCATCAGCTGATATAATTGCAAAGCTTTTTCTCCTAGCCGGCTTATGAAACGGCTCAGGGATGTGAGACATCCAGTGAACTTCTGTACTTCTTTCAAGTTTACTAGTGGTTTCATTCTCTCTATAGCACGGATTTTGCCGAGATTCACCTCAATACCCCAGCTAGAAACCAGGAAATCAAGTAACTTGCCTGTCGGCACACCAAAGGTGCACTTAGCCGGATTTAACTTCATCCTGAACCTTCTCAGATTTGCAAAGGTTTCCCGGAGGTCATCTATGAGAGTCTTTCTTTCCTTAGTTTTTATGACAACATCATCGACATATACCTGCACATTTTTAAATATTTGGTCATGCAAACACTTCTGCATACACCTCTGGTAAGTTGCACCGGCATTTCTTAAACCGAACGGCATAGTGAGATAGCAATAAGCCCCGTACGGGGTAATAAAGGATGTTTTTATTTGATCTGGCTGGTACAAAGGGATCTGGTGGAAACCAGAATAGGCATCTACAAATGATAATAGTTCACATTCGGCTATGGAATCAATCACTTGATCGATCCAAGGGAGTGGGAATGGATCTTTAGGACATGCCTTATTCAAGTTTGTGTAATCAACACACATCCGCCATATCTTGACTATAGCTGGCTCATCCTTTTTCTTCTCCACCATAACCGGATTAGACAGCCAATCCGGATGCAACACTTCCATGATAAAGTCGGCAGCTAGGAGCCTGGCTACTTCCTCCCAAATTGCTTTCCTTCTATCATCTGCAAACCGCCGGAGCGGTGCTTCACCGGTTTAGCATCCGGCCTTACATGCAATACATGCTCAGCCAGCTCCCTCGGCACACCTTGCAGGTCTGAACTGGACCATGCAAAGATATCCCGATTCTCATGGAGGAAGCTGATGAGCTCGCTTTCCTATTTGGGGTCCAAACCGGCGCCGATGAGGGCATGGCACTCCGGGAAAAGTTCATCCAGAGCCACTTTCTTGACTTCCTTGGCCACTTGAAAGGAAATGCCGCCATTTGGGTTCACCATGCCCGGCAAAGGTTTGTCGGCCACGACCGTTTCAGCAATTTCCACCGCTCGCTTGAGCCTCTTCTTTTCCTCCGCAATAATCAGAGTCTCGGCCAGGTTAGATTCGGCTGTGGCACACACCATCGAGCGCTTGTAATCACCAATGATGGTTATCACTCCTCTGGGCCCCGGCATCTTCATCTTCAGATATGCCACATGAGTAGAGGCCATGAACTTCGCCAATTCCGGCCAGCCCAGCAATGCATGATACGGACTGTCCAGATCCACTACCTCGAACATGAGGTTCTCCACTCTGCAATTGTCCTAGTTGCCAAACATGACATCTATCCAGATTTTGCCCATTGGCGTACATGAACGTCCCAGCACAATGCCGTGGAATGTTGTCTTGCTTGGCTCCAGCATATTCTCCTTGATGCCCAGCTTCTGCATCGTATCCTGGTACATGATATTGATGCTGCTCCCATTGTCAATGAGAACCTTACTGAACCTCACATTATTTGCCGGCCCGACTATAACGACCCGGAAAATTACCCCTATTAGAATTGCTTGTTATTTTCTTTTTCGCGTCATCATGACGCCGTGCATCATCATGCATCTATCACCTTGCATGCTTTGTGAAACAAAGATTATCTTTGTTAAAAACTATTTGATTATTTTCCTTGTATGGTTTTATAAAGCCATCCTTTCTCTTTTCTTATTTTGTTTAATGGAACTAGAACTTTATTATTTGCAAACCTTTGAAATTATTTTGAGACAATAAAACAGATTTTGAAAGAGGTTATTTAAAATTGTTTGAACTATGTTTTAAAAATCTTTCCAACCTCCTTTTCTCCTTTCCTCTTTTGATATTTTCTTTCAAAACCTGAATGTTTTAGAAAAACTAATCTGGGAGAGGCAGCTGTATTCTCTTCGCCCCAATCCTGGTAAATTTTTTTTCTTCCTTTTGGCCCACAGCCCAACAACCACGGTGCCTTGTTGACCCTCCTGTCGTCTTCCCAGAGAGAGAGCACGAGAGGAGCGTGATCCTCCTTCCTGGCTCACATCACCGCCGCCAAAACCACTTTAGCTTCCCTTAAAGCCTCTCTCCTCCAGCTCCTAGAAACCCTAGCTCTCCTCAACTTCTTCCCTCACGCCGCCGCCACTCTCCTTCCCCTTTTTCTCGTTCTTCTCTGCAAGTTACTGAGCGAGAAAACGAAGCTGAAGACCACCGCCATGGCCGACGTCGCCCCGCCGTTAGAGTACTCCCCGCGCCAAGCCGATGACACCAGGAGCACCGCATCTGCACCGCGGTTCTTTTCGACAAAGGAATTCGAGCTGGGGCGCTCCCAGTATCCGGCACGGTCATCTTCCCCGTCTTCGACCTCGCCTACACCGTCGATGTTTTCAACACCGTCGTGCCTCCTCCGACCGCACCAAGCACTCCTTCACGTTCCTGGTGAGCAGCCGCTTCTCCCGGAGTGCTTAGCCTCATCTTCCTCTCTCTCTGCTACTCTACCGGCGTTGATCGCCGTTCTTCTCCATAGGTGCTCGCCGACGATGCTCTCTGGTGACTCCCAGCTCTCGGCGCCTCTTGGATCTGGTACCCTGCAGCGAGGCGCATCTTCTCGCTATGAACATCGCGACCCTGCTCGTCCTCTCCTGCTGAATCCGTGGCGGGCTGATTCCAACTCGATCTGTGTCTCTGTCTGTCTGCAGCGAGCTCCCCCATGTTCGAGATTCAGTTTCGTCAAGTTATCTTTGCCTATGGCAACACTATAAATTCCGGTTTTAGTCTTTATTCATATGCGTCTCAGTACCGCAGTGGTTTGATCCTTGGTTGCATGCCCTCAGGTCCTGGGTTTGATCCTCGAAGCAGCCACCTTTTTGATTCATTTTCCAATCCTGACAGCGGGGTCCCGCCCGCCAGTCTCTATCCGGTCAGCATCCAGTGAACCTGCCTGGTCCTGCCAGTCAGCGACCCGGGCTGGTATCTTTCTCGGTGAGAAAAGTCCCACCAATTTCTCAGTTTTCTGAAAAAAAATTCCTGCAAATGTTCTAAACTTGTTAAATTCGTATCTTTGAGACCGTAACTCGAAATAAAAAGTATTTTATATAAATTTCTATCAGAAAAATGCATAGAATCTGAATATGCCATCCATACTACTGTTTGCATCTCGCATCATGTCGTGCCATGGTAATTTGCATATCACTTACATAACTACATATGGAATATGTGCAGGATTGTTATTACCTTGTCCCGGTTTCATTTAATTTTGTTGTAGACCACCTATGCCTTGTCTTGCCATGCTAATCAACATTTAAATTTTCACGTAGTTAAACAACTTGAACCATATGTGTGTCGGGATTCCGATTCTGTTTAATTTGGATAAGTTGCATTGCCTCATAATTGCCATGTCATGCATGCATGCTTCATATGATCATGCGGATTCTTACTCCGTAGTAGTAAGTATTGCATCTGTTGTTTGTTGTAGCGATTTGCTTCTTCTCGGATAGGACGCTTCGTGGTGATGTGAGCAACGACAAGTTCTTCGAAAGTTCTTCGACAATCTTTTCAGGTGAGCCCTTTTCTCTCTACCCATTTAATACTTTTGCTCTTGCTAGCTCTATATTCTAGCCTTGTGTCGCGATGCTTTGTTCGTGTCACGTGTCCTATCCACCTATTATCCAAAGCAAAGCCATAGAACCTTCCATACATCCTATTACCCATGTGCTTGTTGTTCGAGTTGGCCTTGCGAGTCGTAGGCATCTTCAGGTTGTTGGAGTTGTTTTATCTTATTGGGTTGGGAAGTTATCACATGCTCTACTTTATGGATATATGTTGTTGGAGATACTCATCGCTTACTTTGATGTTAATAATTAAAATTGAATTAAGCAGAGGCATCGGTGAGTCTTTTTGCCAGTTTTACGACGGCTCACTTGTGTCCCCTAGGAGCCCGAGATCGCATGAACTGTTCTGAGACTGAGCGCTCTAACCAGACGTGGGTATGTTTACGGGCCTCCCCTCGATCACTGCCAGAATCTACACACTTGTCCAGTGGCCACAACTAGTTTGAGGTTTTCCATTTGGTTCTTGCGTGCATGCAGCTCTTGTATCTTATGGTCCGATTTACTTTGGGGGAAGCCGTGGGTGCCTTGTAACCCCTTGTTTGCTTTCTGCATGCACGCATAGGTTTGCGGCGTGAGCGTTTACCGCATGCTAAAGCGGGTCGTCTCCCGTGGGTGGAGTCGGGCCTCCGAAGCCGTGCACGCAACAACTAGGTCCGTCTCAGAGATTCAGCCGGACTCTCGAGCGGGTCAAACTTAGTTAGGTGGCTTCCTGGACTTGTTTGTAGTGAAGGAGAGTGCGAGTCGTGACCTGCTGCCGGCACATCTTTGGAAGTGTGTTAATCGTAGGCATCAAGGAGTGATCGTGCATTTGGGTACATTTGGGCACCCCTGCAGGGTTAAATCTTTTCGAAAAGCCGTGTCCGCGGTTATGGACGACTTGGAGCTATACTACTCAATCATAGAACAACTTGCACCTGCTATTTCAATACAAATAAACTTGTGTAGTAAGTTAGCACAACTACAACAACAAACCTGTAATAAAACTTGTTAACTGTGTGAGTGCCTTTGCAATTGCTTCCTCGTTGGGTGCGAAGGGGCGATACATCGGCTGGGTTATATTTGGTGTTAGTATCTAGTTGTTTACTTTTATGCGCTCTCTTATCTTACTCTGTTTAGACGGAAGTTGTAGTGTATCTCTGTAGTTTCTTTTTGTTGCCGCTAAGTCCACCATATAGCTTGTAGGCGAGCATAGCTGAATTCCAGTCTTGCGAGTACGTGCCTCGGTACTCACCCTCGTTTTTTTCCCTTTTTCACTTTCTCCCTCCTTGTTCGGAAACCATTGGCCCGACGCTTTTGACAGGTATGGGAGCAACGACGTTAGCAAGATTACCCTTCCGGCTTGGCCTGGGCAGGGTTTGGATGCCATCGTTATCTTCAGGCCTCTTAGGCCCATTCGTACTCTTGTCCGTACTCAGATACTATTTGCTTTATGTATGATTTGGATCTTTGTATTATATATTTGGATATTTTGACTCGTGGAGTCTTTGTGGTTATATTATATTCTTTTGTGGGTTCCATCGTGAACTTGTGTAACTGTTGCTACTCGATTCCACCCGCATCACGTGCACGCTCCAACGTGCACGAGGCGCTTGGTGGTGTGTTTCCAAAGCGACATCATGTAGATTGTGGCTTGATCGCTATGATCTGCAAGGTGCCGGTTTTGGGGCGTTACAAGTGGTATCAGAGCCTAGGTTTTGATGATACCCACGGGTCCAGTCTGCCTGTAGGATAACCTTGCCAACAGACGTTGTTGAGTCTAGTGTCAAAACTATTTTAATAAAAATAAGTTGGATAGATCTTGTTAGCTCTGTATTTTTCTCCTTACCTTCTATGCTTCTCTTCTCTTACCTTAGCGAGTTTTGAATCCTCTCTCTTTCCTTCTTCTCTGAGTTTAGGTTCCTACGTGGGTGGCTGATTTCTTGCCTTTTATCCTAATAGGTTCGTTTCATCGGAAGGTCTTCATCGTCAATGTGAGGAAGAATCCCTTGTTGGTGGTGTCGAGAAGGAAACTCTTGTTAGTGGTGTCGCGACCTTCAACATGGCGCACGAAGATCCGATAGTTTAACCAATTCTTTCCCTACACGAGCGTGGATCTCGGGGCGAGATCCCTTGTTAGTGGTGTCGATTGTAATGACCCGGAAAATTACCCCTATTAGAATTGCTTGTTATTTTCTTTTTTGCGTCATCATGACGCCGTGCATCATCATGCATCTATCACCTTGCATGCTTTGTGAAACAAAGATTATCTTTGTTAAAAACTATTTGATTATTTTCTTTGTATGGTTTTATAAAGCCATCCTTTCTCTTTTCTTATTTTGTTTCATGGAACTAGAACTTTATTATTTGCAAACCTTTGAAATGGTTTTGAGACAATAAATCAGATTTTGAAAGTGGTTATTTAAAATTGTTTGAACTATGTTTAAAAAATCTTTCCAACCTCCTTTTCTCCTTTCCTCTTTTGATATTTTCTTTCAAAACCTGAATGTTTTAGAAAAACTAATCTGGGAGAGGCAGCTGTATTCTCTTCACCCCAATCCTGGTACATTTTTTCTCTTCCTTTTGGCCCACAGCCCAACAACCACGGTGCCTTGTTGACCCTCCTGTCGTCTTCCCAGAGAGAGAGCACGAGAGGAGCGTGATCCTCCTTCCTGGCTCACGTCACCGCCGCCAAAACCACTTTACCTTCCCTTAAAGCCTCTCTCCTCCAGCTCCTGGAAACCCTAGCTCTCCTCAACTTCTTCCCTCACGCCGCCGCCACTCTCCTTCCCCTTTTTCTCGTTCTTCTCTGCAAGTTACTGAGTGAGAAAACGAAGCTGAAGACCACCGCCATGGCCGACGTCGCCCCGCCGTTAGAGTACTCCCCGCGCCAAGCCGATGACACCAGGAGCGCCGCCTCTGCGCCACTGTTCTTTTCGACAAAGGAATTCGAGCTGGGGCGCTCCCAGTATCCGGCACGGTCATCTTCCCCGTCTCCGACCTCGCCTACACCGTTGATATTTTCAACACCGTCGTGCCTCCTCCGACCACGCCAAGCACTCCTTCACGTTCCTGGTGAGCAGCCGCTTCTCTCGGAGTGCTTAGCCTCATCTTCCTCTCTCTCTGCTACTCTACCGGCGTTGATCGCCGTTCTTCTCCACAGGTGCTCGCCGACGACGCTCTCTGGTGACTCCCAGCTCTCGGGGCCTCTTGGATTTGGTACCCTGCAGCGAGGTGCATCTTCTCGCTATGAACATCGCGACCCTGCTCGTCCTCTCCTGCTGAATCCGTGGCGGGCTGATTCCAACTCGATCCGTGTCTCTGTCTGTCTGCAGCAAGCTCCCCCACGTTCGAGATTCAGTTTCATCAGGTTATCTTTGCCTATGGCAACACTATAAATTCCGGTTTCAGTCCTTATTCATATGCGTCTCAGTACCGCAGTGGTTTGATCCTTGGTTGCATGCCCTCAGGTCCTGGGTTCGATCCTCAAAGCAGCCACCTTTTTGATTCATTTTCCAATCCTGACAGCGGGGTCCCACCCGTCAGTCTCTATCTGGTCAGCATCCAGTGAGCCTGCCTGGTCCCGCCAGTCAGCGACCTGGGCTGGTATCTTTCTCGGTGAGAAAAGTCCCACCAATTTCGCAGTTTTCTGAAAAAAAAATCCTGCAAATGTTCTAAACTTGTTAAATTCGTATCTTTGAGACCGTAACTCGAAATAAAAAGTATTTTATATAAATTTCTATCAGAAAAATGCATAGAACCTGAATATGCCATCCATACTACTGTTTGCATCTCGCATCATGTCGTGCCATGGTAATTTGCATATCACTTACATAACTATATATGGAATATGTGCGGGATTGTTATTACCTTGTCCCGATTTCATTTAATTTTGTTGTAGACCACCTATGCCTTGTCTTGCCATGCTAATCAACATTTAAATTTGTTGATGGATTTCATGTCACGAGAACACGGGGTACCACGCGACGGACCCAAGGATTCGAACGCAGGGGGCTGAACGTGTGAGATCTTGGATCGCAACAAAACACGGTGATGGAAGCCTCGAGTGTCGAACGCGCAACGCACTGCAGAGAGAGAGACCGAGCTTTACCCAGGTTCAGGGCCCTCGTGGTGAGGTAACACCCCTACTTCCTGTCTTCTTGTATTACAACGCGAGACCTCGCGAGGAGTACAAGGTCTTGATTACAAAGCTCTAGCTGGCCAGAGGTTGAAGAACCTGCGTGCCCAACTAGCAGCTTGAAGAAGATGAAGATCCGATCCCCTCTAAGGGGTGGCCTCCCCCTCCCTTTATAGCGCCAAGGTCCTCCTTCCCCTTATCTTCTTGGGGAAGGGGTTGCCACACACGGCCAAGGAGGGAGGACAGCTGTAGATTCTGTTCTTCCGTGGACGTAGTCTTCGTAGGGTAGTGGCGCCGGTCCACAGGAGTGGGTGGAGGAAGCTGACGTCCTCCTCTGGCGCCCTGCACCGTCCACGCTATTTTTAGGGGGGTGGCCAACTACCACTATGCCGCTTTGGGCAGGCACAGAGAAAGCTGGTCTCCTCCCTGTCGGGGGTAGCGTGGGCGGTACGTGGTCTTCTGCCCGTTATCTTCTTGCTCTGCACGCAAACGTGCTGAGCTGACGTGGGCGTGCTTCCTCTCCTCACCAGCAGGGGCTCGTGAGGAGGTATTCTGGTCCTTAGCCATTTATGTCGTCGTTCTCCTCACGAGGCGCCTCCTCGTGAGGGTCTTCTCCGCAGCTTGGGTCGTTGATTCTGAAGATGGGCTGATGACGTGGCCCAGGAGCTGGTGGACCGGGATACCCCGGTATCCATAACACCGACAGTAGCCCCCGGGAGCCCGGCCCGCGAACGCGCCCTCTTGAGGGAGCGAAGGGCCGGGGGCCCCAGAAGCTGCTGGGCCCTCCAACGGCACGCGTCAACCGCGCGGTCAGAGGTCCATGTGAAGGGGCAGAGGCTACGGACACGTGGCATGGCCGCAGCTAGCGAGACGAAACGGCGGGCGATGCTGCGATCTCCGAGGCGTCGACCTGTCATAATGATGCGTCGCTTGACTGCGGAGCACTGCGCCAACGCTTCGATTCCCGTGCAGGGATTTGACGCATCGACGCCGAATGTCCCCCTTAAATAGATCCTCCTCGAGTCCTCCGGCACCTCACCTCCTTCCTCCAGTGCCATTTCTGCTTCCACGCCCCCAAGCTCATGGATCCTTCCAACTCCTCCGTCGCTGCCGGATCAAGCTCTGGGGCGAAACGCCGCGGACGCCCCCCGGGCAGCAGGAACAAGGCGAAGGTCCCAGCCCGATGGACACCCGGCGCTGGCTGCCCCCTCCGCATTGGCGCGCCGAGGCAGGGTGAGGCGAACCGCGCTGCCTCGGGGGCCTCCGGCGCCCTGGCCCTCAGGGGTCCCATGCGAGGGGGCGCCCTGAATTCGCAGTCGCCGCTGGCGGCAGCGCCTGCTCCCCGCGCCTCAGGGAGCGTCAATCGGGCCCTCCAGGAGGTGCTGGCCACCCTGGGCCCGCCTCCCCCTGCTGCAGATCCTCCGGCCCCGCCGGCGAACGGAGTGGTTGCCACTCCGCGGCCCCTGGCGGCGGCAATGCTAGGACCCCTCATCGGCCCGGGGTCCTGCTTCCTGGAGCTTCTCGTCGTCGTCAACGCCCCGGGCTTCAACTCCCTCCGGCTGCCCGACGCCGTCCGGAGGGTGATTTACGCCCCCGGCGCGGCCGCCGGGGAGATTGCCCTGGGGGAACAGAGCAGGCCAGACCTCTTCTGGCCTATGGACATCCTCCTTGGGGACGGCGGCAACGCCGTCCTCTCCAGCCGCTGGAGGGCATTCGCCCTCGGCCATCGCCTCCGCGTCGGTGACCACCTCGTCTTCCGCTTTAAGCTGGGGACGCTAGAGGCTACGGTGCGGATCTTCACCGCCAGCGGCGTCCGCCGCACCTACCCCCAGCCCGTGGCGCAGTGAGGAGGAGGCCCTGGCGCGGTAGTCTTCTGGGGAGGGGAGCTAGTCTCCTCCCCTCTCTTGTCGTGTAGATCTCACCGGCGGGGTATGCCCCGCCGTGCTTTTGCTCCTTCCCCCACTGGGGGCATTTTAATGAAATCCGCTTGTTAATCACCTTGCTGTTCTTCATTGTCCCGGTCGTTTGCTCGCTCGAGAGCCCTGGTGAGCTGTTGGCATTGACGGGAAGCCTCCCTTCGCCTCAGAGCTCGAGATGGGGTCGGCGTCGATGACACATTAGACGATTCCTGGGACAAGACAAATTGACAAAACAAACAAAAAAAGAAGGCGAATAAGATGCCCCTGTGACCGGCACAGGGACCTTCTCCGTCGTGGAGGAGCGCGGCACTATCTGTGCCAGCAGCTAAGAGCAAATTGCCATGCGTGGCGATTCACGGGGCCTTCCTCGTCATTGAGGGAAGCTGGACCCTCACGGACATGAAAACGTCGACGCTTAAGAGAGCCCAGAGACCGTCGACACCTCACAAGGATTGCTCATGAGGTGAAGGGCCTGGCGCGGACCTCCGGATCTGCGTCTCCTTCGCAAGATGATCAGAGCGGCCTCAGTCTTCAATAATCCTGCCACGTTAGGCCTTCCTCGGCAGAGGGAATCTTCCTGTGGATGCTGGTGCATCGACGCGTCCTTGCTCCCTCGTGAGGGTTGCTCACGAGGGGTAGGTCCTTAACGGGTGCCTTGGGCACACCTTGGACTTTCCTCGAAGATTTTTTATTTTCCGATGTACTTCGCAAGGAACTAAGCACCATGGGTATTTGGAGGTGATCGATAGCAGGGCCGTCGCCCCCAACCAGAGCTCGCTCCCTTCGGGTTTTTCGGGCTTGCTGTTTTCCGGGCGAAGGCCCCAGCATAGACACCGTGCCTAGCCCCCTTCCGCGTGGAGTACAACAGAAAATAAATGGACTTCATGCCATTTGATGTCATGCCAAAGCCGAGGCACTATATTGCGCATTAACTTAATATCAGTGCTTAAGAGCAGGATGAGCTGATACAAGTGCCGTGACAATGGTCTTTTTCTCCTCGTGAGGAACCTATGGGTAGAACTTTCGCAGATAAGCTATGTTCCACGGGTTCCCCACCGGCACGCCTTCTGCGGTTTCCAGCCGCGCCGAGCCTGGCCTGGCGATGTGCGTCACCTTGAAGGGTCCTTCCCACATTGGAGATAGCTTGTGCAGGCCCTCGCGAGAGAGTATTCTCCTCAGCACCAGATCGCCGACCTCCAGAGTCCTTGCTCGAACATGGCGGCTATGGTAGCGGCGTAGTCCCTGCTGGTACCTCGCGGCATGGAGCGCGGCTTGGCACCGAGCTTCTTCGAGCAGGAGGAGACGATCCTTGATGAGGTCCTCTTGGCGAATTTCGTCGAAGGCGAGCACTCTTGGCGATCCGAACTAGATGTCAGTGGGAAGAACAGCCTCCGCCCCATATACCAGGAAGAAGGGGGTCTCTCCAGTGGGTTTGGTGGCGGTAGTCCTGATGGACCACAAGATGGATTGGAGGTTGTCTAACCATTTTTTGCCATAGGCTTCGAGCTTGGCGTTGAAGCTTTTCGTCTTGAGCCCCTTGAGGACCTCGGCGTTGGCACGCTCGGCCTGGCCGTTGCTCCGGGGGTAGGCGACGGAGGCGAAGCAGATCTTGATGCCGACCGATGCGCAGTACTCCCGGAACAGTCCGCTGGTGAACTGGCTGCCGTTGTCGGTGATTATGCGGTTAGGCACACCAAAACGATAGACCAGCCCACGGATGAACTTGACTGCGGACCTGGCCGGGATGGTGCACACCGGTTCCACCTCCACCCACTTGGTGAATTTGTCGATGGCGACGTAGAGGTAGCGGTAGCCCCCTTGCGCTCTGGGGAATGGACCGAGGATGTCCAGCCCCCAAACTGCAAAGGGCCAAGTGAGTGGGATGGTTCGCAGCTCCTGTGCCGGCTGGTGGATCTGCTTGGCATGGAACTGGCATGCCTCGCACCTCTTGACCATCTCCGCCGCATCCCCGAGCGCTGAGGGCCAGTAGAAGCCGCTTCGATATGCCTTCGCGGCTAGAGTTGCCGCAGAAGCATGATGGCCACACTCGCCGGCGTGGATGTCCTTGAGAAGCTCTTGGCCTTGGTGAGTAGATATGTACTTCAGAGCGACGCCGTTTGGGCAACGCCGGTACAAGTCACCGTCCTTGACGCAGTAGCCCAAAGCTTGGCGTACGATCCTTTCGGCCTCCTCTTCATCCTCGGGAAGCCTGCTGCTAGTGAGGAAGGCCTTGAGCTCGAGAATCCAATCCACTCCCTCCTGCCGTGCCAATGCCAGAAGGACGCGGTCACCCGAAGGAGGCCCGCAGTCTGGAGCCCCCTGCTCCGGCGGTGGCGGCAGGGCAGGTGTAGGGTCGGATCCAGATGACGGTGGAGAAGCGGAAGGCTTGAAGAGACGCTCCTCAAAGACGCCAGCGGGTTGCGCCAGGCGGTGAGAGGCGCGCTTGGCGATCTCGTTGGCTTCCACATTTTCTCCTCTCAGGATGTACTTCAGCTCCAAGCCTTGGAAGCGTTTTTCCATCTTTCGATGCTCCTCAAGATAGGCCGACATGTGCTCATCCCTCAGAGTGTAGCTCTTGTTCGAGAAATTCACAACCAGCTGTGAATCTCCCTTGACGATGAGGCGCTTGATGCCCAACGCGTTTGCAACCCTTAAGCCGGCGAGTAGTCCTTCATATTCCGCGATGTTGTTGGAGGCCTTGCTCTCAGGCTTGAAGCAGAGCTGCACGGCATAGAAGAGCTTGTCTCCGGAGGGAGAGGTTAGGACAGCACCAGCTCTCGCACCGGGGAGGTTGAAGGCGCCGTCGAAGTGCATGACCCAGAGGCCTGGGGCTTCCTCTCCTGGGAGTGTTGACTCCTCCTCCGGAGGCTCGTCGGCGAACGGATTGGTCCACTCCGCAGTGAACTCGGCCAAAGCCTTGCTTTTGATTACCTTTGTAGTTTTGAAGGAGATCTCGAAGGGTTGAAGCTCCACGGCCCATTCTACCACCCGCCCGGTGACGTTGGGATTGCGTAGGATGGTCTCCAGGGGACGATCGGTTACCACCTTGATCGGGTGACCCTGGAAGTAGTGGCGCAGCTTCCGCGAAGTGATGAGCAGGGTGTAGAGCAGCTTTTGCTGCATGGTGTAGCGTTCCCGCGCGTCGCGCAGCACCGTGCTGACGAAGTACACAGGCTTTTGCACCTTGACGACACCCTCGGGAGGCTCCTCCTCGGGAGGCTTTTGAGTGTTGCTCTGAGAGAGCGGCTCGGTCGGTGAAGATGCCGCGGGCGGTTCCTCTCGAGGGTCGGGAGGTGGAGTGGCCTCTTCCTCACGAGGAGCCCCCGAGCTTGGAGGGTTGACTTCCTCTTTGGCGATCACCTTGGCGACTCGCTCCGCGACGAGGACGGCACTTGCAGTCCTTGGAGTTGCTGCGATGTAGAGTAGCAAGGGCTCGTGAGCGGTTGGGGCAACCATGATCGGTGGGCTCGTGAGGTACCTTTTCAACTCGGCGAAGGCCCTGTCGGCTTCCGGAGTCCACTTGAACTTCCCAGCGCGCTTCATGAGCTTGAAGAAGGGCAAGGCTTTCTCCCCGCTCCTCGCGATGAAGCGCCCCAGGGCTGCCATGCACCCCGCAAGGCGTTGCATCTCCTTGAGACTGCATGGTGGACGCATTTCTTCGATGGCCTTGACCTTGTCAGGGTTTGCCTCTATCCCACGATGGGACACGAGGAACCCCAACAGTTTTCCCGATGGTACGCCGAAGGCGCACTTGGCGGGGTTGAGCTTGATGTTTACCTTTCTCAGGTTGACGAATGTTTCTTCTAGATCTTCAATGAAGGTATGACCCTCGCGAGTTTTGACGACGATGTCGTCAACGTAGGCCTCCACGTTCCTTCCCATCTGAGCCCCCAAGGCCTTGCGCATGAGCCTTTGGAAGGTGGCTCCTGCGTTCTTCAGACCGAAGGGCATGCAGACATAGCAGTACACCCCACAAGGCGTGATGAAGGCGGTCTTCTCCTCGTCCTCCTTTGCCATCTTGATCTGATGATAGCCGGAGAAAGCATCCAAGAAGCAAAGGAGGTCGCAGCCGGCGGTGGAGTCGACGATTTGATCTATCCTCGGGAGCGGATAAGGATCCTTGGGGCAGGCCTTGTTGAGACTTGTGAAGTCCACACAGAGGCGCCCACTGCCATTTGATTTTGGGACGACCACCGGATTTGCGATCCAGGTGGGGTGGGCTACTTCGCGTATCAACTTGGCCTTCTTCAGCTTCTCTATCTCCTTGACAATGAAGTCCTGCTTCTCTTGCACTTGCTTCCTAGTCTTCTGCTTCACGGGGTGTGCCTGAGGGCACACGGCTAAGTGGTGCTCAATCACCTCCCTGGGAACGCCGGGCATATCTGACGGAGTCCAAGTGAACATGTCAGAGTTTGCCCGCAGGAAGTTGACGAGCGCGCTTTCCTATTTGGGGGAAAGCCCTGCCCCGATGGTGACGAAGTTGTCGCAGCCCCCGGCCTGAAGCGGGACCTTCTTAGTTGCAGAGCGCTCTTGGGTGAACTGGGGCCTCCTTCCTGAGGGTACCGCAGCTTCCCCAACGCTCATGTCTAGCATTGGATGGTCCTGGTCCTCACTTGGAGTAGGCGATGCCGAGGCGGCGAACTTCTTCCCTGTCGAACCCAGCGGATGGGACTCGAGAGAGGCCTTCTTCGCTACAGCCCATTCTTGGGATACGAGCTGCTTCTTCCTCGCGAGGTCGCTAGAGTGTTCCAGTAGATCTTCGTCAGCGGGGAACATGGTGGCGGCCTCACGGTAAACATGCTCCACGGACCGGAGAGCGTCCTTCTCATTGCAGTGCACGGTGATTGTGCCGTTGGCGCCCGAAATCTTGAGGACGTTGAAGCCATGGTGCGTCGCTGCCATAAACCTTGCCAAGGCTGGGTAGCCGAGGATGGCATTGTACGGCAGGGCGATGTAGGCGACATCGAAGTCGAGGCTTTCTGTCCTGTAGTTGTCCCGGGTGCCGAAGGTGACGGGCAGGCTTACCTGCCCAATTGGCGTTGTAGACCCCTCGGTTACACCGAAGAATGGTTGAGTTGGCATGAGCCGGTGGTACGGCACCTGCATCTTTTCGAAGATCTCGACCGAGATGATGTTGAGGCCTGCCCCTCCGTCGATGAGAGTGCGATTGACGGCGACGTTGTTGATGGTTGGCGTGCACAAGAGGGGAATTGTGCCCACGCCCCTTGTGGAAGCCAGATGATCCTCCTCGTCAAAGCCAATCTTGCACGTCAACCACTTCATTAGGCGACTACCGACGTTGGGCTGCGCCGCCGCGATTTCTCGCGACAGCTGCTTGAAGTGTCGATTTGACAGAGGAGCCTGAGCTCCACCCAGGAGGCAAGCGGTGAAGTCTCGCGGCTCTTGATAGCCCCTGGTCCTCCTCCCGATGATCGTTTGCTGGTGGGGGCAGCGGCAGCGGCTCGGGATCGGCTCGAGACAGACCCCCGCGGTGGCGACCTTCCTCGCGGTCGTCGTCGCGGCGATCGCCCCCGGATCCACTCTTGCCGTGGCTGCGGCCGCCCCCGCGACGCTTGGCGACGCCGTTTTCCTCGTGAAACTTCCAGACAATCCAACAATCTTCGGTATTGTGGGTGTCCTTCTTGTGGATAATGCAGTAGCGGCGACGTCGACCTTTATCGCGATCGGAGCGGTCCCCGCGGCGTTGCTTATGATCTGGCTCCGCCGCGAGGACAGCAGCCTCCTTTCACTTGGGCTCCTTGGACTTCAGCTTTGGGGGAGGCACCTCTGGCAGATTGTGCACGAAGAGCCTCCCCTCCTCAGCCTTGGCGCAGCGGTCGGCGATCTCGAAGAGCCTGACGACGGAAGTCAGCTCATCATTCACGGACAGCTTCTCCCGCATCTTGACGTCGGAGACGCCCATGGAGAACGCGGAGATGACCTTCTCGTTGGAGATCCTGGGGATCTTGTTCCTCATCTGACTGAAGCGCTGGATGTACTGACAAAGCGTCTCGCCCTTGTACTCACTCACCGCCTTAAGATCGTTCTTGGTAGCGGGGCGCTCGTACGTGGGCACGAAGTTGGCAACGAACTGACGACATAAATCCTTCCACGAAGTCATGGATTCGTGAGGAAGATTCATGAGCCAAGTTCGCGGAGCGTCCTTGAGGGCCATGGGGAACCAATTGGCCATGGCGCGCTGATCTCCACGCGCAGCCTGGACGGCGACGACGTAGAGTTGGAGGAATTCGACAGGGTTTGTGGTCCCGTCATAGCGCGTGGCGATGTCCGGCTTGAACTTGTCAGGCCAGGCCACGTAGTGCTGCTGGCGAGTGAGGGCAAGACACCCGGGGTTGTCGATAGGGTCGCCGGGGGACCTGACGTTCTTGCCAGCTTCGCCGATGTCGTCGATAGCGCGGTCATGATTTTCGCGGCGGCGCTCAAGGGAGACGCGTGCGTCTTCCAGAGCGCGTTGGACGATTTGACAGCTGGGCTCCCTGCGCGGCGAAGATGCGGCACGGGAAACCACCTTCTTGGCCTTGTTGGCCTTCCCATCTCCGGCGCCCGGGGCGCGACGCCCTGCCGCCGGATCTGGATCTCCCGCGCCCTGGGCTCCTCCCTGGGCTGGGTCTTCGTTGGAGATGGCGACGAGCTCGGCGATTCGAGCGCGCCACCCCTCACGCCCGTCGTCGGTGGGTTGGTAGCGCAGCAACTCCTGCGCCATGGCGAGAGCCTGCGCAGGAGACAGCTGACTCCCAGAACGAGCGCGAGAAGTGGCGGTGGCGGTGAAGGAGAGCGAAGGCTCTGTACGCCCAGATGGGAGGTAGGAGGAATCCAGATCTTCCTCCTCTTCCTCCTCGGCCGAAGCTTCACGACGACGGAAGATGGGCTCGGTTTGCCCCTGAGCAGCATTGCGACGGTGAAGACGCTCGAGCCTTGCGTTGGCGTCGGCCATGTCGAAGCAGATCTTAGAGAAAACACACCACAGCCCCCTACCTGGTGCGCCAAATGTCGATGGATTTTGTGTCACAAGAACACAGGGTACCACGCGACGGACCCAAGGATTCGAACGCAGGGGGCTGAACGTGTGAGATCTTGGATCGCAACGAAACACGGTGATGGAAGCCTTGAGTGTCGAACGTGCAACGCACTACAGAGAGAGAGAGACCAAGCTTTACCCAGGTTCAGGGCCCTCGTGGTGAGGTAACACCCCTACTTCCTGCCTTCTTGTATTACAACGCGACACCTCGCGAGGAGTACAAGGTCTTGATTACAAAGCTCTAGCTGGCCAGAGGTTGAAGAACCTGCGTGCCCAGCTAGCAGCTTGAAGAAGATGAAGATCCGATCCCCTCAAAGGGGTGGCCTCCCCTCCCTTTATAGCGCCAAGGTCCTCCTTCCCCTTATCTTCTTGGGGAAGGGGTTGCCACACACGGCCAAGGAGGGAGGACAGCTGTAGATTCTGTTCTTCCGTGGACGTAGTCTTCGTAGGGTAGTGGCGCCGGTCCACAGGAGTGGGTGGAGGAAGCTGACGTCCTCCTCTGGCGCCCTGCACCGTCCACGCTATTTTTAGGGGGGTGGCCAACTACCACTGTGCCGCTTTGGGCAGGCATAGAGAAAGCTGGTCTCCTCCCTGTCGGGGGTAGCGTGGGCGGTACGCGGTCTTCTGCCCATTATCTTCTTGCTCTGCACGCAAACGTGCTGAGCTGACGTGGGCGTGCTTCCTCTCCTCACTAGCAGGGGCTCATGAGGAGGTCTTCTGGTCCTTAGCCATTTATGTCATCGTTCTCCTCACGAGGCACCTCCTCGTGAGGGTCTTCTCCGCAGCTTGGGTCATTGATTCTGAAGATGGGCCGATGATGTGGCCCAGGAGCAGGTGGACCGGGATACCCCGGTATCCATAACACCGACAAAATTGTCGCGTAGTTAAACAACTTGAACCATATGTGTGTCGGGATTCCGATTCCATTTAATTTGGATAAGTTGCATTGCCTCATAATTGCCATGTCATGCATGCATGCTTCATATGGTCATGCCGATTCTTTCTCCATAGTAGTAAGTGTTGCATGCGTTGTTTGTTGTAGCGATTTGCTTCTTCTCGGATAGGACGCTTCGTGGTGATGTGAGCAACAACAAGTTCTTTGAAAGTTCTTTGACAATCTTTTCAGGCGAGCCCTTTTCTCTCTACCCATTTAATACTTTTGCTCTCGCTAGCTCTATATTCTAGCCTTGTGTCACGATGCTTTGTTCGTGTCACGTGTCCTATCCACCTATTATCCAAAGCAAAGCCATAGAACCTTCCATACATCCTATTACCCGTGTGCTTGTTGTTCGAGTTGGCCTTGCGAGTCGTAGGCATCTTCAGGTTGTTGGAGTTGTTTTATCTTATTGGGTTGGGAACTTATCACATGCTCTACTTTATGGATATATGTTGTTGAAGATACTCATGGCTTACTTTGATGTTAATAATTAAAATTGAATTAAGCAGAGGCATCGGTGAGTCTTTTTGCCAGTTTTACGACGGCTCACTTGTGTCCCCTAGGACGCCGAGATCGCATGAACTGTTCTGAGACTGAGCGCTCTAACCAGACGTGGGTACGTTTACGGGCCTCCCCTCGATCACTGCCGGAATCTACACACTTGTCCAGTGGCCACAACTAGTTTGAGGTTTTCCATTTGGTTCTTGCGTGCATGCAGCTCTTGTATCTTATGGTCCGATTTACTTTGGGGGAAGCCGTGGGTGCCTTGTAACCCCTTGTTTGCTTTCTGCATGCATTCATAGGTTTGTGGCGTGAGCGTTTACCGCATGCTAAAGTGGGTCGTCTCCCGTGGGTGGAGTCAGACCTCCGAAGCCGTGCACGCAACAACTAGGTCCGTCTCAGAGATTCGGCCGGACTCTCGAGCGGGTTAAACTTAGTTAGGTGGCTTCCTGGACTTGTTTGTAGTGAAGGAGAGTGTGAGTCATGACCTCCTGCCGGCACATCTTTGGAAGTGTGCTAATCATAGGCATCAAGGAGTGATCGTGCGTTTGGGTACATTTGGGCACCCATGCAGGGTTAAATCTTTTCGAAAAGCCATGTCCGCGGTTATGGACGACTTGGAGCTGTACTACTCGATCATAGAACAACTTGCACCTGCTATTTCAATACAAATAAACTTGTGTACTAAGTTAGCACAACTACAACAACAAACCTGCAATAAAACTTGTTAACTGTGTGAGTGCCTTTGCAATTGCTTCCTTGTTGGGTGCGAAGGGGCGATACATCGGCTGGGTTATATTTGGTGTTAGTATCTAGTTGTTTACTTTTATGCGCTCTCTTATCTTACTCTGTTTAGACGGAAGTTGTAGTGTGTCTCTATAGTTTCTTTTTGTTGCCGCTAAGTCCACCATATAGCTTGTAGGCGAGCATAGCTGAATTCCAGTCTCGCGAGTACGTGCCTCGGTACTCACCCTCGTTTTTTTCCCTTTTTCTCTTTCTCCCTCCTTGTTCGGCAACCATTGGCCTGACGCTTTTGACAGGTATGGGAGCAACGACGTTAGTAAGATTACCCTTCCGGCTTGGCCTGGGCAGGGTTTGGACGCCATCGTTATCTTCAGGCCTCTTAGGCCCATTCGTACTCTTGTCCGTACTCGGATACTATTTGCTTTATGTATGATTTGGATCTTTTTATTGTATATTTTGATATTTTGACTCGTGGAGTCTTCGTGGTTATATTATATTCTTTTGTGGGTTCCATCATGAACTTGTGTAACTGTTGCTACTCGATTCCACCCGCATCACGTGCACGCTCCAACGTGCATGAGGCGCTTGGTGGTGTGTTTCCAAAGCGACATCATGTAGATTGTGGCTTGATCGCTATGATCTGCAAGGTGTCGGTTTTGGGGTGTTACACCGACAAATGTCAGATCCATCACCAGCGCATATCCTCCGGGGTTTGGCATGATCTTGGGATGATCCGCCCTGTCCCAGCCAATGGCCTGGTCAGACTAGTACATCAACTTTGGGACTGCCGACATAACGGCATTCACCTCCAAACTCCACCGGTACAAACTCTGCTTGTCTGTTCTTTCGGTCTCAAAGACCATGTAGCTCTGATCATGCTCCTTGTACTCATTCCGGCCCGCTGCAGGTCCGCCAGCATAATACTCCGGGTTATAACTCTGATCAACTTAATTTACGCTGGCATTTCCAGCGTTGCCTTGATTTCCAGGATTAACCGGCCTGGCCGGACTGCAACTGGAGGGATACAATCAAGTCCCAGGTGTTGGCCAATTTCTTCATTGATTGGGCTAAGATACAGTATGAGCCACCATTGCCAGATGCAAACTATTGGAGAATATATTTTGATGGGTCCAAGACAATTCATGGTTTGGGTGCCGGCATAGTTCTCTCTTCACCCAAGAATGACCAGTGAGATATGTGTCAATGGATTTCGTGTCGCAAGAACACGGGGTACCACGCGACAGACCCAAAGATTCGAACGCAGGGGGCTGAACGTGTGAGATCTTGGATCGCAACGAAAAACGGTGATGGAAGCCTCGATTGTCGGACGTGCAACGCACTGCAGAGAGGGAGACCGAGCCTTACCCAGGTTCAGGGCCCTCATGGTGAGGTAAAACCCCTACTTCCTGCCTTCTTGTATTGCAACGCGACACCTCGCGAGGAGTACAAGGCCTTGGTTACAAAGCTCTAGCTGGCCAGAGGTTGAAGAACCTGCGTGCCCAGCTAGCAGCCTGAAGAAGATGAAGATTCGATCCCTCTAAGGGGTGGCCTCCCTCCCTCTTTATAGCGCCCAGGTCCTCCTTCCCCTTATCTTCATGGGGAAGGGGTTGCCACACACGGCCAAGGAGGGAGGACAGCTATAGACTATACTCTTCTGTAGACTGGGTCTTCGTAGGGTAGTGGCGCCGGTCCACAGGAGTGGGTGGAGGAAGCTGACGTCCTCCCCTGGCGCCCTGCACCATCCACGCTATTTTTAGGGGGGTGGCCAACTACCCCTGTGCCGCTTTGGGCAGGCACAGAGAAAGCTGGTCTCCTCCCTGTCGGAGGTAGCGTGGGCGGTACGCGGTCTTCTGCCCGTTATCTTCTTGCTCTGCACGCAAACGTGCAGAGCTGACGTGGGCGTACTTCCTCTCCTCACTAGCGGGGGCTCGTGAGGAGGTCTTCTGGTCCTTAGCAGCTTTGGTTGTCGTTCTCCTCACGAGGCGCCTCCTCGTGAGGGTCTTCTCCGCAACTTGGGTCCTTGATTCCGAAGATGGGCCGATGACGTGGCCCAGGAGCAGGTGGACCGGGATACCCCGGTATCCATAACACCGACAGTAGCCCCCGGGAGCCCGGCCCGCAAACATGCCCTCTCGAGGAAGCGAAGGGACGGGAGCCCCAGAAGCTGCTGGGCCCTCCAACGACACGCGTCAACCGTGCGGTCAGAGGTCCATCTGAAGAAGCGGAGGTCGTGGGCACGTGGCACGGCCGCAACTGGCGAGACGAAGCGGCGGGTGACGCTACAGTCTCCGAGGCGTCAAACCATCATGATGACGCGTCGCTTGACTGCAGAGCACCGCGCTAACGCTTCGATTCCCGTGCTGGGATTTGACGCATCGACGCCGGGCGTCCCCCCTTAAATAGATCCTCCGCAAGACCTCCGGCACTTCACCTCCTTCCTCCAGTGCCACTTTTGCTTCTGCGCCCCTGAGCTCATGGATCCTTCCAACTCCTCCGCCGCCGCTGGAACAAGCTCTGGGGCGAAACGCCGCGAGCGCCCCCCGGGCAGCGGGATCAAGGCGAAGATCCTAGCCCGATGCGCGCCCGGCACCGGCGGCCCCCTCCGCATTGGCGCGCCGCGGAAGGAAGAGGCGAGCTACGCCGCCCTGGGGACCTCCAGCGCCATGACCCTCCGGGGTCCAGTGCGCGGGGGTGCTCTGAACTCGCCGTCGCCGCTGGCGGCGGCGCCCGCTCCCCGCGCCTCGGGGAGCGTTGATCGGGCCATTCAGGAGGTCCTGGCCGCCCTGGGCCCACCTCCCCCTGAAGCGGATCATCCGGCCCCGCCGGCGAACGGAGTGATTGCCACTCCGCGCCCCCTGGCGGCAGCGATGCTGGGACCCCTCATCGGCCCTGGTTCTCGGTTCCTAGAGCTTCTCGTCGTCGTTGACGCCCCGGGCTTCAATTCCCTCCGGCTGCCCGACGCCGTCCGGAGGGTGATTTACGCCCCCAGCACGGCCGCCGAGGAGATTGCCCTGGGGGAACAGAGCAGGCCAGATCTCCTCTGGCCTGTGGACAGCCTCCTCGGGGACGGCGGCCGCGCCGTCCTCGCCGGCCGCTGGAGGGCATTTGCCCTCGGCCATCGCCTCTGCATCGGCGACCACCTCGTCTTCCGCTTTAAGCTGGGGACGCTGGAGGCTACGGTGCGGATCTTTACCGCCGGCGGCGTCTGCCGCACCTACTCCCAGCCCGCGGCGCAGTGAAGAGGTGGCCCTGGCGTGGTAATCCTCTGGGGAGGGGAGCTAGTCTCCTCCCCTCTTTTGTCGTGTAGTCCTTGCCGGCGGGGTATGCCCCGCCGTGCTTCGCTCCTTTCCCCCCCGGGGGCGCTTTAATGGAATCCCCCTGTTAATTATCTTGCTGTTCTTCAATGTCCTGGTCATTTGCTCGCTCGAGTGCCCTGGTGAGTTGTTGGCATCGACGGGAAGCCTCCCTCCACCTCAGAGCTCAAGATGGGGTCGGCGTTGATGACACATCGGACGATTCCTGAGACAAGAAGTTTGAAGAAAGAGTTGGAAAACAAAAAACCCCAAATCCCCGAAAACGGAAAAACAAATCGAGAAAACAAACGAAAAAAGAAGGCGAATAAGATGCCCATGTGACCGGCACAGGGACCTTCTCTGTCGTGGAGGAGCGCGGCACTATCTGTGCCACCAGCTAAGAGCAAATTGCCGCGCGTGGCGATTCACGGGGCCTTCCTCGTCGTTGAGGGAAGCTGGACCCTCACGAACGTGAAAACGTCGACGCTTAAGAGAGCCCAGAGACCGTCGACACCTCACAAGGGTTGCTCATGAGGTGAAGGGCCTGGCGTGGACCTCCGGATCTGCGTCTCCTTCGCAAGATGATCGGAGCGGCCTTGGTCTTCAATAATCCTGCCACGTTAGGCCTTCCTCGGCAGAGGGAATCTTCCTGCGGATGCTGATGCATCGACGCGTCCTTGCTCCCTCGTGAGGGTTGCTCACGAGGGGTAGGTCCTTAGCGGGTGCCTTGAGGCACACCTTGGACTTTTCCTCGAAGATTTTTTATTTTCCGATATACTTCGCGAGGAACTAAGCACCATGGGTATATGGAGGTGATCGATAACAGGGCCGTCGCCCCCGACCAGAGCTCATTCCCTGGGTTTTTCGGGCTCGCTGTTTTCTGGGCGAAGGCCCCAGCATAGACACCGTGCCCAGCCCCCTTCCGCGAGGAGTACAACAGAAAATAAATGGACTTCATGCCATTTGATGTCATGCCGAAGCAGGTGCGCTATATTGCGCATTAACTTAATATCAGTGCCTTAGAGCGGACTGAGCTGATACAAGCGCCGTAAAAACGGTCTTTTTCTCCTCGTGAGGAACCTAAGGGTAGAACTTTCGCAGATGAGCTATGTTCCACGGGTTCCCCACCGGCACGCCTTCTGCGGTTTCCAGCCGCGCCGATCCTGGCCTGGCGATGTGTGTCACCTTGAAGGGTCCTTCCCACATCGGAGACAGCTTGTGTAGGCCCTCGCGAGAGAGTATTCTCCTCAGCAGCAGGTCGCCGACCTCCAGAGTTCTTGCTCGAACATGGCGGCTATGGTAGCGGCGTAGTCCTTGCTGGTACCTCGCGGCGCGGAGCGCGGCTTGGCACCGAGCTTCTTCGAGCAGGAGGAGGCGATCCTTGATGAGGTCCTCTTGGTGATTTTCGTCGAAGGCGAGCACTCTTGGCGATCCGAACTTGACGTCGGTGGGAAGAACAGCCTCCGCCCCATAGACCAGGAAGAAAGGGGTTTCTCCAGTGGGTTTGGTGGCGGTAGTCCTGATGGACCACAAGATAGATTGGAGGTTGTCTAACCACTTTTTGCCACAGGCTTCGAGCTTGGCGTTGAAGCTTTTTGTCTTGAGTCCCTTGAGGACCTCGGCGTTAGCACGCTCGGCTTGGCCATTGCTCCGAGGGTAGGCGACGGAGGCGAAGCAGATCTTGATGCCGACCGATGCACAGTAGTCCCGGAACAGTCCGCTGGTGAACTGGCTGCCGTTGTCGGTGATTATGCGGTTAGGCACACCAAAACGACAAACCAGCCCACGGATGAACTTGACTGCGGTCCTCGCCGGGATTGTGCACACCGGTTCCACCTCTACCCACTTGGTGAACTTGTCGATGGCGACATAGAGGAAGCGATAGCCCCCTTGCGCTCTGGGAAATGGACCGAGGATGTCCAGTCCCCAAACTGCAAAGGGCCAAGTGAGTGGGATGGTTTGCAGCTCTTGCGCCGGCTGATGTATCTGCTTGGCGTGGAATTGGCATGCCTCGCACCTCTTGACCATCTCCACCACGTCTCCGAGCGCTGAAGGCCAGTAGAACCCGCTTCGGTACGCCTTTGCGGCTAGAGTTGCCACAGAAGCGTGATGCCCGCACTCGCCGGCGTGGATGTCCTTGAGAAGCTCTTGGCCTTGGTGAGTTGAAATGCACTTCAGAGCGACACCGTTTGGGCGACACCGGTACAAGTCACCATCCTTGACGCAGTAGCCCGAAGCTTGCCGCACAATCCTCTCGGCCTCCTCTTCATCCTCAGGAAGCCTGCTGCTGGTGAGGTAGGCCTTGAGCTCGATGATCCAATCCACTCCCTCTTGCCGTGCCAATGCCAAAAGGACGCGGTCACCCAAAGGAGGCCTGCAATCCGGAGCCCCCTGCTCCGGCGGTGGCGGCAAAGCAGAAGGAGGAGGTGAATCGGATGTCGATGGAGAAGCGGATGGCTTGAAAAGACGTTCCTCAAAGACGCCGGCAGGCTGTGCTAGGCGATGAGAGGCCCGCTTGGCGATCTCGTCGGCTTCCACATTTTCTCCTCTCGGGACGTGCTTCAGCTCCAAACCTTGGAAGCGTTTTTCCATCTTCTGATGCTCCTCGAGATAAGCCGCCATGTGCTCATCCTTTGGAGTGTAGCTCTTGTTTGAGAAGTTCACAATTAGTTGTGAATCTCCTTTGATGATGAGGCGCTTGATGCCCAAAGCATTTGCTGCCCTTAGGCCAGCAAGTAGTCCTTCGTACTCCGCGATGTTGTTGGAGACCTTGTTCTCAGGCTTGAAGCAGAGCTGCACAGCATAGAAGAGCTTGTCTCCAGAGGGACAGGTTAGGACAGCACTAGCTCCCGCGCCGGGGAGGTTGAAGGCGCCGTCGAAGTGCATGACCCAGAGGCCTGGGGCCTCCTCTCCAGGGAGAGTTGACTCCACCTCTGGAGGCTCGTCGACGAACGGATCAGTCCATTCTGCAGTGAACTCGGCCAAAGCCTTGCTCTTGATTACCTTTGTAGTTTCGAAGGAGATCTCGGAAGGCTGAAGCTCCACGGCCCACTCAGCCACCCGCCCGGTGACATTGGGGTTGCGTAGGATGGTTTCCAGGGGCCGATCAGTTACCACCTTAATCGGGTGACCCTGGAAGTAGTGGCGTAGCTTCCGCGAGGCGATGAGCAAGGTGTAGAGCAGCTTTTGCTGCATGGTGTAGCGTTCCCGCGCGTCACGCAGTACTGTGCTGATGAAATACACAGGCTTTTGCACCTTGACGACACCCTCGGAAGGCTCCTCATCAGGAGGCTTTTGGGCGTTGCTCTGATAGAGCGGCTTGGTCGGCGAAGATTCCGCGGGTGGCTCCTCTCGAGGGTCGGGGGATGAAGCAGCCTCTTCCTCGCGAGGAGCCCTCGAGCTTGGGGGAGTGATACGTCTCAAACGTATCTATAATTTTTGATGCTCCATGCTTTGTTTTACACCATTTGCCTATTGTTTCGTTACACTTAGTGGCATTTTTATACGCTTTCCGGAACTAACCTATTAACGAAGTGCCACAGTGCCAGTTCCCTGTTTTCTGCTGTTTTTGGTTTCAGAAGTGATACACAGGAAATATTCTCGGAATTGGACGAAACAAGTTCCAGAAGTCATATTTCATCGGGGAGCCTCCAGAGATCAGAAGACCTGACGGAGGGGGGCCACGAGGCCCCCACACACAGGGCTGGCGCGGCCTAGCCCCTGGCCGCGCCGAGCCCGTGTGAGGGACCGTGGTCCCTCCTCTGACAGTCCCCCTTCGCCTACATATACCCCCTGACGAGAAAAACCTAAGGGCCCGATCAGTTTTCCAGAATACATCGCGATCCGCCGCCGCCGTCGACCCGAAGATCGGGAGGGTCCAGAAGCTCTTCCCGGCACCCTGCCGGAGAGGGGAATCGCCACCAGAGGTCTCCTTCATCGCCATGATTGCCTCCGGAGCGATGAGTGAGTAGTCTACCTTGGACTATGGGTCCATAGCAGTAGCTAGATGGTTGTCTTCTCCACCATGTGCTTCATGTTTAGATCTCATGAGCTGCCCTACATGATTGAGATCACCGTTATGTAATACTATGATGTTGGTTTGTTGGGATCCGATGAATATTGGTGTTTATGATTAAGTTGCTGTACTGAATTTTATCTTATGTTATCTCTATGATGTTTATGATCTTGCATGCCCTCCGTTGTTAGTAGCTATCTTGGCCGAGTAGTTGCTAGTGACTCCAAGAGGGGGTATTTATGCTCGATAGTGGTTTCATGCCTCTATTTCACCTGGGGGAGTGACAGAAACCTCTAAGGTGGTAGATGTGCTGTTGCTACTAGGGAGAAAACAACATTCATATGCTCGAGGGCATATGCTTTGTTTACATTACACACTTTGCTTAATGCAATTATCTGTTGTTCGCAACTTAATACTTCTAGGGTGTTCGGATGATATCCCCGGGGGTGGATTATTAGTCATAGATGCAGTTGGATGGCGGTCTATGTATTTTGTTGTAATGCCCAGAGTGAATCTCATAGTGATCTTCTTGACATATCACGTTATCTTTATTCTATCAATTGCCCAACTGTAATTCGTTTACCCAGCATGTTATTTTATCTATGGAGAGACACCACTAGTGAACTGTGGACCCCGGTCCTATTTTAATCATATTGCAATCACCTGTTTACTATTCCCGCACCGTTTACTTTACTAGCATTTTACTACTGTTTTCCACTCGATACACTCATAACCTTTGTTTCAAGCAAACCGGTGAGATTGACAACCTCATCGCAAGTTGGGAACAAAGTATTTGTTTGTGTGTGTGCAGGTTCCACAAACACCTTCAGTCGTCGCCGTCTCTCCTTCTCCTGTTCGATAAACCTTGGTTTCTTAACTGAGGGAAAACTTGCCGCTGCACTCATCATACCTTCCTCTTGGGGTTCCCAACGGGCTGGTCAAGCACCACGCACAAGGAAGTCTGCTTTCACTAGTCATCACCGAAGTCAGCAGCTGATTTTCTGGCGCCGTTGCCGGGGAAGGGAATTTAAGAAGAAGAAACTCCTACATCAACTATATTTCCTCCCGTCAACTTGGCACCATCAAGCTGATTTTCTGGCGCCGTTGCCGGGGAAGGAAGAGAAGACTTCTGCGAGGGGAGTTCTTCGCACACACATTCTTTACTTTGTTATTTGTTTGCTTTACTTTACTTTATTTTACCTGCATTGCTTTTATATCAAAAACCCAAAAAAATTAGAATCCTTGGTAGTTGTTATTTCTTTACTTTAGTTTATCATGTCTAGTTTAGTTGCTACTACTATGTCCCCTGCGGACATGATCTTTACTTTTAAGCAGAAAGATGAGGAAAGCTTTAAAGAAGCTTGGTCTAGAATTTATGAATGGCATGGAAAAACTGAACCTAAAATGGCTTTGAGTTTGCTTCTTAGTAGTTTCTACTTTGGACTTTCTCTTCGTTATAGATATGCTTTGGATGCTACTGCAGAAGGAGATTTCCTTCATTGTGATGGAGATCACGCCTTCAATATTATAAGAAAGTTGATTACAATTTATAGCATGCCAACCTATTTTGATTCTTCTCTTGTGAGCATTTTAAATAGACTTAATACTCTTGAGACTCACACTGCTAGTTTGAATTCTTGCTACAATACTTTGCGTCAGCATTTTGATTATGTGCCTATAAATTCTGAGCCTTCGAGTTGGTATCCTACAATAAAAATCACCATTAGTGGTGAAACTTTTCATGCTCGTTGTGATATTATGTCCGAGTTTTGTCTCATGCCAAAGGATGTTTATGAATCTTTAAGCCTTTGGAAGCTTTCTGAGGGAGGAGAAGAAATTTTTCTCACTAACAATGCCACCATATCTCCCCTCGGAATAGCTTAAGGAGTCTTCACAAAAATCCTAGGAAGAATGATATCTACTGATTATCTTGTTATTGAATGTGTAGGAAAAGGACAAATCACACTTGGAAGATCCATTCTGAAGCTCATTGGCGCCGTTATCGATGTGGGAAAAGGCAATATAACATTTACCACTCCACCTTGCAATAACCATGTCTTTCCTAAAGTCAAGAGCAAAGGTAAGAAAGGGAGAGGTAAGGCACGCTCTGATCCTAGTGCTTCATCGCTTGATATTACTTGATTCGCACTTTTCTGCGCCTAGCTCAAAGGCGTTAAAGAAAAGCACTCTTGGGAGATAACCCAATGTTTACCTTTCAGTACTTTTTCTTTTATTTGAGTCTCAGAAGTCATTACTACTGTAATGACCGCTCTTTATCTTGTTTATTTCGTTTTTGTGCCAAGAGAAGCCTCTAATTTGAGTGAGGTAAAGATTTGGGGTTATTGCTGTCCTGAAACTGTTTTCGGTGCTGCACCGTAAAAATTCGTGAAAATTCTCTGTTTATCTTTTGGACCTGAAATTTCTTGTGCATATGCCCCAGGTTATATCCAAACTTTTCTTAGTTGAACACTTTTTGATTTGAGCAACGGAAAATCCCTCAAAAATTCGTCCATTATCAGCTGTCCAGTTTTGACAGATTTCTGCCAATATTCGTTTTTGCCACTTTATCGCTTTCTTTTGAGTTCTTTTTGATCATGGAACTCTTGTGGAAGTTGCTACAGTAGTATATACTTTATATGTGGTGGTTTTGGGTTGAAACCTGAAGCTAAAAGAGGTTGAATATATTTTATGCTTGCACTAATGTTGCTAATAGAATTGTGTTTAGTTTTGTATGAAGGAAGTTTTCAAGTGTAGGGATTGGAGAATGATGAGATGAGTTGAAGAATGGACAAAAGCTCAAGCTTGGGGATGCCCAGCACCCCAAGAAATATCCAAGAAGTACAAGCGTCAAAGCTTGGGGATGCCCCCGAGGCACCCCTTCTTCATCGGCAAAAATCAGGTCACCTTTCAAAACACTATATTTTTATTGCTTCATGCACTATGTGTTTTTCTTGGAGCGTCAGTTGTTTTAGTTTTCTTAGTTTGTTTAGTTAGTTTGTTTGCTGCAATAAATGGTTGGACGCCAACAAATTTCCTTTGGAGGAGATGTACTCGTTTTCATTTGCAAAGAATGCTCTAGTTTTCACTCTTATCGTTCATCGAGCATTCTAGTTTTTCTGCTACTGCTTTTGGTTTTCGTTTTCGCCTTGATTTGCGTTCAGATCTTGTCATATCTTTTCATCAAGGTGTATTTTTGCCTCTGGTCTTTATTGGTTTTCATCAAAAGAGGTATCTTTAAAAATTTCAAATGGTGTTGGAAAAGAGAAAAAGCTTTGTGCAAAATAGTGGTACAAGAAGGAGCTTGTGTAGACTGCGGCTTAGGCTTTTTCATGTCATGCTAGATGTCTTTTTGATAGTATGCTTAGTGGTTTTGCTGTAGCATGACTTGTCTCAAATAACTGAGATTGCTTAATGAGCCTTTGAAAAAATCATGCGTTGTTTTTATTGTATGGAAGCATTATTTTGGTTTTCTCCTTGATGCTTTATTTGGGTTGACTTGGCGCATGCTCACACATGTTAGACTCTTCCAAAGTCGCCTTTAGCCTTCATGATCATTTAGTTTTTGACTTTTGATGCCATCGTATGCTTCTTTTAATGTCGCTTTGTCGCTCTGCATGATTATGGCCATTATTGCTCTCTTAGTCGGTCGCTCCCAGTCTTTTGCTAGCCCTCGCCTTGTACTGAGTATGAGCTCTACTCGTGCATCCAACTCCTAAAAGCCAAGTTTTCCAAAGTGTCCACTATAAATTCCTATGCATGGTATTTTTAAGCCATTCCAAAGTAAAATTTTCGTGTGCTACCTTTCAAAAAACCTTCAAAATACTTCTCATTTTGTGACACTGTTTTCAGCTCATGGGGACGTAGTGGTCGGATTTGCTATCTTCCATATTGCTTATTCCAAAAAAGAAAAAAAAGTGAAAAATAGAAAAAAGGCACTCCTCCAAGAATGTGAATGTTGGTGGGCACCCGATGGAATCGGTTAGCCATGGTATGTGAAAGGAAAAGGTGGGGAGGAGTGCCAAGTTTTATAAAAAGAGCACCAAAGTGCCAATCTCTCTCTCAAAAACTTGCTTCATTTTTGTATGGAAGATAGTAAGAACCCCATTGCCAGTCGTTGACAAAGACAACCACCTCTCAAAATCAAGTTTTTATCTCTGTTTTACAAAATGAAAAGCTCTAGCACATGCTAAATCACTGCTTCCCTCTGCGAAGGGCCTTTCTTTTACTTTTATGTTGAGTCACCACCTTCTTTCTTTATGCACCATTAAGAGAGCATAGTTGTCATTCTTAGTGTGATATGCATTGTCCCAAGGTTCATTGATTGACTCATATTGTTGGTTTCACTTGTTCTTAAATTATTTGTATCTAGTCGCCCTCTTAAACTTTGAGGTGTCCTATGCATTTATGTTTTGCTCTCTTTGAAGGACAAGCTGAAAACCACTTGTATGTTTTTCCTTATGATTCGAACACACGTTTGACTTTCATTGTTTCATTACCATGATCTTTTGTTTGTGTTCATTTGCATGTTTACAACATGGTTGCTAAGTTCTTATTGTCATGATTATATCTTCATGCCCATGTTTTAAGTTCTATTGATCCCAGCTCATCAATGCTTACATATATGATCAAGATTGTGTAGGTGCATGTCACCTCAAAAATTATTCTTTTGTTATCACTTACCTACTCGAGGACGAGCAGGAGTTAAGCTTGGGGATGCTTGATACGTCTCAAACGTATCTATAATTTTTGATGCTCCATGCTTTGTTTTACACCATTTGCCTATTGTTTCGTTACACTTAGTGGCATTTTTATACGCTTTCCGGAACTAACCTATTAACGAAGTGCCACAGTGTCAGTTCCCTGTTTTCTGCTGTTTTTGGTTTCAGAAGTGATACACAGGAAATATTCTCGGAATTGGACGAAACAAGTTCCAGAAGTCATATTTCATCGGGGAGCCTCCAGAGATCAGAAGACCTGACGGAGGGGGGCCACGAGGCCCCCACACACAGGGCTGGCGCGGCCTAGCCCCTGGCCGCGCCGGGCCCGTGTGAGGGACCGTGGTCCCTCCTCTGACAGTCCCCCTTCGCCTACATATACCCCCTGACGAGAAAAACCTAAGGGCCCGATCAGTTTTCCAGAATACATCGCGATCCGCCGCCGCCGTCGACCCGAAGATCGGGAGGGTCCAGAAGCTCTTCCTGGCACCCTGCCGGAGAGGGGAATCGCCACCGGAGGTCTCCTTCATCGCCATGATTGCCTCCGGAGCGATGAGTGAGTAGTCTACCTTGGACTATGGGTCCATAGCAGTAGCTAGATGGTTGTCTTCTCCACCATGTGCTTCATGTTTAGATCTCATGAGCTGCCCTACATGATTGAGATCACCGTTATGTAATACTATGATGTTGGTTTGTTGGGATCCGATGAATATTGGTGTTTATGATTAAGTTGCTGTACTGAATTTTATCTTATGTTATCTCTATGATGTTTATGATCTTGCATGCTCTCCGTTGTTAGTAGCTATCTTGGCCGAGTAGTTGCTAGTGACTCCAAGAGGGGGTATTTATGCTCGATAGTGGGTTCATGCCTCTATTTCACCTGGGGGAGTGACAGAAACCTCTAAGGTGGTAGATGTGCTGTTGCTACTAGGGAGAAAACAACATTCATATGCTCGAGGGCATATGCTTTGTTTACATTACACACTTTGCTTAATGCAATTATCTGTTGTTCGCAACTTAATACTTCTAGGGTGTTCGGATGATATCCCCGGGGGTGGATTATTAGTCATAGATGCAGTTGGATGGCGGTCTATGTATTTTGTTGTAATGCCCAGAGTGAATCTCATAGTGATCTTCTTGACATATCACGTTATCTTTATTCTATCAATTGCCCAACTGTAATTCGTTTACCCAGCATGTTATTTTATCTATGGAGAGACACCACTAGTGAACTGTGGACCCCGGTCCTATTTTAATCATATTGCAATCACCTGTTTACTATTCCCGCACCGTTTACTTTACTAGCATTTTACTACTGTTTTCCACTCGATACACTCATAACCTTTGTTTCAAGCAAACCGGTGAGATTGACAACCTCATCGCAAGTTGGGAACAAAGTATTTGTTTGTGTGTGTGCAGGTTCCACAAACACCTTCAGTCGTCGCCGTCTCTCCTTCTCCTGTTCGATAAACCTTGGTTTCTTAACTGAGGGAAAACTTGCCGCTGCACTCATCATACCTTCCTCTTGGGGTTCCCAATGGGCTGGTCAAGCACCACGCACAAGGAAGTCTGCTTTCACTAGTCATCACCGAAGTCAGCAGGGAGTTACTTCCTCTTTGGCGATTACCTTGGCGTCCCGCTCCGCGACAAGAACCGCGCTTGCAGTCCTTGGAGTTGCCGTGATGTAGAGTAGCAAAGGCTCGCGGGGAGTTGGGGCAACCATGATCGGTGGGCTCGTGAGGTACCTTTTCAACTCAGCGAAGGCCTCGTTGGCTTCCGGAGTCCACTCAAACTTCCCAGTGCGTTTCATAAGCTTGAAGAAGGGCAGAGCTTTCTCCCCACTCCTTGCGATGAAATGTCCTAGGGCTGCCATGCACCCCGCGAGGCATTGCATTTCCTTGAGATTGCGCGGAGGACGCATTTCTTCGATGGCCTTGACCTTGTCGGGGTTCGCCTCTATCCCGCGATTGGACACGAGGAACCCCAACAGTTTTCCCGACGGTACGCCGAAGGCGCATTTTGCGGGGTTGAGCTTGATGTTTACCTTCCTCAGGCTGACGAATGTTTCCTCCAGATCTTCGATGAAGGTGTGACCCTCGCGAGTTTTGACGACGATGTCGTCGACGTAGGCCTCCGCGTTCCTTCCCATTTGAGCCCCCAAGGCCTTGCGCATGAGCCTTTGGAAGGTGGCTCCTGCGTTCTTCAGGCCGAAGGGCATGCAGACGTAGCAGTACACCCCACAGGGCGTGATGAAGGCGGTTTTCTCCTCGTCCTCCTTTGCCATCTTGATCTGATGATAGCCGGAGAAAGCATCCAAGAAGCAAAGGAGGTCGCAGCCGGCGGTGGAGTCGACGATTTGATCTATCCTCGGGAGCGGATAAGGATCCTTGGGACAGGCCTTGTTGAGACTTGTGAAGTCCACGCAGAGGCACCCACTTCCGTTAGCCTTTGGGATGACCACCGGATTAGCGATCCAGGTGGGGTGGGCTACCTCGCGTATCAACTTGGCCTTCTTCAGCTTCTCTATCTCCTTGATGATGAAATCCTGCTTCTCTTGGGCTTTCTTCCTAGTCTTCTGCTTCACGGGGTGTGCCTGAGGGCACACGGCTAAGTGGTGCTCAATCACCTCCCTGGGAACGCCGGGCATATCTGACGGAGTCCAAGCGAACATGTCAGAGTTTGCCCGCAGGAAGGTGACGAGCGCGCTTTCCTATTTGGGGGAAAGCCCTACCCCGATTGTGATGAAGTTGCCGCAGCCCCCAGCCTGAAGCGGGACCTTCTTGGTTGCCGAGCGCTCCTGGGTAAACTGGGGCCTCCTGCCTGAGGGTACCTCAGCTTCCCCAACGCTCACGTCCAGCATCGGATAGATCAGGTCCTCGCCCGGAGTGGGTGATGTAGAGGCGGCGAACTTCTTCCCTGCCGAACCCAGGGAGGAGGGCTCGAGAGAGGCCTTCTTCACAGCAGCCCGCTCCTGGGTCACGAGCTGCTTCTTCCTCATGAGGTTGCCGGAGTGCTCCAGCAGATCTTCTTCGGCGGGGAACATGGTGGCGGCCTCACGGTAGACGTGCTCCACTAACCGGAGAGCATCCTTTTCATTGCAGCGCACGGTGATCGTGCCGTTGGCGCCCGGAATCTTGAGGACGTTGAAGCCAAGGTGCGTTGCTGCCATGAACCTAGCCATGGCTGGGTAGCCGAGGATGGCATTGTATGGCAGGGCGATGTAGGCGACGTCAAAGTCGAGGCTTTCTGTCCTGTAGTTGTCCCGGGTGCCGAAGGTCACGGGCAGGCTTACCTGCCCAATTGGTGTTGTAGACCCCTCGGTTACTCCGAAGAACGGCCGAGTTGGCATGAGCCGGTGGTACGGCACCTGCATCTTCTCGAAGATCTCGACCAAGATGATGTTGAGGCCCGCCCCTCCATCGATGAGAGTGCGGTTGACAGCGACGTTGTTGATGGTTGGCGTGCACAAGAGGGGGATTGTGCCCACGCCCCTTGTGGAAGCCGGATGATCCTCCTTGTCGAAGCCAATCTTGCACGTTGACCACTTCATTAGGCGATTGCCGATGCCGGGCTGCGCTGCCGCGATTTCTTGCGACAGCTGCTTGAAGTGTTGATTTGACAGAGGAGCCTGAGCTCCACCCAGGAGGCAAGCGGCGAAGTCTCGCGGCTCTTGATAGCCCCCTTGGTCCTCCTACCGACAATCGTTTGCTGGTGGGGGCAGCGGCAGCGGCTCGGGATCAGCTCGAGACAGACCCCCACGGCGGCGACCTTCCTCGCGGTCGTCGTCGCGGTGATCACCCCGGGATCCGCTCTTGCCGTTGCTGCGGCCGCTCCCGCGACGCTTGGCGACGCCATTTTCCTCGTGAAACTTCCGGACAATCCAACAGTCCTCGGTATTATGGGTGTCCTTCTTGTGGATGATGCAGTAGCGGCGACGTTGACCTTTATCGCGATCGGAACGGTCCCCGCGGCGTTGCTTATGATCTGGTTCCGCCGCGAGGACAGCAGCTTCCTTTTGCTTGGGGTCCTTGGTCTTCGGCTTTGGGGGAGGCGCCTCCGGCAGATTGTGCACAAAGAGCCTCCCCTCCTCAGCCTTGGCGCAGCGGTCGGCGATCTCGAAGAGCCTGACGACGGAAGTCAACTCATCATTCACGGACAGCTTCTCCCGCATCTTGACGTCGGAGACGCCCGTGGAGAACGCGGAGATGACCTCCCCGTTGGAGATCCTGGGGATCTTGTTCCTCAACTGACTGAAGCGCTGGATGTACTGACATAGCGTCTCGCCCTTGTACTGACGCACCGCCTTAAGATCATTCTTGGTGGCGGGGCGGTCGTACGTGGGCATGAAGTTGGCCACGAACTGACGACACAAGTCCTTCCACGAAGTCACGGATTCGTGAGGAAGATTCATGAGCCAGGTTCGCAGAGCGTCCTTGAGGGCCATGGGGAACCAATTGGCCATGGCGCGCTGATCTCCACGCGCAGCCTAGACGGCGACGACGTAGAGCTGGAGGAACTCGACATGATTTGTGGTCCCGTCGTAACGCGCGCTGATGTCCGGCTTGAACTTGTTAGGCCAGACGACGTAGCGCTGCTGGCGAGTGAGGGCAAGACACCCGGGGTTGTAGATAGGGACACCGGGGGTCATGACGTTCTTGCCAGCTTCACCGATATCGTCGATGGCGCGGTCATGATTTTCGCGGCGGCGCTCGAGGGAGACGCGTGCGTCTTCCGGAGCGCGTTGGACGATTTGGCAGCTGGGCTCCCCGCGCGGCGAAGACGCGGCGCGGGAAGCCACCTTCTTGGCCTTGTTGACCCTCCCATCTCCGGCGCCCGGGGTGCGATGCCCCGCCGCCGGATCTGGATTTCCCGCGCCCTGGGCTCCCCCCTGGGCCGGGTCTTCGTTGGCGGTGGCGACGAGCTCGGCGATTCGAGCGCGCCACCCCTCACGCCCATCGTCGGTGGGTTGATAGCGCAGCAGCTCCTGTGCCATGGCGAGTGCCCGCGCAGGAGACAGCTGACTCCCAGAACGAGCGCGAGAAGTGGTGGTGGCGGTGAAGGAGAGCGAAGGCTCCGTTCGCCCGGACGGGAGGTAGGAGGACTCCAGATCTTCCTCCTCTTCCTCCTCGGCCAAAGCTTCATGACGATGGAAGATGGGCTCGGTTTGCCCCCGAGCAGCGTTGCGACGGCGAAGACGCTCAAGCCTTGCGTTGTCGTCGGCCATGTCGAAGCAGATCTAGAAGAAGACACACCACAACCCCCTACCTGGCGCGCCAAATGTCGATGGATTTCGTGTCGCAAGAACACGGGGTACCACGCGACGGACCCAAAGATTCGAACGCAGGGGGCTGAACGTGTGAGATCTTGGATCGCAACGAAACACGGTGACGGAAGCCTCGATTATCGAATGCGCAACGCACTACAGAGAGGGAGACCGAGCCTTACCCAGGTTCAGGGCCCTCGTGGTGAGGTAAAACCCCTACTTCCTGCCGTCTTGTATTGCAACGCGACACCTCGCGAGGAGTACAAGGCCTTGGTTACAAAGCTCTAGCTGGCCAGAGGTTGAAGAACCTGCGTGCCCAGCTAGCAGCCTGAAGAAGATGAAGATTCGATCCCTCTAAGGGGTGGCCTCCCTCCCTCTTTATAGCGCCCAGGTCCTCCTTCCCCTTATCTTCTTGGGGAAGGGGTTGCCACACACGGCCAAGGAGGGAGGACAGCTGTAGACTATACTCTTCTGTAGACTGGGTCTTCGTAGGGTAGTGGCGCCGGTCCACAGGAGTGGGTGGAGGAAGCTGACGTCCTCCCCTGGCGCCCTGCACCGTCCACGCTATTTTTCGGGGGGTGGCCAACTACCCCTGTGCCACTTTGGGCAGGCACAAAGAAAGCTGGTCTCCTCCCTGTCGGAGGTAGCGTGGGCGGTACGCGGTCTTCTGCCCGTTATCTTCTTGCTCTGCATGCAAACGTGCAGAGCTGACGTGGGCGTACTTCCTCTCCTCACTAGCGGGGGCTCGTGAGGAGGTCTTCTGGTCCTTAGCAGCTTTGGTTGTCGTTCTCCTCACGAGGCGCCTCCTCGTGAGGGTCTTCTCCACAACTTGGGTCCTTGATTCCGAAGATGGGCCAATGACGTGGCCCAGGAGCAGGTGGACCGGGATACCCCGGTATCCATAACACCGAAAATATGTTCTGTAGATCCACTTTGCAGCATCAAATAATGTGGCGGAGTATGAGGCACTTGTGCATGGCCTAAAGGTGTCCAAGGACAGAGGCATTCGCCAGATTATGTGTTTCGGTGATTCGGATTTGGTGATTCAGTAGTGTTCTGGCATATGGGATGCATGATGCAAACATGGGATCCTATCATTTCTTGGTGCAGCAATTGAGTGGCTACTTGAAAGGTTGTGAATTTCGGCATGTCCCCCGGGCTCAGAATGAAGCGGCCGACACATTATCCAAGTTGGGATCTTCTAGAGAGTCAATTCCACCTGGCATTTCACTGGAGCATCTGAGGAAGCCATCAATCAAGCCCTCGCCGGAGTCATCATCCATATATGTTCCGCTGAGCCCAAAAGAAGCAGTTCCAATGGAGATAGATGCCGGCGCTAGTTTAGATGACCTGGGGACTGCTCTCTCAGTCCCGGGGACTGGGCTGACATACGTGGTAACTGCTGTGTTCCGGAGAAGAAGCAAGGGAAAGGGAAAAATGTATCAAGAAGTTGTTCCAGCATACCCGGGGATTGCTCCGGCATATCCAGGGACTGCTCTCTCAGTCTCGGGGACTTCGCAGCCCACGGAGATCGATTATGTGTCGGTCGAAGTGATGGAGATAAATCAACCAGTGTTTACTGCCAGGGAAGTGCCCTCATGGGCGTGACCGATTATGGATTTCTTGGTTGGTGGCCAATTGCCAACGGATGAGGCCGAAGCACGCCGGATTATGAGAAGATCAAAAGCATACACCATCATCAACAAAGAAATATACAAGAGAAGTGCCACAAGTGTACTGCAAAGATGTGTTGAATCTGCAGAAGGCCAGGAGATGCTCTGGGAAATTCATCAGGGGGAGTGTGGGCACCACGCTTCATCCAGAGCTCTAGTGTCGAAGGCATTCCAGCACGGGTTTTACTGGCCGACAGCATTGCAGGAGGCATAGGATTTAGTCCACAAATGCAACGCATGTCAAATGTATGCGCATCAAATTCATCAGCCGGCATCAGCGTTGAAAACTATCCCATTGACTTGGCCCTTTGTTGTTTGGGGCCTGGATATGGTTGGAGCATTTAAGCCGGCAAGGGGAAAGATGACCCATATTCTGGTCATGGTGGACAAGTTCACCAGGTGGACAAGTTCACCAATTGGATTGAAGTAAAGCCCATAAGCAAGTGTGATGGCCATACAGCAGTGAAATTCTTGAAGGACATAATCTTGAGATATGGTGTTCCTCATAGCATCATCACTAACAATGGGTCGAATTTTGCCCAAGGGCCGTTTGCCAGATATTGTGAGGAGGTGGGAATCCGGCTAGACATTGTGTTGGTCGCTCACCCTTGTACCAATGGCCAGGTGGAAAGGTCAAATGGACTAGTGTTGTCCGGCATAAAACCCCGGTTGATAGAGCCACTGGAGAAAACTCCCGGCTGCTGGCTAGATGAACTGCCGGTAGTGCTATGGAGTCTGAGGACAACTCCAAATCAATCAATAGGCTATACACCGTTTTTCCTTGTGTATGGGGCAAAAGCAATGCTTCCAACATATGTAATACATGATGCACCAAGAGTGGTGCTATATACCGAGGAAGAGGCTAAAGAAGCCAGAGAAAATGATGTTGATTTGCTGGAAGAAGCAAGAGAGATAACACTATCAAGAACTACAGTGTATCAGCAGAACCTCAGAAGCTATCATGCGTAGAAGGTGAATCCAAGGAGATTCGAAGAGGGAGATTTAGTGCTCCGGCTGAAGCAAGGCATAAAGGGTCGGCATAAGTTAACTCCCCCATGGGAGGGGCCATTCATTGTGAGCAGGGCTCTGCACAATGATGCCTACTATCTTATAGATGCATAGGCCCCCAAGAAGGACAAGGTGGACAGGTCCGGAGAAGAAACCAAGCGGCCATGGAACATAGCTCTGCTCCATCCTTTTTACTCCTGAAGATTAGTGTATGTATTTCCATTTTGCTTTATGTGCCGGTACTGTATGCCGGTGCAAGACTAATGAATGAAATGTCGGCATCTCGAGGAGATCGGGCACTGCCTCTGGTATATATTGTTGTTTATTTTCAGTTTTCATTTATATGCCGGCTGGCTTGGTTTGAATGTTTCCTATGTCGGCCAAGTAATGTGTCGGCACTAAAGGCCACTCTTCGACTTAGCTGTTGTCCAAAACCCAGCTTCATGGCTAGCAAGAGTAGATGCCGAAGATTGTCAACACATGAAAAATGGCTAAGGAAAGATAAAACAAGCGAACCGACATTTTCTTTTACTGCAAAGGTTAAAACTCGAAGTGTTGGATGATCTGAAGTTTAAGTTTCAAAGTTTAAGTACTGTATGTTTAATAAAGCAACCTTGAGACTCATACATCAAAAGTCGAATAAGGTAGATAAGCAGCCAAGGTTGTGGAGTTAAGGAAACAGGCAAACAAACTCGGTGACTTAGCCAAAAGATGATCCGGCATTAATAATGTCGGCGGGTTTCGTGTCACAAGAACACGGGGTACCACGCAACGGACCCAAAGATTCGAACGCAGGGGGCTGAACGTGTGAGATCTCGGACCGCAACGAAACACGGCGACGGAAGCCTCGAGAGTCGAACGCCCAACGCACTGCAGAGAAAGAGGCACCGAGCTTACCCAGGTTCAGGGCCCTCGTGGTGAGGTAAAACCCCTACTTCCTGCCTTCCTGTATTTCAACGCGACACCTCGCGAGGAGTACAAGGTCTTGGTACAGAGCTCCAACTGGTCAGAGGTTGAAGAACCTGCCTACCCAGCTAGAGACTTGGAGGAAATTAGATCTAGGATCCGATCCCCCTCTAAGGGGTGACCTCCCTTCCTTTTATAGCGCCAAGGTCCTCCTTCCCCTCATCTTCTTGGGGAAGGGGTTGCCACACATACGGCCAAGGAAGGGTGGACAGCTGTAGACTATCTTCTTCGGTAGACTTGGTCTTTGTAGAGTAGTGGCGCCGGTCCACAGGAGTGGGTGGAGGAGGCTGACGTCCTCCTCTGGCGCCCTGCACCGTCCATGCTATATTTAGGGGGGTGGCCAACTGCCACTGTGCCGCTTTGGACAGACACAGCGAAAGTTGGTCTCCTCCCTGTCGGGGGTAGCGTGGGCGGTACGCGGTCTTCTGCCCGTTATCTTCTTGCTCTGCACGCAAACGTGCTGAGCTGACGTGGGCGAGATTCCTCTCCTCACCAGCAGGTGCTCGTGAGGAGGTCTTCTGGTCCTTAGCGGTCTCCGTCGTCGTTCTCCTCACGAGGCGCCTCCTCGTGAGGGTCTTCTCCGTGGCCTGGGCTGAAGATGGGCCGAGGACGGGGCCCAGGAGCAGGTGGACCGGGATACCCCGGTATCCATTCCACCGACAGTAGCCCCCGGGAGCCCGGCCCGAAACGCGCCCTCTCGAGGAAGCGAAGGGACGGGGGCCCCCGAAGCTGCTGGGCCCTCCAACGGCGCACGTCAATGCACTGTCAGAGGACCATGCAAAGTAGTGGAAGACTTCGGACGCGTGGCGCCCTTGTAGTTGAGGAAGCGAAACGGCGACGACGCCACAGTCTCCGAGGCGTCACCCCTCATAATGATGCGTCGCTTGACTGCGGAGCGCTGCGCCAACGCTTCGGTTCCCGCGCTGGGATTTGACGCATCGACGCCGGATGCTCCCCTTAAATAGGTCCTCCTCGAGACCTTCGGCCCTTCACCTCCTTCCTCCGGCGCCACTCCTGTTTCTTCTTCCCTGAGAGCATGGACCCCTCCAACTCCGCCGCCGCCGCCGGCCCAAGCTCTGGGATAAAGCGCCGAGGGCGCCCTCTGGGCAGCGGAAAGACGGCGAAGGCCGCCGCCCAGTGGACGCCTGGCGCCGGCGGCCCCCTCCGCATTGGCGCGCCGCCGCCGGGCGAGGCGAACCGTGCCGCTGCGGGGGTCTCCGGCGCGCTGACCCTCAGGGGTCCTGCGCGCGGAGGCGTCCTGAACTCGCCGCCGCCGCCAGCGTCGGCGCCTGCTCCCCGCGCCTCGGGGAGCATCGACCGGGCCCTCCGAGAGATGGAGGCCGCCCTGGGCCCGCCTCCTCCTGCTGTAGATCTTCCGCTTCCGCCGGTGAACGGAGTGGTTGCCACTCCGCGCCACCTGGCGGCGGCGATGCTGGGACCCCTCGTCGCCCCGGGGTCCCGCTTCCTAGAGCTCCTCGTCGTCGTTGACGCCCCGGGCTTCAACTCCCTCCGGCTGCCCGACGCCATCCGGAGGGTGATTCACGCCCACGGCAACGCCGCCGGGGAGGTCCTCCTGGGGGAGCAGAGCAGGCCAGGCATCTTCTGGCCTGTGGACATCCTCCTCGGGGACGGCGGCAACGTCGTCCTCGCTGGCCGCTGGAGGGACTTCGCCGTCGGCCTTCGCCTCCGCGTCGGCGACCACATCGTCTTCCGCTTCAAGCTGGGGACGCTGGAGGCCTTGCTGCGGGTCTTCACCGCCGGCGGAGTGCGCCGCACCTACCCCCCGCTCCCAGCGCACTGAAGAGGAGGGGCCGGCGCGGTAGTCTTCTGGGGAGGGGAGCTAGTCTCCTCCCCTTTTGCCTTGTAGTCCTTGCCGGCGGGGTATGCCCCGTCGTGCTTCGCTCCTTCCCCCACTGGGGGATTTTAATGAAATCCGGTTGTTGATCCGCTTGCTTCTCTTCATGGTCCTGATTGTTTGCTTCGCTCGAGAGCCCTATTGAGCTATTGACATTGACGGGAAGCCTCCCTTTGCCTTAGAGCTCGAGACGGGGTCGGCGTTGGCGGTGCATCGGACGATGCCTGAGAGAAGAAGTTGAAGAAAGAGTTGGAAAACAAAAAACCCCAAATCCCCGAAAATGAAAAAACAAATCGACAAAACAAACGAAAAAAGAAGGCGAATAAGATGCCCCTGTGACCGGCACAGGGACCTTCTCCGTCGTGGAGGAGCGCGGCACTATCTGTGCCAGCAGCTAAGAGCAAATTGCCGCGCGTGGCGATTCACGGGGCCTTCCTCGTCGTTGAGGGAAGCTGGACCCTCACGGACGTGAAAACGTCGACACTTAAGAGAGCCCAGAGACCGTCGACACCCCACAAGGATTGCTCATGAGGTGAAGGGCCTGGCGCGGACCTCCGGATCTGCGTCTCCTTCGCAAGATTTATCGGAGCGGCCTTGGTCTTCAATAATCCTGCCACGTTAGGCCTTCCTCGTGAGAGGGAATCTTCCTGCGGATGCTAGTGCATCGACGCGTCTTTGCTCCCTCGTGAGGGTTGCTCACGAGGGGTAGGTCCTTAGCGGGTGCCTTGGGCACACCTTGGACTTTTCTCGAAGATTTTTTATTTTCTGGAGTACTTCGCGAGGAACTAAGCACCATGGGCATCCAGAGGTGATCGTTAACGGGGCCGTCGCCCCCGACTAGAGCTCGCTCCCTTCGGGTTTTTCGGGCTTGCTGTTTTCCGGGCGAAGGCCCCAGCATAGACACCGTGCCTAGCCCCCTTCCGCGAGGAGTACAACAGGAAATAAATGGACTTCATGCCATTTTGATGTCATGCCGAAGCAGAGGCGCCACATTGCGCGATAACTTAATATCAGTGCTTAAGAGCAGGCTGAGCTGATACAAGTGCCGTGAAAACGGTCTTTTCCCCTCGTGAGGAACCTAAGGGTAGAACTTTCGCAGATGAGCTATGTTCCACGGGTTCCCCACTGGCACTCCTTCTGCGGTTTCCAGCCGCGTCGAGCCTGGCCTGGCGATGTGTGTCACCTTGAAGGGCCCTTCCCACATTGGAGACAGCTTGTGCAGGCCCTCGCGAGAGAGTATTCTCCTCAGCACCAGGTCGCCGACCTCCAGAGTCCTTGCTCGAACATTGCGGCTATGGTAGCGGCGTAGTCCTTGCTGGTACCTCGCGGCGCGGAGCGCGGCTTGGCACCGAGCTTCCTCGAGCAGGAGGGGGCGATCCTTGATGAGGTCTTCTTGGCGAATTTCGTCGAAGGCGAGCACTCTTGGCGACCCGAACTTGACGTCGGTGGGAAGAACAGCCTCCGCCCCGTAGACCAGAAAGAAAGGAGTCTCTCCAGTAGGCTTGGCAGCGGTAGTCCTGATGGACCACAAGATGGATTGGAGGTTGTCTAACCATTTTTTGCCGCAGGCCTCGAGCTTGGCGTTGAAGCTTTTCGTCTTGAGTCCTTTGAGTACTTCTGCGTTGGCACGCTCGGCTTGGCCATTGCTCCGGGGGTAGGCGACGGAGGCGAAGCAGATTTTGATGCCGGTCGATGCGCAGTACTCCCGGAACAGCCCGCTGGTGAACTGGCTACCGTTGTCGGTGATAATGCGGTTAGGCACTCCAAAACGACAGACCAGGCCACGGATGAACTTGACTGCGGACCTCGCCGGGATTGTGCACACCGGCTCCACCTCCACCCACTTGGTGAACTTGTCGATGGCGATGTAGAGGTAGCGATAGCCCCCTTGCGCTCTGGGGAATGGACCGAGGATGTCCAGCCCCCAAACGGCAAAGGGCCAAGTGAGTGGGATGGTTCGCAGCTCTTGCGCCGGCTGATGTATCTGCTTGGCGTGGAACTGGCACGCGTCGCACCTCTTGACCATCTCCGCTGCATCCCCAAGCGCCGAAGGCCAGTAGAAGCCACTTCGATATGCTTTGGCGGCTAGAGTTGCAGCAGAGGCATGATGGCCGCACTCTCCGGCATGGATGTCCCTTAGAAGCTCTTGGCCCTGGTGAGTAGATATGCACTTCAGAGCGACGCCATTAGGGCGACGCTGGTACAAGTCACCGTCCTTGACGCAGTAGCCCGAAGCTTGTCGCACAATCCTCTCGGCCTCCTCTTCATCCTCGGGAAGCCTGCTGCTGGTGAGGTAGGCCTTGAGCTCGATGATCCAATCCACTCCCTCCTGCCGAGCCAATGCCAGAAGGACGCGGTCGCCCAAAGGAGGCCCGCAATCCGGAGCCCCCTGCTCCGGCGGAGGCGGCAAAGCAGAAAGAGGAGGGGAATTGGATGTTGGTGGAGAGGCGGACGGTTTGAAGAGACGCTCCTCGAAGACGCCGGCGGGCTGCGCCAGGCGATGAGAGGCGCGCTTGGCGATCTCGTCGGCCTCCACATTTTCTCCCCTCGGGATGTGCCTCAGCTCCAAGCCTTGGAAGCGCTTTTCCATCTTTCGATGCTCCTCGAGATAAGCTGCCATGTGCTCATCCCTTGGAGTGTAGCTCTTGTTCGAGAAGTTCACAACCAGCTGTGAATCCCCTTTGACGACGAGGCGCTTGATGCCCAAAGCGTTTGCCGCCCTTAGGCCGGCGAGTAGCCCTTCGTACTCTGCGATGTTGTTGGAGACCTTGTTCTCAGGCTTGAAGCAGAGCTGCACAGCATAGAAAAGCTTGTCTCCAGAGGGAGAAGTTAGGACAGCACCCGCTCCCGCGCCGGGGAGGTTGAAGGCACCGTCGAAGTGCATGACCCAGAGGCCTGGGGCCTCCTCTCCAGGGAGAGTTGACTCCACCTCTGGAGGCTCGTCGACGAACGGATCAGTCCATTCTGCAGTGAACTCGGCCAAAGCCTTGCTCTTGATTACCTTTGTAGTTTCGAAGGAGATCTCGAAAGGCTGAAGCTCCACAGCCCACTCAGCCACCCGCCCGGTGACATTGGGGTTGCGGAGGACGGTTTCCAGGGGCCGATCGGTTACCACCTTAATCGGGTGACCCTGGAAGTAGTGGCGCAGCTTCCGCGAGGCGATGAGCAAGGTGTAGAGCAACTTTTGCTGCATAGTGTAGCGCTCCCGCGCGTCGCGCAGTACCGTGCTGACGAAGTACACAGGCTTTTGCACCTTGACGACACCCTCGGAAGGCTCCTCCTCAGGAGGCTTTTGAGCGTTGCTCTGAGAGAGCGGCTCGGTCGGTGAAGATCCCTCGGGCGGCTCCTCTTGAGGGGAGGGAGGCGAAGCGGCCTCTTCCTCGCGAGGAGCCCCCGAGCTTGGAGGAGTGACCTCCTCCCTGGCGATTACCTTGACGCCTCGCTCCGCGACGAGAACGGCGCTTGCAGTCCTTGGAGTTGCCGCGATGTAGAGTAGCAAGGGCTCGCGGGGGGTTGGGGCAACCATGATCGGTGGGCTCGTGAGGTACCTTTTTAACTCGGCGAAGGCCTTGTCGGCTTCCGGAGTCCACTCAAACTTCCCGGTGCGCTTCATGAGCTTGAAGAAGGGCAAAGCTCTTTCCCCACTCCTCGCGATGAAGCGCCCCAGGGCCGCCATGCACCCCGCGAGGCGTTGCATTTCCTTGAGATTGCGCGGAGGACGCATTTCTTCGATGGCCTTGACCTTGTCGGGGTTTGCCTCTATCCCGCGGTTGGACACGAGGAACCCCAACAGTTTCCCCGACGGTACGCCGAAGGCGCACTTGGCGGGGTTGAGCTTGATGTTTACCTTTCTCAGGTTGACGAATGTTTCCTCCAGGTCCTCGATGAAGGTGCGACCCTCGCGAGTCTTGACGACGATGTCGTCGACATAGGCTTCCGCGTTCCTTCCCATCTGAGCCCCCAGGGCCTTACGCATGAGCCTTTGGAATGTAGCTCCTGCGTTCTTCAGGCCGAAGGGCATGCAGACGTAGCAGTACACCCCACAGGGCGTGATGAAGGCGGTCTTTTCTTCGTCCTCCTTTGCCATCTTGATTTGATGATAGCCGGAGAAAGCATCCAAGAAGCAAAGGAGGTCGCAGCCGGTGGTGGAGTCGACGATTTGATCAATCCTCGGGAGAGGGTAAGGATCCTTGGGACAAGCTTTGTTGAGACTCGTGAAGTCCACGCAGAGGCGCCCACTGCCGTTAGCCTTCGGGACGACCACCGGATTAGCGATCCAGGTGGGGTGGGCCACCTCGCGTATCAACTTGGCCCTCTTCAGCTTCTCTATCTCCTTAACGATGAAGTCTTGCTTCTCTTGCGCTTGCTTCCTAGTCTTCTGCTTTACGGGGTGTGCCTGAGGGCACACGGCTAAGTGGTGCTCAATCACCTCCCTGGGAACACCGGGCATATCCGACGGAGTCCAAGCGAACATGTCAGAATTTGCCCGCAGGAAGGTGATGAGCGCGCTTTCCTATTTGGGGGAAAGCCTTGCCCCGATGGTGATGAAGTTGTCGCAGCCCCCAGCCTGGAGCGGGACCTTCTTGGTTGCCGAGCGCTCTTGGGTAAACTGGGGCCTCCTGCCTGAGGGTACCGCAGCTTCCCCAATGCTCATGTCCTGCATCGGATGGTCCAGGTCCTTGCTCGGCGACACAGGGGCGGCGGACTTCTTCCCTGATGAGCCCTGCAGGTGGGGCTCAAGAGAGGCCTTCTTCGCGGCAGCTCGCTCTTGGGATACGAGCTGCTTCTTCCTCGCGAGGTCGCCGGAGTGTTCCAGTAAATCTTCGTCGGCGGGGAACATGGTGGCGGCCTCGCGATAGACATGCTCAACTGATCGGAGAGCGTCCTTCTCATTGCAGCGCACGGTAATTGTGCCATTGGCGCCCGGAATCTTGAGGATGTTGAAGCCATGATGCGTTGCTGCCATGAACCTAGCCAAGGCTGGGTAGCCGAGGATGGCATTGTATGGCAGGGCGATGTAGGCGACGTCGAAGTCGAGGCTTTCCGTCCTGTAGTTGTCCCGGGTGCCGAAGGTGACGGGCAGGCTTACCTGCCCGATTGGCGTTGTAGATCCCTCGGTTACCTCGAAGAATGGCCGAGTCGGCATGAGCCGGTGGTATGGTACCTGCATCTTTTCGAAGATCTCGACGGAGATGATGTTGAGGCCCGCCCCTCCGTCGATGAGAGTGCGATTGACGGCGACGTTGTTGATGGTTGGCGTGCACAAGAGGGGGATTGTGCCCACACCCCTTGTGGAAGCCGGATGATCCTTCTCGTCGAAGCCAATCTTGCACGTTGACCACTTCATTAAGCGATTGCCGAGGCTGGGCTGCGCCGCCGCGATTTCTCGCGACAGTTGCTTGAAGTGTCGATTCGACAGAGGAGCCTGAGCTCCGCCCAGGAGGCAAGCGACGAAGTCTCGTGGCTCTTGATAGCCCCCCTGGTTCTCCTCCCGACGATCGTTTGCTGGTGGGAGCAGCGGCAGCGGCTCGGGATCGTCTCGAGACAGACCCCCACGGCGGCGACCCTCTTTGCGGTCGTCGTCGCGGCGATCGCCCCGGGATCCGCTCTTGCCGTTGCTGCGGCCGCCCCCGCGACGCTTGGCGACTCCATTTTCCTCGTGAAACTTCCGGACAACCCAACAATCCTCGATATTGTGGGTGTCCTTCTTGTGGATGATGCAGTAGCGGCGACGTCGACCTTTATCGCGATCAGAGCGGTCCCCGCGGCGTTGCTTATAATCGGGCTCCACCGCGAGGGCAGCAGCCTCCTTTCGCTTGGGGTCTTTGGACTTCGGCTTTGGGGGAGGCGCCTCCGGCTGATTGTGCACGAAGAGCCTCCCCTCCTCGGCCTTGGCGCAGCGGTCGGCGATCTCGAAGAGCCTGACGACGGAGGTCAGCTCATCATTCACGGACAGCTTCTCCCGCATCTTGACGTCGGAGACGCCTGTGGAGAACGCGGAGATGACCTCCTCGTTGGAGATCCTGGGAATCTTGTTCCTCATCTGACTGAAGCGCTGGATGTACTGGCGCAGCGTCTCGCCCTTGTACTGACGCACCGCCTTAAGGTCGTTCTTGGTGGCGGGGCGCTCGTACGTGGGCATGAAGTTGGCCACGAACTGACGACATAAATCCTTCCACGAAGTCACGGATTCGTGAGGAAGATTCATGAGCCAAGTCCGCGGAGCGTCCTTGAGGGCCATGGGGAACCAATTGGCCATGGCGCGCTGATCTCCACGCGCAGCCTGGACGGCGATGACATAGAGTTGGAGGAATTCGACGGGGTTTGTTGTCA